>ML780414.1:1266573-1298417 GCA_009831015.1 Picea engelmannii | reverse complement strand
TATGGTACAGGTTGATTACAGGTTGTTTGGCACAGGTTGGTGCATGGTTGATGCTCTTGTTTATGGTACAGATTGATATCTGTTGAGGATTGTTGCCTCATCTCAGTTGGTGCTGAGAATGAAAGCTGAGTATTGCATATAGAGTTGGTGCTCTTGTAGAGTTGTACTCTATTCAGTTGTTGTTGATAAACCCCAAGGATTGTAGTCTGTAATAAAAATAAAATTGTACATACATCTTGTGTTCTTTATGTTCATTGTGGTGATGACTTGTTGATGATATATTGCTCATATATGTTGCTGATATGTGCTCACATATAAATGTTTATAAATGACAACAATGGGTAATGAATAAATGTTGAATGCTAATTGATGAGTTTTTTTGCAAGAGGGAAGTTTTGGGAAAAAGAACCCCACACTCATTCACCCCCCCTCTAAGTGTGGTAGGTGTGTCCAACAGATAGGGATCAAATAATGGTTCCAATAGGATCCACACTTTCTTTTTTTTTTTTCGGTTTTTTACTCTTGTGAAGTTATACTCTGATCTGAAGAATACTGCAATGTTTAAATGCCCAAATTCTTAACAGGAAGAAATGTGGAGTACTTTCGCAACCAAAATGCAGGAGGCACAGTTGCGCGGCAATATATCTTGTCTGTTCTATTTCTATTTCCACCCCAAGGTTAGAATATTCAGGTTGTCTACATACAAGGATTTTCCCTATGCTATAGCTCTCTGATATACATGTGGGGTCCAACAATAGTACTCGAACAAATATCTCAGGGCACCAACTACGGAGGCTAGATTGTTCCCTTATCCATACTATTCGACTACCTAAGTAGTAGAGAGTATATTTTTGAGTGTTGTTATCGGTGGAACTATAGCATTTAGGCGACTGATTGGCTTATCTATGGAGGGATTCAAGAGATCTAGGTCAATCTTTATACATGTGTTGTATGATGCACTACCACTCGAAGGGGTACCAACAAAGGTTACAAGGGTGGCCAACATATGTGCACTTAAGTGCCACTTGTATTTCCCGTGTGTATTACTTCTTGACCGTGGGTTTATGCACGTAATGACAAATATCTGTAGCTTTAAGACGTCAAAATACGTCTCTACCCTGGAAAAAAATAACCCACGATTTTATGTCGAGGAAAGTGCACTAATACTACTTGTAATATTCTAGATATAATATAGTATGCAGAACAAAAATATTTAGCAAGAAATGGCAGAACAACAGTAATGTAACCATATCAATATCAAAATAATACCAGAATAACACTAGAAAGAGAACCTTTATTACTGATAGAAATGTTCACTTTCCTCTTCGAGGGGGAAACCTCCAGTAGAAAAAATATCTATTACAATAATCTCCAATAAAAAACTTCTCACACCCTCTACTCTTATTTATACTAAATCTATCTATCCAAAATAACAATCTAGAGGAAGATCTTTCTAGAAGCAGAATCTTCTATTAGGTCTTCTTACATTTGATTTATTCTTCCTTATTGCTAGGCCTTATTAATATTGGCCTTTATTACATGGAAATATATTATTCTACCTATGTGAGGGGTTAGGGAGGTTAGGTCCCTAACACATAGTGAATCACTCAATGAAGTGAAGAGAAGTATTTAAAATTGAGCAAATCTATGTATAGTAAAATGTATTATAAAATATGATATAAAAGAAACATTTCATAATGTTGAAATGCCAATCAATGAGAATGGTATTTCAATACTGGTCTGGTTAATGAAATGAGGAGTGGTTAATTAGATTGAAGTGTTAAAATTTAGTTGTATTAGTGCATGTTACAACACTATGAATATTGAGAATTGTAGCCAAGATGTTAAGAAAGGATTCTCTACAAAAGGAAAGCAATTGTAATATGACAACACTAGTGGATCTAGTGGATGGAAATGTGGAATGGACAAGTGGGGCTTGGCTATAAGGTTAAAAATAGGGATCAATGATGAAAATATGAGAAGAATGGAAGAGCACAGAGAAACACAGAGATACAGGAATTCAAGGACAACCATCTACTACAAAAACAAAAATAAATAAATTAAGTTGAAATAAATATGCATTAGAGTGCACAATGGAAGGGATGCATGATGCATATAATAAATCTAAAATGCATGTGCATTGAGAAGGCATGATGAGATTGAATGATTAATGAATATTGATGTTTTTTTTTTCATATGGACATGCATATACATGTATATGGCATGAGAGTAGGTTGAGAGTAGTCTATTGATATATATACATGAATTAGTGGTGTTGTGATATTTGAATAAGACTAATGATGGATTGTGTATCCAAGAAATTGTGTATAGCATGGATGAATATGTGATGATGTTGATACATATGACAACCATCCATGTGAATACAATTGGGATGGTAAAATGTTGATCAAGTATCATCGATTAATGTAGAAACAACCATGGAGGTATTCATTTGGGGTTGTTATGATGCATAATGTTGAAGGGAATTGAGGTAATAATTCCCTCAACTAAATTTTATAATATTTGAAATTGATGAAAATACATAAGGCCTCGAGTACACACATGCTAGGTAATTCTTGAATTCATTTTTGATCAATTTAATTGTGTATTGTGTTATGTTGGTTATGAGTTCATAAAAAAGTTAAGTTATGAGACATTACTCATATTGTAGCAATGAATTCCATTACAGATGGTCATGTGTGGGGCCATGGTGTGGCTAGAAATGGATAGGCTATAGCTCCATACAAGTGCACGATGTTTTTTTTCCCTATATAGTTGTTGTTTGGGTTGCAACCTCTTTCCCGACATGAGAGAACACTGAGAGAATCATATTCCTAATGTTGTGTATAGTTCGAAGAGGAAGGTATCCAAATGATCAGATAAGTAATTGGGGAAGATTTAAAATGATGTGTTGAGGCATGGGATATACCTTCCAACTCACCATGGTGGGATATATGGTATTCCAGAGTCAATGCAAGGATGCATTGTGTAGATGTGGCCATGATTATTGGCACATTGGTTTTTATTTATTAATAAATTTTTATTATGAAAAACTTGGTGAGATGACAATGCATGTACAATGAATGACAGTTTCATTCAAGATGATATAATTAATAGTTGAATTAAATTTTAAATAAACAAAGGCTAGAAATGATTCAATTGTTGGTAAAATACAATTTTGAAATCATTTCATGAATTGTTGAAAATGTGCACCAATGCTAACAATTTGTTTGGCTGCACGAAAGTTGAGAAAATGCAGGAAGAATGGTATTGGATGTGGAAATGGTGTAATCCCTTAATGAATACCAATGCCTACAGTTGAAAGAGCCAAACATAATGAGAAGAAAACTCATGCTTGGAGATTTGTTTTCCTGTATAAAACATATATGAAAATTACAATTGAAAATTTTATGATGATGCCTCATGTTGACTATTGGTTGTGCCATTTTCGGTTCACGTTTGCACATGCACTGACCTTCTTAACTCTAGTGATTTTAGACTCAGGTTTCGTCCATAACTTTTCCAACAAAACCCCAAAGCACTGACATATCAATCATCGACCAAGGATGAGGAAAGTCTCACCTGAAATGCAAAGAGGATCACAAATACCATAAGGTCTTGTGTCAGGGATGAATGATTACATTACTGCAATGAGAATCCATGTAACTCAGGTCCAATGATCTATTTAAGACTGAGAATTAAAACTATGCATGCACATAATCAACTCATTCATAACAGGCACAGATTAGATCAGAATTTCCATAGATTTATTACTGAAAGTATTCCATCACATCAAAGATATATATTGTGTTGAACAATTGCCTATGATAACCATGGAACTTCATATCATTACTATATAAAAGAGTGGAAATATAATAGAATGTGCCATACACCTTGCATTAGGAATTAGACATATCAAAGACACAAGAATATATTCAAAACATCATAGGGTTTATGTTGGCACAAGTTTGATCAGACCAAGTTACTTCTCAGGTTACCAACAAAAGGTACTGAGTAGTCTAGAGCATTGGAATTTTCATCTCCTCTGAAGAGAAGAAGTCTCACCTGAAGCATTGTTGAGACAAAAAGATAGGGAAGGGTAGATAAAAGACTTAGGAGGATCCACAGAACCTTCAGGACTCATCTTGATCTTGCACAAGAGACATAAACAGTGCTAAATATTATGTATGCAAGAATCATACCTACTTATGTTGAGAACCAACATTTAAACATAGAACCATTCAAGAAGAACTTATAGACCATAAATAAGTATTGCAATGCATAAGTAAACGCACAGAGACACATCATATTTTGAATTTCATATCCATATTCATATTAGCTTCAGAACCTTTCCATAATTACAGAATCTTGAATACCCAGTAATACTCTGTACAAACTCCTAACTATCTACTCATGTTATAGAGCCTTAGCTCTCAGACAGATAGATCGGTAACATTACAGACTCAAGAATTTTCTTGACTCGACTTACAATATTCAACAGTTAAGAGCTCAACTGAATAACAACAATAACACCAACCCTTTTACAATTATGTTCAGTCCTATATATAGATAGGTTGTGTCTTCCATCTCAGCTTGCGCACTTCCTTGTTATGTTGCAACCATTTCTTGCTTAGTTGGTGTTGCACTGAATATCGCAACTACTTTCTGTTGCTCTTTCTCGCTCTACTTTCCAGCTTCTGGTGAATCTTGCACAACTTGTGCTTAGTCAAAACTTGCATGAGTCCTTATCCCAAAAATGAAGGGCCCAACAGGCTCCAACCACAATCCTTAACTCACCCTCGAGTCAAGTGCTTGGTTCTTTCGCATATTCCAGGAGCATTTGTTGTTTTCCCTTGTCCTTCTTTTCTTCTTCCTTCAACTCTTTTGTTTGTGATTTCCCTTCTTTTACCTCTTCAAAGAAAGGGACCAACTCTAGGACCAATTCTAAGGCTCGCTCCTTTACTCCTTGAAAGTTTTCAACTTTTTCCTACCACTTCTTGTCAAGGAGTGATGCCTTTGCAACGAACTGTTGGGTCACTTATTTACTATACCCCTTTGGCTTGGATGCAATCAAAAGGTTCCACTCAGAATCTGTTGTTGCATCAACTTGATTCATCTACATGTACACTTCCTGAATAACAGGTTGAAAGTCGCATAGCTTTTTTTTTCTACGAACTGTGCCTCAAAGAGGGCGTTCAGCTCATTGTCATCCTGTTGGATTTGGTCGAACTTCTATTGTTTCTCCATTGGATCCATTGTGACCGCAACTTCCTCATTCAACACCTAGATATTTGTGCACACCTCCTCCAAGACTTGGTTTTGTCGAGCGATGATTCCCATCCAATCATTGACTTCCTTGAAAATCTTTGTGCATTTCGTTGTGTGCTTGTGTAGTGCTACTTGAGCATTGTTGCCTTGTTGTACTATCTTCTGCATCTTCTCTTACAGCTTCCGGGGCTGTTGCTCTGCTTCCTGCTAAGTCTGTCACAATTGTTCTTCTAGATGCTCAACACGAGTGGCTAGTTGAGTCCATGCTCCTTGTAGCAGTTCAATATGGTGCTCCAGCTCGCCTGCGTCACTGGCTTCATGTAGTTAGGGTGAAACCTTTCAAATATTAGACTAGTCTTCGACAAGTCTCTCCTACACTCTCTCCAGTTTGCGCTCAACCTGTATTTTTTCGTGTGCTTCCTGTGTCCTGTGTGTTTGCATGACGATCTCTTTCTTCCTTGCGACCTCGGCAAACCTCTTAGCCTCCTGGAGCCTTTTATCTAATTGATCAATTAACACTCTGATCAGTCCAAACAAGTGCGTCGCTAGCCACTGTACTAGGTCATTGGATGAAGGAGTTGCGTCTCTGGGTGCTTATGTCTACAGAGGAAGTCCACTGGCCGTTGAATGCTCCAAGCGGGTCTCTATCTCCTCCTTTGTTGGTGGCCCTGGTGTGATCCTCAATCTTCGCTCTAAGGGCAATAGAGTCAGAACCTTTGATCTAGCTATGCATAATCGCACCAATTCTGCGCATTATTGAGGGTTCTGGAGAACCCACTCCATCTTTTCTCCCTCGGATGTCACGCTCTACCTGGTTGTTGATTTTGGTTATTTCTCGTCATCTGGTATGTCCTTATCTTTTGTTGCATCTGCTTCATGCATTTTTATTTATTGGGCACCCTCAACCTTAGACGGTGAGGTATTCTACGGGTTTCTTTGGGCTCTCGACTCCTCTACAATTTGGGTGTCTTTTCCTTGCATCGGAGGCTCAGGCCATTGTTCCTTGATTTCTGGATTCAGGCCATTTATCTTCATGCTCTGCTCTGGTACTTTGGGGTTTGGAACAGAAACTTATGGTATCGACTTAGGCGACTCTTGGGTTATTTCTGGGAGTCCTCTCTCCGCTTTCTCTAGTTGATCGAGCTGCATCAGTTCTAGGTTTGTGGTATGGGGTGGACTGGTGATTTCTTAGGTTGGCGACTGGGGTGGTGGTGGTGAAGAAGGGTGCTCAGTGAAAAGTGTGGATGGAAATGTTTCAGGCTCATGTTCATCATGAATGTGGATGATAGTGTTGGATTTGACCACTGAGAAGGTGTGGGGAGCGGTTGATGCAAGGTTTTGGGGGTTCAAAGGTTTGTTTGGCGAGACCCCGATTCTGGGACTCTTCATCAATGGTTTGGTACTGAACACAGTTCTCAGGATCTAGTTAACATCCTCACCTGACAACATGGCATCGACTGGTATCTGAAAAAGGGTCGGTCTTTTCTTCCTCTCCAATTATTGCATCTCTTCTTCCTCCTTAGAGTTTGATTGTGCTGGATATTATAGCTTCTATGACGTTGGACCTAAACTTGGTTCGGCTTCTGCTTCTTTGTCTGTCTTCTTCAGCAGCTCCGTAGGTAAAATAAAATCCATTCCCGACTTGCGTGGGATGTGTTTGACTCCTGGCCATGACATGACTTCCTTGTCAAAGGCCTCCTCATCCAGATAGAATGGCAGCATCTTTGTATGGAAATCTTCCTTGCTAACATGTATCGGCTAGACAAGTGTGTGGTGTTGGTTCATGCTCAAGGAAATGTTTCACGTATTGCAGTTGAGGAGATCCTATGGAATACGCAGCCTATGTGTTGCATCTATCAGAACGTTGTACCATTTAGAAAATGATGTGGTGTTGAAGGCTGTATTTTTCGAATCTGGCCTTGACTGCCATGGCTTGAACCTCTTCGCCATGCAACCCTTATCGGGTAGCATTGGCGGCCTTCCAATGGGTGGTTTCCATTTGAACATTGCGAATGCCATGAGTATATATCCATAAGTGAAGGTCCATCCCTTCTCTTGTGCTTCCTCTCATGCCACTAGTAGTTCCTTCAACAAGTAACTACACCAATTGAACACAACGTCGTTGGTGCAAAAGTCTGCTATTGATAATGCATCTATAATGCATTTGCCTTTATGGTATGATCTCATAACCTTGTTGGCTATGATGTAACAACCAGTCCAGACTGTCTCTGTTAGTATGGGTTCGATTACTGTTGTGTGTCCCTGCCTTTTTGTGTTGAATTTCTCATACAGGCTAAGTTCGCCTTTCTTTTTTCCATGCTTACTAGGACCCTGTAATCCTTTCGACGCATATTCTCCTTCTAAGGACAATCCTGTAAGTTGGTGGATGTCTTCAACATGGATTGGATATCTCTTATCCAACTAGAGACTTCTATCGTGCACCCTACTTATCAAAAATTTTGTGCACCACGCAACCTCACCAGTGGTAACAAACATTGGTAGGTCTCTAAGGTTCATGATGGTCAAATTGAATAAGTTGATAAAGCCTGGTTTTGGCAAAAATTGCATGCCTTTGATTCCGTCTGGATCCATCTACCAAAATACATCTATTTTCATCTGAGGGAACAAAACTAAATCTATTAGATCAAGATCAAGGAGTTTAACATGCTCCACCTTCCATTTTAGATCACCCACGATCACCGACTCATGGGTCATAGGGCTCGTCTAGTACCACTTCTTTAGACATAACACTTCAACTTGTTGTGGCTCTCATCATTCATGCTTCTGCGGAAAGCTAAAGACTAAGGTCACAACTACGGATTTCACACTTGTACAAACTGGTTTGCTCTACTGAATTCAGAAATAGTTAAGTTCTTTGAGAACGATGCATTCTCAGGCGAGTTCTCAGGACCTTATACTTGGATTAATGGGCAAGTTTAGAAATAACTACTATTCATTATGATCATGTGGATGCAACTAGATCTGAGTTGTCCAACGGGACTGTTTAACAGGGTAAATCTTATTGGGCGAATTTGGAATTTAATTACTTGCGTGAGTGGAATAGGGACATGGTGGGTTTCAGACCTTTTCGTTTGATGGGTGGGTATCCCGACAAGAACTCTGATGGAATCTTGGCATATCATGGCTTTATGGCTTAACTAACTTCAAGAGGGGTACCATAATGGTCATAAAGGTTGTGACTAGACTAGGTTCGTGTGACACATGGGCTCAAATCATATTCAGATTC
Organism: Picea engelmannii; assembly: GCA_009831015.1. Classification (NCBI taxonomy): domain Eukaryota; kingdom Viridiplantae; phylum Streptophyta; class Pinopsida; order Pinales; family Pinaceae; genus Picea; species Picea engelmannii. Next base: position 1,289,902 of record ML780414.1, on the reverse strand, counting down.
GTTCTCCCTCCGATCAAAAAGGAGGTCCTCGTCATATTAATGATTGTGATTAATGTTTTCTCTTATGATTCAGATACTACATTGTTGAGTTATTAGTTTAGTATCAAACAATTTTTAAATAGAAAATGAACTAGGTGTCATGGCGCAACACTGCGCACATCGAATTTATTAACTGAATTTACAAAAAAATCATAAAACTCAAATATAACTATTATACAAGCTCCTTTGGACTAGAGAGACAGTCTTTCTTTCTCATTTTTGAGACAAGTAGGGCTATAGGCGAGCGCCATTCACCCATCCTGGCCATAGTACACCATCCAGTTGCATGAGTTTGAATACTCCTAAGGGTCAGATCTCTACAATTATGAATGGTCCCAACCAGTGCATGTGCAACTTGCCAGGATGCTTCATGTATCGACTATCGTAGAGTAGAACCATGTCTCCTTGTTTAAATACCTTGGTCTTAATGTGAATTTCATGCTATGATTTTTTTCTTTCTTTCTCGACTTAATGATGGTAGTCTTCTATAAATACGGTCTCCTCGATTTCTTGTAACTCCATAAGTCTCTGCGCAATGGATTCCTCTTCTGACATACGTGTGATTTGTGCAATATACAAACTTGGAGTGATAAATTTTGTAGGCACCACTCCCTCTTTCCCATAAACTAACTGGAATGGTGTGTACCTGTGGAGTTTCTTGGTGGTTGTCCTATACACCCATAGCACTGTTGGGACTCTGTCATCCCAATCTTCTTGATTTCCACAATAGACCTTTGTCAACCCTCTTTCCAGAATCTTGTTGAAATCTTCGACTGTTCCATTGGCCTGCGGGTGGTAAGTACTTCTTTTGTGGTGTTGGATCAGAAACTTTGTTGTAAGCATTGCTATAGTGTTTCTAATGAAATGAGCTGCCTGATCACTGGTTAGGCTTCTGGGACATCCGAACCGAGTGATGATATTCTCGAAAATGAACCTGGAAGCAGTATCAGTCGAACAGTCCTTAACAGTGGTTGCTTCCACCCAACGGGTAAGGTAGTCAGTTGCAGTGATGATGTACTTATCCTTTGAATGCTTGGCTTTAGGTTTGATTGGTCCAATAAAGTCATCTTCCCATTTCTTAAATGTTTGTAGAGCTCTAACTAGGTGTAGTGGTAATTCGTCTCGACGTGACGGCTTACCCACTCGTTGACAAACATCACACGATCTAGTGTATACTTTTGCATCCTTGAAGAGTGTTTCCCACCAAAGTCTAGCTTGTATAAATTTGTGTGCAATGGCCTTTCCTCCTACATGACCTCTTGCAACTCCACTATGTCATTCCCAGAGTATATCTTGTCTTTCATGATCCAGGACACATCGTTCAAGGATACTGTCTAGTCCTAGTTTATACAATTATCTAGCAATCAACTGGTAATATGTTGCTCTAAAAACCATGTGGCATTTATGGGTTGCAGAATATGTTTCTGGGTAGGCCCCTGTACTTAATAATACTTCTATGTCCTATAGGTATTCTGATATGGCCTCAACCTGGAACAAGTATGCATCTAGGAATTGGTCATCTATTTCTTCACCACTTTCCCTTGACTCTAATCTGGACAGGTGATCAGGTCCTATGTTTCATATTCCTGGCTTAAAGATAACTTCAAAGAAAAATGCCTGAAATAAAAACAACCACCTACAAATTCTCCCTTCCAACACAGGTTTGTTGACTAGGTATTTCAATGCAAAATAATCAGTAAAGAATTTGAAATGAGAACCTAACAAATAATGTCTAAATTTCTTCAAAACATAGATCATGGATAAGCCCTCCCTTTCTGTCATTGTGTAGTTGTGTTTTGCTTGGAACAAATTCCAACTCACAAAATAGACAGGATGATCCATAGCTCCATCTCCCAGTTGCGTTAAGATAGCTCCCAAGGAAATTCCTAAAGTATCTACATGGACATGAAATTCATTCGCCCAGTTTGGGAATATTAGAATTGGTGTTGTGTTGAGATTCTCCCTAAGTGTGTCGAATTCTTTATCACATTCTGGAATCCATTGGAACATTTCATCCTTTTTCAATAGGTTTTCCAGAGGTGCAATAATGTTGGCATATCTTCAGATGAACCTATGATAGTAACCTGTGTGTCCCAGGGTGGAGTGCAACTGTTTAGCACTCGTAGGTGGTGGCATGTTTGTGATGACCACAACTTTCACTAGGTCTACCAATACTCCTTCTTGGCAGACTATGTGGCCCAACAAATTCCCATGAGGTACACATAAGATGCACTTTTTGAGATTCAATGAGATTTGCAATTCTCTGCATCTATCAAACATTAGCCGCAACAATGCTACATGTTCCTTGAGTAGGCTATATATTGTCCAATAATCTATATAGACTTCTAATAATTTGTGAATGAATTGTCTAAAAGATGTTATTACGATCCTGGAGAAAACTACAGGGGTGTTCTTTAAGACAAATGGAATCACATTATATGTGAAAGATCCCCATTCTGTTATGAAAGTGGTCTTCTTTTTGTCCTCTTCAGCGATCTTGACTTGGTGGTACCCTGAAAATCCATCTATGAATTAGTATGCTTCCTTCCCTGCAACCTATTCTAGCACCTAATATGTAAAGGATGTTGGGAAAGGGTCATGCACATAGGCAGAATTGAGGCTTTTGTAGTCTAAACAGACTCTAATATCCTTTGTGCCTTTCTTTCTTTGAATAACTATCGAGCTGACCCACTCTGCTTCTTCTACTGCAAAAAAGAGTCCTGCTTCCAACATCTTATCTATCTCCTTCTTAACCTTCTCTTTTACTCTAGGGTTAAGATGGTATGGTCTATGTCTGACAGGCTTGGATCCTGGTTTCAATTCAATCTTCATTTCTCCCATAACTCCTTTGATTCCCTTTAACTATGAAAAATTCTTTGGGAACAAATCCTCATATTCCTACAGCAAACTCTATATTTCTTGATAGGTTTTCTCATCCCAGTAGTCTCCCACCATAGCTATCTTGGGTTGCTCTGCAATCCCTATGTTGATTTTGTGCAATTTTAATGGATGATTGTAGGAACTATCAGTCTGGATGGGTATGGTGTTTTGAATTTCTCTGCTCCCCTCTGTCTCTTTGATGGCTAGGTTTCTCAATTCTTCTAAGCCATATAGGCTTTTTTCATCTGTGCTAATCTGATAGCATTCTATAGGTTTCTCGGTTGAGGCCAGATTAGGGTTGTTTTGGAACATATCGCTAAGTTTGATTTCTAATTACCATTATCTGTAAAAATAAATCCTTTAATATTTTGTAGGACTACTTCAAGCTCAGGGTACTTACTTGTAAATGAGAAGTCCTTGCAAAAATGAGCTTCCAGTGTTTGCCAGTCGTTGGTATGCCTTCTGGTTTCTTTGTGTATGAACCAGGATTTCAGGATTGGACCTAGAGAGTGGGTAAATACCTGGACCCAAAAGTGAGAGGGTATCCCCACAGATTTCCACTGTGTCACGCACTGTTCAATATGTATTCTAGGATTTGATTTTTCACTGAACAATTGCACAACTTGGAGTTCTATATGCATCTCTTATTCCAACTACTCCTTATTTTGGAACCTGTACTTGATAGCTTGCTTCACCTCATCCTAAGTTCTGAGTACGAATTTATGATTAGCCCACCATCTGGCAGGGGTGCTCTGAAAAGCTACATCTAGTACTGAGATTCTTTGATATTCTATTACATTTTATTCCATGTTGAGCAGAAAACTGTCTAGTTCTGAGGTGCCATCGTATACTGGGTGTTTTCTAACTTTGATCCCAACCCATCTGGTCATTCTGATAATTGCGCATCTTCTTGAGAATATTTTGTACGAAATTTGTTGCCAACTATCAAAAGCCAATTATGAATCTTCATCTGTTGACTGTATGCTTCTCCAACTTACTAATCCATCAGCAGTAGGATTTATATAATCATCTTGCGTTCTTGTTGTTACGGTGTACAACTGATCCAAGTCTTCTCCCTCCATATTATTTTATGTTGGCTCTGTATACCTGGGTCCTACATATGGATCCAAAGGTTGAACTACATTGATTCCCTCGACCTCAAAGGTCATGGTATCTTTCTTTAAGTCGATTACTGCATAATTGTCATAGGCCCAATAAATGCCAAGTGGTGCAGGGTAAGGGTCCTTATCTCCCATGATCTCAATGAATTCAAAGTCAGCCACTATCTTTACTCCTACAAAATCTATTTCCACATTCTCCAATCTTCCTATGGGAAAGATACAATATTGGTTTTCCATTCTTAACTAAATTGGGGAATATGTCAGCCTAGGTTTTCCTAAGGCTTCCTATGTCTTTTTAGGCAGAATATTCACATCAGATCCTAGATCCAACATGACGTCCTTAATCTCAAATTCATCTAACTGGGCTACTAGTCTGAATTCTTTTCCAGTTCATACTTTTCTTTGTTGCACTCTCTGAGAACTCTTCTCAGGAAGATTATCCCTTATTCTTGCTTCTAGGGTTTCTTTGTTCCCTAAAAATAGGTATAGTGCATTGCACAACTTTTCTGTTAGTTGATCATTCCCTAGAATGTCAGAGAATAAATAAAACCAAAGGTCAACTACATTTTGAGTTTACTCAAGTTGTCTTGGCATGATTACTGGGTTTCTGGGTGTAGGGGGTGAAGCAGGGACTTGCGCCATATTAGGATAAACCATAGGCTGTGGGGGTTTCTCTTGCATCTTAGGGCTAGGAATATTCTAAAATACTTCTATGGAATCTTTAAAGAACAACTTCTATTTCAGAGGGTCGTACCTGTCTTCTTTAGGTGTTGATTTTTGTATTTGAGGTAGAGTATCAGCATCAACTCCCGTCTTTTCTCCTCCTCGAATAATGATATTAAGGTTGGGAAATTGTCCCTTAATAACCCTCTTGATTTTTGAACTGGTGAGGTTAGTTCCTCTTTGTCATACTCTATCTTCCCATTTTGCAATTAACTCTAGGTAGTCTTCAGTTGCGTGCTTGTTGGTTCTGCAATGATATCACCATGGTTGCATTGGATGAGGACAGTCTCTATCCATGTGACCTTGCTCATCATAGTTATAACATCTACTTGGCCCTTGTCCCCCATTTTTTCCTCCTCTGAAGTATCCTTCGGCTCCACCTCCTCGACCTCTTCCTGGTCCCTGAGGGTTTTCAGTCACCCTGAATGTTGTTCGGTCTAACCTGTCTGCAAGTGCATCCAACACTCTACATTGATTAGTAGTATGCGTGGTATATGCACCAAACTCAAAGTGTATTGTATTTAGTACTGTCAAATATTTTTGCATAATGGGGCACTGTCTTGGCCCATGCCCGTGGATTCAGCAGATTTCACAATACTCAGTTGTTGGTGTTGCTTGGCCTCCTGGAAAAGCATGATATGGGGTGAGGTTATGGAATGGTAAGTTCGTAGTTACCTGCGCAACTCCTCCCGTGGGTCCTGGTGGGGTTACCATTAGATTCTGAGGAGGTCCCATTCCCCTTATTCACGGACATTTTTTCACCAAATGACCTTCCGTATATCATCCGATGCACCAAACCCGTGGTCTTCTTGGTCTGGGTATCGTCATCTCTTGAATATTTTTTGTAAGCGTCGATATCTTCCCTTGTAGTTGCACTAGATTCACATCTTCTGGGGGTCTGCTCACTCTCAGGCTCCCAAGGTATCCCTCCATGGCTTCAATCTTCATCGATTGTTCCAAGGCATTTATTAAAGTGGCTATTCGTTGTTGTGTTAGAGTAATATGAGTCAGAGGCATCAATCCCTGAATGTACAACTCCCTTTGATTTTCTTCGTGGATTGGATGTGCCAACCTCCCTATAGCATCTTTAAAATTTTGGTTGTATTCCCAGGCTGATTCACCTTCCCATTGTTGGATCTCATGCAACTCAGACAGAGCATGTTGTTCTGACTGAGGTAGTTTGAACTCTACTATGAACCATGTCCGTACCTAGCCAAGTGTGAACACTTGACCTTACATTCCTGACACTCCTAGCTCAATGATATTCATGTACCACTTGAAAGGATGACCTCTCAAGGTAGTCTGGAACTCAACCAAATTATTCGCATCTGGAGTCCCTCTGGATCTATAGATTGCTTCACACAAGAACCAATGTCGCTCAACATCTTCATCGCCCTTACCCCAAAATTCTTGGTATCGTGCAATCAAACCTCCCACGTGGCCATCCATTGTTAATCTTGGTGTTCTTATCAATATGAATCCTAACGGTCCTTCTTACAATCTACCAAGGGATCCCAGTATCCTCCTTGTACTCGCACTTCCTGGTTGTGATTGACTAACTAATTGTACTGGAACATAACTAACATGAGAAGGTAGTATTGAAATTACTGCTTGTATAGAAGACACTTGGGGTATGGGTGATTCGGGGCTGGTGCCACTAGCTTCAGGGAAGTTTTCTTTGATCTGGGGGGTCTCATTTGCTTCCACTGGGACGATCTCTTTAGTCGAATTCTCGATCTCTCATGTTATCGGGGATGAATATTATCTTTCTTCTTCAAGATTCATGCCAGATTATTCCTCTCTTACGTCTTCACCTTCTCCTTCTTGTCCAACCTCCTGGGTACTTCATTCTCTCCGCGCTTCTCTCTCATTTAATATTTGTCTGGTTAGTCGTTCATGTCTTCTCATCTTCTCCAACTCTTCTATCTTTCTTTCCTCTACTTCTTCTGATCCACCTTCTTTCCTCAACTTCTCAGACTGTCTTGCTTCTTTCTTGATCTTGTCACACCACCATTCTCAACTATGGCGGCTCTCTTCAAGGCTCAGTCATCTCTTGAGTATATTTCTTGGGCTTTTCCCCCCATTTTTCAAAGGACCCTTCCCCTCTCTTATGCCATGACTCTCACCCCACCTCACCCTACCCCAAGCGAGGATGTTTACACTACCATCTCAGTCGGAGACATAGTCAACATCCCCTCCTTCATCGAGAAAACCTTAATCCATAGGGGGATTTATCTCAATAGTCTTCCCCTTGCATATTTATTGAAAATCGCCTCTACTCATGAAAACAATTGGTGGTTCTCAGCTACAAATTGGATGGTATATCCTTCTAATGTGGTGTTGACACAGAAATCAATCGCCCATGTGACTAGACAATATAGCCTCTTAAGTGTTGTTATCTTTTCGATGTCCCAAGCACAGATCCTCTTGACTCATCCTTGGAACTCTGGAGCTTCTTGGAGCCTCTTTATCCAGTGGAAAAATTCTTCTGGGAATTTAACCCAGAAAATCTCGTACTGGTCGCTCAATCTTTTTGAGTAAAACATTGCTTCACGAGTGTTTCCCACCAATTTTCCCCTCAATTTCACTTCTTTCCATATGAATGCATTGCAGTTTCTTTCCCACCATTGATCAATACCAGATATGTGGATCCGCGGAAGCATTCTCCCTACAGTTTCCCTTTTTACGTAGGTCCCAGCAATGGAACCATTTTTTTGGCACAAGTTTGATTAGACTAGGGTCCTTCTCATGTTACTAACAAAATCTACCAAGTAGTCTAGAGCGTTGGCATTTTCATCTCCTCCGAAGAGAAGAAGTCTCACCCAAAGTGCTACTGAGACAAAAGTATAGGGAAGGGTAGGGAAAAGACTTAAGAGGATCCATAGAACCTTCGAGACTCATCCTCATCTTGCACAAGAGACATAAACAGTGCTAAATATTAAGTATTCAAGAATCAGACCTACTTATGTTGGGAACCAACATTTAAACATAGAACCATTCAAGAAGAACTTATAGACCATAAATAAGTACTTCAATGCATAAGTAAATGCACATAGACACATCATATGTTGAAATTTCAGATCTGTCTTCATATTAGCTTCAGAACCTTTCCATAATTACAGACTCCCAAATACCCAGTAATGCTTTGTACAAACTCTTCACTCTATGTTCATGTTACAGAGCCCTGGCTCTCAGACAGATAGATCAGTTACATTACAGAATCAAGAATTTTCTTGACTCGACTTACAATATTCAACAGTTAAGATCTCAACTAACTAACAACAATAACACAAACCCTTTTACAATTATGTTTAGTCCTATATATAGCTAGGTTGTATCTTCCATAGCGGCTTGTGTGCTTCCTTGTTCTGTTGAAACCATTTGTTTCTTAGTTGGCGTAGCGATGAATTTCACAACTTATTTTGTTTCTCTTTCTCGCTATGTTTTCTAGCTTCTGGTGAAGCTTGTGCAACTCGTGCTTAGTCAAAACTTGCATGAGTCCTTATCCCAAAAACGAAGGGCCCAACAGTTACAACAAGCTTAGAGTGAGATCGATATTGGTAGATAAGCTAACTCAAAGACTCTTAGACTAGCTACATAGTCGATCAATCAACTAATTAACCAACTAGATCTCATTCTGACCTTAGAGATCTCTTTTATATATTTTTTTTTTGGGGAGAATTGTCTCTTTATGCTCTTCTCCACTCGCTTGTCTAATCCAACTACCTCGTATGCTTCTGGTGCCTGCCAACGCTCCACATAGACTCTTTGCATCAAGAGAAATCTTAACTTCCTGTCTGGATCATCCTCTAGCTACCCCACATTTTCATGTGGTGTTGTCAATAATCATTTGAGGATATTTATCGATGATTCCTTTCTTGATTTTGGTGGGAATCTTCTTGGATTCTAGCACAACTAAAAAAAAATGGACCAATGTGCACCTGGTAGTCTTTATAATTGGAGCGCTACTAACAAAACCTAGTCTAATGTGCACTTTATGGAATTCCTCATGCATTTCCTTAGGTGCACACAAAACTATGGAATGAGCACGCACAAATTCATTTTTGCTCGTGCACAAAACTAGACCCAAAAATTTTGGTTCCAACGAGCCCCCACCACTATTATATGTCTTGTCCTTGAGGCATTTGATGAAGTTATAATGAAAAAAAGTTGGAGTAAGAGAAAATCATCATTTGACACCAACTGTTCGAATGGTTGGATCTGAATAAAAGAATCAGTGTAGGTTGTAGGTGCAACTCAAATTAGGTCCACAAATTACTGAGGTATGTTGCATGTTGAACAATGGAGTTGAAGTGCATGTGGATGGATTCTTGCTTCAGAACCTTCGCTTGTGTCTATGGAGGGGAATAAATTATTTTATTAAGGCCCACTACCAGGAACCGAGCACTAAAAATAATGAAGGAACTGCCTAGGGAGAGTATCCTTTTCTTCCTTTCTATGGATTTTAGGACATCCAAGTCAAGTTGGTGGTCCTGGTCACTCTCTTACAAGAGGGATGTGAATATATGGGATAAGGTGAGAGAAGGGGGTCCAATAATGGGTTTCTTCATATGCACAAGCCTTGTAGGTGTGGGGGGAGGAAGTGGATCGATGAAAAAATAAGGGTCCTGCTGCATCAACAAAGGAGATGATGCATGGTATAGGCTGGACATGGGGGTTCTCTATATCAACAAAGGAGATGAAGCATGACAACGTTTAGTAGGGGTAGAAGGTAAGTTATTAGAGTATAGATTCTATTTAAAATTTGTTGATACAACGTTAAGGTTTGGAAGAACCAGAGTGTGGGAATGAGAGATTATTAATGAGGCAAGGAATCACACCTCCCAGAATGGTGGCGAAATTGGGCCATGAAAGTAGAGAAGGAGGGGACATAGAATTGGTTTTTCTGGGAAATAGGGATTGAGAACATGGTGTGGAGAATTTCGTGGAGATAAGGGAGGTAGGGGGTGAGCAACATGAGTGTGATGGAGGTGACAGGCCAATGACTACTTAGACTATGGCAGTAGAATGGTGGAACCGAATAGATCCCAATTCTGATTTGTTGTCTTGAAGATATTCCTTGTTGAATGAAACATCATAATATATTTCGTACCAATATGTGATGGGATGTGCTAGAAGTAGATTGCTTTTCCTTGTGGATAAGTGTATTAGCCAGAAAATCCATCTGAAACTCGCATGAATTGATCATCAGAGCCCAAATATAGTACTTATGGTACAATCTTAAAAAATATTACATATTATGGGAATGCGATAAGGTTGTCATGTCATCCTATCTTCATGTGTGATTAAAGTGGGATGACGGTTGGGGAGTAGGCATGGAACGTCGAACTTCCTGTGAAGTGGTGAAATTGACAGTTGCATTGAATGTGGAATCAGATCAATCATGCATCTGTCAATGAATTGGCTACAACAATATTACCAATGATGTGTGTGAATTCCTGACAAATTGATTAATCTGACCCATGACCTATTGTTGTCACCAATAGTTCATATTGGGTAACAATATTGGATATCTAGTTGTACATATGCAACTCTTATTTGTTGGGGGTGTTTTGCATGTGTTATGTGCACCCCATCTTGGTTCGACCTTTTATAATGAATTGATTGTAGCACCCCCTAGTAGGTCATGAAGTGAACCGGTGCTTGTTCCTTTGAGAAAATTTGGCCTTGGGGGGCGTGATATCAAGCCCGTTCAGATCTTCCAGTACCCATTGGTGTAGGATCTCATCAATGTTGGCATTTATCTCGCCTACATCTATGAGATGGGGGGGAAATGGGTGGATTTCAATGAATGATTCTTGGGGGTTCATGAAATTGACCATTGTATGTAGAGGAAGTGTAGGTGGTTTTGAAGCCAATTCAATGAAAAATTTGAGGACTGGTGGTAGAGGGGATGGGTGTGGGTAGGCATGATGAGACTTTAAATATTTATGGCATTCACTACACCTTTTCTTGGCTAACCACCCTATTTTTCAAATATATCTGACGTGAGGTATGGTTTATCTCATTATAAAGAGTTCATTCATGTTTGAAACCATGATAATCCACTCTCGGTAAGGTTCCCGGTGCACAACCCACCATCACACAGGGATTCTCACTAGCACTGTATTAAGGGTGAAAAATATATGATATTCTGGAATATTTTGTATCCATGTGAAGAATGTGTGTACCATATCTAACCCATCATACCAGTAGGAGCCAAATTATTCCATGTTCTCTTTTGTCGATATATCTTCACCTCTCTTTGTTGACATCTTGTAAAGATTATTGTGCCATATATCTAGGGAATCCTCATAATCCCTGTCATAAGGTTTCACACTCCTCCAGCTTAATTCTTCGTCTGTGGTGGGGTTGATGTAATCCTACCTACCCCTCGTGACCTTGTAAATGTTTTAAATGCCCGATCTCTAAGAATCCTCATCTATAGGCTCATTTTAGCAATCTCCCTCATATGGGTCTAGTTGCGTGACCATGCACAGGATGTCAATTTCAAAGGACATATACCTCTTCTTCAAGTTTAACACCTCATTATTGTCAAAGGCCTAGTCAATTCCCAACAATGTAGGGTAGGGATCAGACTCATCCATGATCTTGATGACTTCAAAGTTGGCCTTTGTTTTCACTCCTTCAATGTTCACTTCAAATTTCTCTAGTCGACCTATGGGATAAATCTTCTATTGATTATCTAACCGGAGTTGGATGGGAAACCATACCAACTTAGGATTACCCATAACTTACCTAGACTTCTCGGGTAAAATGTATGTATTGTATCCCAAATCCAACATGAATAAATCCATGTCATACCCACCAAGCTCTGTTATCATCTTTAACTCTCGGCCAATTCACTTTTTCTTACTAATTTGGTAGAGATTCGCTTTTGTCAATGGAGCCGATAAGGTGGCCTCTTTTCCTTTTTATTTAATGCAAGTAGTTAAAATTTGGGTCAACTTATTTGCATCTTCTGGATATTTAAGCAAGCAAAAAAAATAGTGTAATAAGGTATTGACTTGATCTTCAGCTTGTTCCATCCGACCGAGGTCACACAAGGCTTCTGCATGCATTGTGCATTGCAACTCCTCCTAAAGATATTCTTCATAAGCCTTTTTCTCAATGCATCTCAACGTAGTATGTATGTGTGCTTCTTCTATTGATATTTGGGTTGTGCATTGGATTTCCTCATGCACACACTCCTCCAAATATTTTTTCTTCGCACATTGTAATTATTCGTGCGCATGAGATTCTTCCAATGACCTCTGCATCACCCACTACACTTCTTCATGGACATGTGATTCTTCCAACGACCTTTGTGTCACCATCTACACTTCATATTGGATACATTCCTCTTCAAGAGACCTTTGAGTTATGTGTTGGATCTCCTCATGCACTCTTTATTCTTCAATGGCTCTCTACACCTCACATAGAAACTACTTCTGCTGAGAAACATCAAACTTAGGAGGGGATTAGGACGCCTTCCTGATATTTTCATCTGGTTTTTGTATTGAGCCTTCACCATGCTTGAAGTATTCCCCTATCTTTTCCCCTCTGCGGGTTACTACCTGGACATCTACTTCCTCGTTCTTTTTCATATTCTTGTGCAACTCGGTATGCACCATGTTACATTTGGCCTTCTTGTCCTCCTACTTCTTCAGTAAGTGTAACATCCCCAACATCCAACTAGGATAGGCCACATAAAATTTTCTGAAATGTATACAAATTAAAACATATACACACAGAAACACTTGCGGAACTTTATATATAAAACTTAAAACAAACAATTACATTATGCAAATGCACAGATTCATATAGAATAATAATAAAAATACACATGCAGCACATAGGAAAAACCCATAAAAATTAAATGCATAAATAATAATGCAACATATAATTTAACACACAATTGACACTTATATTGGTAAAAATATCACTAATTGCATGCAGACCTACCACAGACCTCCCATCCTTAGACCATGTTGCTCATCACTCTCAGCAGTGGATCACCCCTGAGATGGGACAAAAATCCACTCGGGTAAAGGGATTCCTATTAAAGCTAATGTATATTAGACAACAAGAAAGACTCTGTCACAGGTGCCAACTCCAACTAGCAACCTACAATCCCTCATTCCCCACATGCCTATCCCACCCTAGGAAGTGTTCCCCTTCTCTGCTCAATAGTCCTTTGGCTGCCCCACTTCCTTTTTGGGCTTCAACAACAGGCCAGACATGAAGTCTCAGAGCCCTATAGTTGTAGTTTAGCACCTTCGAGAATCAATTCCCAATAATCCTCTCACCTAGAGAGATTTTCTTACGAGCCTGACAACCCACCTTTTCAATCTCTCACGGGACTGACAACCCACTTCTTTAGTCCAACTCCTAAGCTAGCCAGGTACAGGTACTAGTATGAGTATGGGTACAGGTACAGGTACAGTGATAGTAACAAAAAGGTACGAAGGACAACTGAAAGAGTGAGTGAATGATGATGGAATGATTCTGAAAATGAACTAAGTCCAAACTATGTGTATGCACGTTCCCAACTTGACACTTGTCATGTTGAGAGATAATTTGGCCCACTTGTCCCCTTCCTTAGAACTTAGGATAAAATAATTATCCATACATTATACTTTAAGGAATATTAATATAATATTCCTTTTTGGCTTAAGCTCCCTATATTAGCCCCTTATCCTTAACTTTTATCCCCCCCTTTCCCTAACTAGTGGAGTTTTGTCCCCCATACTCTTTTATCATGGTCGGTCTACACGCAACGATGTATTATATTAATGATAAGACATATACAAAAATAGGCTCACTGGACTTTAGCATCTAGGCTCTCCAGCCTATTTCAACACATAAGCATCCTAGATTATAATAACTGGCTCTGATCCAGGTGGATATCGGTGGCCACCCACCTTTTCCGACTGGCTCAAAACAGTTTTCTAGCAATTTTGGCAATTTACTATTTTTAGCAGGTTTTAACTTCCGGGGCCATTTGGAGGGCCTAAATGAAGGTTTTTTGAGATCTAGGTTCTCAATGATAGTCAAAGGAATAATTGAGCCCCCAAAATGAATCTCCTCGACGATACCTTTCCAACGAGCTATCACACGCCTAAAACGGAGATCATATGCAAAAGTTACGACCCCGGAAAGTTGATGTACTAACTTACCCAAACGGGGCCCACATGACTTTTGGCGCTTCATCTCCTAGGGTTAGGTTTTTGGATGTATATGACTTTTGGCATTCTAGTCTATTGTAAAAAAGGCCTCTAGAGCCTCATTGTAATCATCTTCTCATGGATGCGAGTAGCAGCCACATCTCTTCTCAGAGATAAGCTACCAGCGCCTTAGCTAGTTTATTTACATTCTGTCTGTAAGCATATTTCAGTCATTTGTTATTAATGAAATGAAGTCTTATTTCCACTGCATCTCTGCGTTTATGTGTATTTCTGTATTTCATTGTGTTCCTACATAAATCTGGATCAGGCTCACCAGCCTATAAAATACAACATATACACAAAGGCTCCCTAGCCTCAAAATCATGCGCACTTAAGTTTGTTACATGCGGTATCCTAGAATGTGCACACTTCATCATTTTAGTGCGTAGTACATATGTGCACTATACCATGGAAGGTACATGCAAAATGATATCAAACAACTCACCAACTTAAGTACATTTTCATTTACATTTACAATTCAGGTTTGGCCTAGGGGTATTAGAATAAGTTAGGAAAATCCTCGATTACATGTTCCAGATAGTAACAATATGCGCAAAGCACATGTGATTTGTTGAAAAATCGTGAGACATGACCAATCTCACCGCAATTGAAACATGTGGGGGCATATGACTCCTCCTCCACCATATTTGCGGCTATGACCATGCCCATAAACACTTTGAGGTTCTCCTTGGTATCTGTCTCTGTATGTGCTACTATGATCACCATCATTTTGCTCCTCTTGCACCCGGAATGCATCGCGGTTGTTATCATGCATTAGCTGGAGGGAGAGACAATTATTGACATCATGGTCGATGGATTATAAAACTCACAGAATAGGATGTGACTTTTTGTCTAGTAATTCTGTGAAGTGGGAAAATGGGGTAGCACATGGCCCCACTATCGACATATTTCACACCATTATGATTTCCCATATGGAAATGGACTTGGTGTGTCTGTCACCACATAACTCGAAAGGACCGATAACTCCTCTCATCGATTCCCCTCTGAAATATATGTAGTACATCATACGTGTTCGCGCACGACTTTAATCTTGGCCATATATTGTATCTGTATTGTTAGGTCGGTCAATTGAGACTAAACCTTCGCCAACATGGATGATGTTTTTGCACTTCCATGGGTAGCTTCCAATCGCAT
This sequence comes from Picea engelmannii, assembly GCA_009831015.1. NCBI lineage: Eukaryota > Viridiplantae > Streptophyta > Pinopsida > Pinales > Pinaceae > Picea > Picea engelmannii. Next base: position 1,274,757 of record ML780414.1, on the reverse strand, counting down.
CACGATCTCAACTACCTTGGCCCGAGTTTTCATCCTTTTTTGGGTGAGAGGGACTTGGATATGGGGGAGCAACCCCGTAATGAACCACTCTCTATGTTGCATGTCCTGGATATGGAATGTCAGCCTATCCAACAAGATTTTGAACTATTGTTCGTAATCCCAGACCATTTCTCCTTCCTTCTGTTTGATCTCTTTGATTTCCATAATGCATTTGGATTCTCACTTTGGCTTTTGAAAATCCCAAAGTAGATATTTCTTTATATTGGCCAAGGACCTTTCCTATCCCATTGGTGCAATAGCCTTGTATTTCATGTACCATGTTAGGGATATATCCCTGAAAATAGTCTCTAGTTGAAAGATCTTAGTTATGTCATTTGAAAGTCTCTTTACATACCAAACTGCTTCACATGAAAACCAATGTTGCTCTGCATCATCTCTACCCATTCCATGGAACACGGGAAACCTCAATGTACTATATTGATTTTCCATATTGGAACTAGGGTTGGTTCCTCTTCTCCGGCTGCTATTGACTGGATATTTCCACACCATTATTGCTTGGGTTAAAGTATTGTTGACTTCACCTTCTTATTCACTTGTATCGTCACTTGTTTCTTCTTCTTCTCTTTCTTCGACTCCAATTTATTCACTAGTTTATATGTTTTATTCTTGATTAAAAATGTGCAAGGGTGGTGGTGCAAAGGGAGGGTAAGACCATCTTCTTTTAAAACTTCTAATGAGGTGGCCCAAAGAGATATCTACTTGCAACTATGTAATACCATTAAAAAATATCAACTCATCTCCCCCACCACTAGGTGAACCTCCATATTCCTTTTCTTCTGGTCCACCAACAATCTACGCCCTCTCTTCCTGACCTGACTTCACACCAAAAACTTGTGATCCTACAACCAGGGTGATCTACGCACTTCCACTATGTTTTGCACCTCTTGATCCCATCTTCACACTACCACCTTGCACATAATCACTCTCTCTACTTAACACATGAATTCTCTATGTTCCATCCTCTCTCCAACTCAGAGTACTGCCACTACATTGTGTTCCAAATTTTATTTTGATTGGTGCCTCACTAGCATGTGCAACAACTTCTCTTCTTGTCAATGTGTAACTGTGAGAAGCTTCCTCCTATGATTCTATCGGTGCACCAAAAATTTTCACCCACACACCACACATGTGCACTATTTTATCTCTTAAGGTTGCGGCATACTGAATTAGCTAAAATGTAGAAGCTTCATCACGTAGGACCTCACTACCACTACTATCACTATTGGTATCTTTGATGCCAAGCCTCTTCGTACGCCTGTCCTCTCCTGTGCTCCACTCTGGCACAACATCCTCTCCCACACCACTTCTTGGTGTTAGTTTCCTCTTCCTTTTGGGCTCGACGCCTTGTTGCACACCCTTATCTAACTCTTCTCTACTCCTCTACTCATATTTCTCTCTCAACTTATCTCTTCTTGCATATCTCTCATTTATTTTTCTCCTCTGCTCTTCTGGGTCCATTCCATTCCTCACCTCATCTCAATACTTCTTGGATCCTCCTCAATGGATCCATCTTATATTTATTTTTCTCCCACCTTTTCCAACCCCCCCCCAACACTAGTTGGTTTACTTACCCATTCTATCATTCTCAATGTGCATCATTCTTCTTTCCATGAACACCATCTTGATCTAAAGTGGAATTTATTATAGCATCCAATTTCTTGTACCTTCTTTGAAATTTATTTTAGCCTCGCTAAAAGGATCACTATATTCTATAGAAAACTCAACAATGTATCCTTCCTTGACTTGAGTGAACCAAATCAATATCCCAAGTCCTTTCTTTCAGCCTCACTGAAAGAATCACTATATTCTATAGAAAACTCAACAATGTATCCTTCCTTCACTCGAGTAAGCAAAAAATCAATAGCCCGAGTCCACTTGTTATCTAGAACCTTCAAGATATCAAGATTTTCTTGATCCCAATATTGGCTCCAAAGGTAACGCAAAATATTTGACTTCATCTTGTCTCTTTAACCATTCATGCAATAGACATAGAAATTCTGCGAAGAAGAGTTCATGCATATCCAAGTAAAGATATTTTCCTTTCCATTCTCTCACATTCACCCAAAATCCTTCTATCTCTCAAAGGGAAAACTTGTCTTATTTCAGTTATATTCAGTCTTGAGTCTCCGCCTTAGAAGGATTCCAGCTCTATTTTATTTTCCTCCATCAATCTCAACAAGACTTCATGTCTCGAAAACAAAACCATTTGTTGGCTACACCTTTTTTAGTCCATGCTTGCATGCATACCGACCTTCTTAAAACTAGGGAGTTTATGCCCAAAGTTTATCCAGATCTTGTCCAAAAAAACCCTAAAGCACCGACATATCAATCCTCAATGAAGGCCTAGAAAATTTTCACCAGAGATGCAGAGAGGATCACAGAGACCATAAGGTCTTGTGTCGAGGATGAAAGATTAAATATATGAAACATTATTGCAATTGACATCCATGTCACTCAGGTATGATGATCTATTTAGGACTAACAATTAGAACTATGCATGCACATATAAAACTCATTCATAATAGACACATATTAGATCATAACTTCCATATCTTTATTACTGGAAGTATTCCATCACATCATAGATATACAGTGCACTCAACAACTACTTATGACAACCATGGAACTTCGTATCATTACTTTATAAAATAGTGGAAATACAACAAAATATTTGATGAACCTTGCATTAGGACTCAGACATATCAAAGACAAGAATATATTCAAAACATCACAAGGTTACAACAATCTCAGAGTGAGCTCGATACTGGTAGCTAAGATAACTCAAAAACTCTCAAACTAGCCAGATAGCCAATCGATTGACTAATCAACCAACTAGCTCTTGTTTTGAGCTTAGAGATACATTTTATATCTTTCACTATTGGGGGGCACTGTCTCCTTCTACTATGCTCAACTCACTTGTTTGATCCAACTTCCTCATACACTTCTGGTGCCTATAAGTGCTCCACATAGACTCTTTTCATCAAGGGAAATCTCAACTTCCTTTCCAACTCATCTTCGTATGTTGTTGTCAATAATCATTTGAGGATATTTCTCGATGAATCCATTATTGATTCCAACGGGCATCTTCTTAGATTCCAATGCAATTGAAAAAACACAGACTGACATGCACTTGGTAGTCTTTATACTTGGCATGCTACTAACAAAACCCAATCCGATGTGCACTTTATGGAATTCCTCGTGCATTTCCTTAGGTGTGCGAAAAATTATGGAATGAATGTGCACAAATTATTTTGTTCTCATGTGAAAAGCTCGATCCAAAACTTTGGGTGCCAAAATTGATTGCATGTATATGATGCAGATGGGATGATTTCCACAGGTTACAGATTCATAGTGGAAGTTTAGGAACAATTTCCCATTTTTCTTTGCAAGAACAAATTGAAAAATTATGGATCGCCTGAGGAAATGCATAACAGTGAAAGGGATTCCTGAGCCTAGAGGGTGAGTACAACATGAAGAAGCAAGTTGTCAAGCTTGTAGAAGAAGCAAATTTTCAGGCTTGCAGAAGAACCAGGTTGTCGTTCCTTAAGAGTGAACTCATGTGTGAGTTTCACTGCAACATCAAGGTTGTTGATGGTCATTTCTTGGTATTTATTTCTAGCAATGTGTTTCCCTTGAGATCCTAGTAGTGATATTACCGGTTGCATGTGCCAAAGATACTCCGATAAATGAATGATGCAACATGATGGATTGAGGACAATGAAGAGGGCACATTCCTTGGGTCAGCCCTGAAAAAATAATTCTACAACCCGATGGAATGAGTATAGTGAAGGGGATACATTCCTTGGGTCAACCCTAATGAAATAATGGTACATCCCATTGGATTGAGAGCGTTGAAGGGGGTACATTCCTTGGGTTGGGCAGGACAAGATGAAGAGAGCTCATGAAAATTGAGATAGCTATAGGAGAATGCCAATGGGTTATGTATCTGTGTTTTTGGGTCAGAGTGCTTATGTATTTATGGTTTTTGGGTTCGAAGTTCCTATGTATTTATATTTAGGTTGGAATGCCTTTATGAGATTAGGTCGAAGATTGTATATGTTGATTAATGGAAAAAGAGTCAAAATTGTAATTGTATGAACACTATATGGTGTTGTGCATTGAGGAAAGTGCAAAAATAAGGGGGAGGGAAATGGAACATCCCCAGTTTTAAATCATGCAAATTATAATGTAATTGTATAAATGTGAATTAGGATGGCTACCCGATATGATTGGGGAAAAGAGCCCATACCGATTAATATGTCCGAGGGCCAAATTGCATATTAAGAACATTGAAATAATTAATAAAATTATTAATCCCTGGCTATGATACAAGAGGGATGAAAATTATGGGGGGTATGATTCCACAAGGGAGAGGGATCCAAGGGGGGATTTTATTCATGGGTATTAATGCAACCAACATTCTTGAATTATTATCTTTGCGTAAAACTTATAATTTTTGTTGAGTGTTTCCAAAGACAATCATTTATTTCATGTAAGAGGGTGGGTGTGAGGAGTCACATCCCATATTTACTAGGGAGCATTGAGCTAAAGTACAATCAACATTGGAAAAAGTGAGTAATCAACTGACTTGGGGAAAAGGAAATTCATATGGCCAAGGGAGACAATTTTGGCATGCAGAATTTTGGGTAGCAATAAAAGGGTTGAGTGTTGGGAAGAGAACCAACCATGATATGCTTGAGGGAAGCCATTGTTTGGTTGTGTATTATGTTGGAAATGAGGCATGCGTTCTTGTAAAACATGTTGTAAGCATGTAGTGCATTTTCCTATTGAGGAAATGGCTCAATATCCTTATGAAGGTTACAATAAGCACTATTGAGATTTGTGTTTTCTTGTGAAGGTTTCTCCTTCAGTTCGGACTTTCTCTTTTGTATTTTCTCTTAGGTGGGACCGATATAATATAAATCTAGTATAAACCAACTAGGTAACAAGTGGGAACAAGCTTAATTACTAGAGAAGAGGCTAAGCTTGGGATAACCCTTTCACTATAGCATGCAGACAATGATTCTCTACCACATTCCTAGTACTAATACATTAACCGTGATGGTATTCCAATTATTAACTGGGATACAATTTATCAAAAGAAAACATGCATGCGATAAACAATGGAAAGTAAAATAATTCACTTAACTCTAATCATCAATCACATAATAACACAACGATTTATCTTCATCATTAAAGACAAGAAATGTAAAACATTGAATCAGATAACATATCAACAGATTTAGTAGCTCTTACTCGTTACAACATCCATTCATGAGACAAAATAAGAAATAATCATTCTTCACATCCAATCATACACGCTTTTGGTGAAAAAAAAGGACAAACTTGTCTCTGGTCCTAAACATGACTTCTCAATTAAAGGGAAGCTCTAAAATAGTTCTTTACAAAACCAAAAAATGAGGATCTTTACAACAACCATCGACATTTTTTCTAATAGGTTGATCATTTTACTTATAACATACTATTAACTAAAAATAACTATTAAAGTGAAACTAAGTAAAACAAAACTTGCCACATGGTGCTTTCTTCTATCAGTCTTTCTATGAGTCATCACATGATCTCACTTAAGTGGATCACTCTTCTCGTACTCTGACCACTTGATGAAGATATCCTCGCATGTGTTAACATACGAGAATATATGTTGTTCCATTGGGGCCGAAAGACTCTCTCTTATCTCTACTACTCATGCTCGATACTTGACTATTATGGCACTTAACTGTTGCAACATGTCTCAAGCTTTGATCAGGTTCTCCATGAACTATCGCACCTGTCCCGGGGTCATGTGTGTCACCTTTTCTATTTCCTCAACCCATGATGAGTCTTGTCTGGAATGTGATTTGAATACGTCGTGGAAGTCGACAAAGTCATCGGATGTGTTGAATTCGTGGAAGTTGATGTCCCTCATTTATTGGTTGATATTGGTCCAACTCTTCTCACACTTGGTCGATTTCTCTTGGATTTCCCGATGAAGTTCCTGAGCCATTTTAAAACAATATTCGGTTGATTTCCTTATGTGGTCAATGCTTCTTTCCCTTAGCACCCGGATGCCATGTTGTTCGGCATCTTGGCTCTTTTGCACCATGCTAATATAGTCAATCCTTTCCATGGCTTGGTGCACTTTCTCATACCACCTCTCCATATCCTTGCATGTCTCTAGTGACATGAGGTTGTCTTCCTGTAGCTCGGCTATCCTTGTAGTGAATATGTGTCTCTCATCTGTAAATTTGTTGTAGGCTTCCTAGAATTCACTCCTTAGGAACACTGCGACCTGTGTGGTGTCCTGGTAATATTTCTCCAAGTGGCGCAAATGTTCAAATTCCTTCAGAGCGGCGACCAACTCCTCTTCGTCCCTTTTAGCTCATTCCAGGGTGGTATCTGTGATTTCCATCCCTACGCTGATAAGTTTGGATGTTTTGGCATGCTCTATATTTATCAACTTTTCCTCCGTTGTAATGAGGATGGAGCAATCCAGAGTGATCCTCCTCTTCTTGGTGGTTCTTTTCATGATAGATTTTATTTTTCAGTCATAAGCATTATTAAGCGATGGCATGTATCTCAGCTACTTTTTCTATGAGTTTGGGGATTTGCTAATCTCCCCAGGTGAGCATATTTCCCAGGCTCTCGATGTTGTATATTTGTTAAAGACTAGGTTCTTGAACTTCCTCCATTTGTTCAGAGGGTCTGACTTATGTTTGTTTCTCCTTGGGAAGTTGAGTACCAATTGAAATTGAGGCATCAAGGGTAGCTTAGGTACTTACTTGATCATCGACCGTTGAGATGACGATTTCCTATTGTAGAGCTTCTTCCTCTTGTTCGCCTGACCCTGACTCGTCCTTCAGACTATCTGCTTGGGTCTTCGATGCATTGGGCATCTTAGTGTCTAAGACACTTTCAACCTCTTGTTCATTCTATGGAAGCATAATTTGAGCATCAGGAGTTGGGGAAGATGCCTCCTCTGGCTCCTTTTCCTCTATGATTTGTACAGGGGTCACCAGAGATACCTCCTGGCTCTCTTCATCATCATAGATGTTTATTAATTCACAAAGGGGGTCTGGTGCACTTGCTCTCCCTGATATTCCGACTGTTTTCAATTGAGCTGAAACACCCCCTGGGGATTTGGCTTGCAGCGTTGCGATTTCAGGGTTGTCTAACCCATCAATTTCATCAATGTCTATTAGTTTCGAGCCGCTTGGGCATGTCTAGATTTCATATGGGTTATCAGCAGGGGATCTTGTCATTCCTGAGAGGTCTGGTTCATCTTGTAGCTGGTCAATTATTCGTTGCACTTGTTCTATCATGAGAAACCCCCTTTCCTGCACATCATGTGTCATAGGGAAACCTATTTCTTGCATCGGATCTACTAGGGGGACTTATGTTTCTTCTACCGCTATCATTTCTTCCATGGCTCTGAGGGCCTGTTGAGCTGATTGTTCTATGGTCTTCATTTGTTCTTCTAGTCTCATGGATTTGAACCTGGTCATTTTGGGGTCGGCCATCCTTGCCACCACTTCATCCCATTCCTTGGCATTTTCTATGAAGACTTCATCTTCAAATTTGTTGTGGGCATATGGCCAGCAGGATGACACTTGTGAGGCATGTTTCAAGACTAGACCCTATGGATCGTTCTTGCAGAATCAGTTGGTCTGGAATCTTGTAATGTCCCCACTTTGGGACATCATCACAGGGCAGAGACTTATGATGACCAGAGTAGCCAGATGGATGTTATAGCGAGTACAATGGTATTTGAGAGGCATTGTGGGGTCCAGTTGGCATTTATCATCATATTCCATCATTATGAGCCATTCCGCACAGGTTGGCTTTGGTTTCGTTCCATTCCGACGATTTCCATGATTTTGACTATTTTGAGCTATAAGTTAATTAAAATCACTGAAGAGGGCATTTTGGGCACATTACTTGGAGGAACCTCTTAGTGTAATAGATCATTGGAATCGGGAGGAGCAGCACTACAGGATGGGATGGCTAGAAGTGGCTTTCAGTGGCCAGGGAAGCCACAAGGAGAGATAAGGAGATTTTCAGAGGTAAAAAGGTTAATTAATTAATTAAAGTGATTTAATTAATTAATTAAATATTAATAAAATGAAA
>ML780414.1:1249486-1266355 GCA_009831015.1 Picea engelmannii | reverse complement strand
ATTTTTGAGATCCAGATCTAGTCCGTTTGGAGGGGTTACACTTCAGATCTGACCCTGAGACTTTACCTAGTGACTTGTAGTGTCCCGATCTATATTTCTAGAGAGTTTCAGATCATTTGGAGGCCTCCTTCAGCAGGGCCGAATTATCTAGGGTTTCAGTTATCCAGTGGGGCACACCATTCAGTGGGGGATTTCAGATCTACAGAGATTGAGAGGGATCTTGGAGATTTGGTCACCTAGGTTGTTCTTACCATCACCCGATCTATCAGTTGGCATATTTATTAGGGTGATTGGACACTTTTTGGCAGCAGGGCCGAATTATCTAGGGTTTCAGTCATCCAGTGGGGGATTTCAGATCTACAAAGATTGAGAGGGATCTTGGAGATTCGGTCACCTGGGTTATTCTTACCATCACCCGATCTATCAGTTGGCATATTTATTAGGGTGATTGGACACTTTTGGCAGCAGGGCCGAGTTATTGAGGGTTTCAGCCTTCTATTGGAGCATGGCATTCTTCAGCTGGAGAGTTTGGCATTCAGATCTGCTTGTATTGATCTTCATTTCTCATTCATCCTTTGGAGGCATCTTTTGTATTAGCGGGAGCATTTTGTAGCAGCTCTTATCTATTGTCTATCTTCTTGGCCATCTATTGATCATTCCAGATCGGCATCCTCATTGTAGCAGGTTTCTCTATTTTATGAATAAAGAAGAATTGAGATGTTTTGGCTTGTCTATCTTATTGCATATGGTTGAGGTGTGTTCCATGGTTATCTCTTTCTGTTATTTGCTGCATACACACATATAAACACATCTAAAAGGTAGATCAGCAAAGTGTTTGACGAAATACCTCACTCAGAAAAAGTTTTAAAAAGACACCAAAACAGTGATGATCCTTGCATAATGGCTTGGGATCATTACAAATATGAACTCTAATTGTCTCAACCCTTCTTGTTTGGATTTAGCCGTGTCCTTCACCATGTAGAATCCTACATGGAAACCATAAGGTATGAATGCCCTTTTCTTGTCCTTGACCAGAGTGGTGTTATAGCCTTGCAGGATGGTCTGGTAGCATATCTCTCCCACTACAAGATGATCAGGGACATGCACTGGTAGAATATGCGGTGCTCCGGTGGCCCTAAACACTCTGTTGTATGTGTCTCGCCCGTCCAAGTACTAGTGGCTTACCTTTTATATCATCTTTTTTTCCACGACCAATAGTCTCGGGCATTCTTTCTTGAAAAGAATTAAATAAATACGTGTGATGAAGTCATCGCAAATGAGGGAGTAGGATTTCTTGTACCTATTCTCCCATATGATGTTGAAATATACATGGACTGGGAGCTCTACGACGTTCCAGCTCAGGTTCATGCCTATGAAAATGTTTCTAGCACACATAACATCAGGTAAATATGAATCCATGTAGAAGGTTCGTGTATCTCCTTCCTTCGGAATCTAAGCCTATTGTATATAGATGTTCTGTTGCTTAGAAATGATTTCTCCCCAATTGAAATTGCTCCTGAAAATGGCCACTGTGTAAGCTAGAGGCATCCATGCCTCTGAGAATATGGAGTAGTCCTTCTCCCCATATAATCAGCAAATGAGAGCCATCAAGTAGATGTATGGGTCCCTTAAGTTGGTCGTCTGGTATCATTTGGTGCTCCAGTTGATCTATTTATTATCTTCTTTCCTCCATGAGGCTATCACCCGGATGGTGTCATGGCACTCATAAAAATTCACGACGAAATATGTATTTAGTCGCTCCTCAGGGTATTGAAGTTTGTAATATTTATGGACCTCCACCGAAATGAATACCCTGACACACCCACCATTGTCATTGTTGATTAAACACTTATGTGTGTCTGTGTGGTAGATGAGCCACTTCAAGAGTTCTATGTAGGGGAACACTGGAGTTCTTCTTACTACCATGTGAAAGTACAATCGTCAGATATTCATAAAAACTTTGTCATCGATCTTTCTTGAATCTGGGTCACTGTGCGGGATATATTCCGGGAATTCCTCCTGGCTGGCTTATCTTTTTGGAAGAGTTCTCCCTAATGTGGGAGTGTCACCTTAGTCCATGTGCTTGCCTCTATCTCCAAAGGCCAGAGGTTGAGTGAAAACCTTCTTTGTAGATGTCTTAATGATTGGTTTCGGCCTCGGAGTATATTCTAATTGTTTTGTGGCCCTTGAAGAAGAGCCTTCTCCTACCTCTGGTTCTTTCAGCTTGGGCGCCCTTGGTGATCGTCTAGTGGTTGGATTTCTTGGTGGCATTGTTCCTACAATTGAAATAAACCTTTAGATACTATGTAAAGAACAAAACCAGATAGAAAATATATGAAATGAATCCACGTAAAATCCATAGACTTGGATACATACCTGTAAAGCTTGTTAAATCTGGTTATTTGATACTCACGGGATCTCTACAGCTTTCGAATTACTCATCTTGCTTCTTTGGATGGTATGAATATCTTTGCACACATAATGATTTAATTTACAACGGTTTAAGAGAATTTAAACCAGAGAAGAACTTACCATGTTGCATCAACCATTTTATTTGGGTGATGAGTGAAATTTAAACAAATCTTCCACAGAATCTCTGAAACTTAAATTCATCGTAGGTTGACGACGAAGGTGTAGAGAGTGATGTGGTCTATAGGGGATTTTAAACGACTGCTTTTATCAACGCATGAGGTAGAAACTAATGTGATATTTGGTTATTGATTATCCCCTTAAATGCTCACAAATCTGGTTGTACCTAACACTAAAACGTCCCATCATGTCTCTCTCTCAGTGGGTGGATCGAGGATCGGCGATGTGATATGGACGTTTTTGTTGATATCCTTCTGCAAAAAAACATTCGACGTCGATCGATATCATCGTACAAATGCTATCGTGGAAAAACATGACTCAAAGGTGTGACTTGGGCTTAGGGAACCAGGAATGAGTCTGGGTAAAACTAGACCGTACGTTTCTCCAATATGGCAAGGACACGTGGTGTTGAAGACCGGTCACTTAATTCACGTGTATTAATCAGAGTCGAGACTTTCTTCTATTTGTGCATCCTAGAACAAAACCTAGGTTTGTCGATGCCAAAAAGGTATCGGGGGTCGACGCTCGGCGATAAACCCATCACGTGTTTTTCTTTGGATTAGTTTCCTCGAAAAAGTCTCGATGTTGAATCACTTCAAGGATCGACGATCAATAAAAATCTTTAGCATGGTCAGAATGTTCATTGTGATTCTTTTAGGTCTTCCTTGATTTTGATAAGCACATCGGGTATCGGCTATCGGCAATATCTTTTATTTCCTCGTTAACGTCTATTTCCCTTGTATTTTTCCGATGCCGAAGAGAAATAAACTATCAACGATATCCTTATGCAACACTTTGGTGCAAACAAAACTTACTTCTGTCGATGCTGATGGAGATCGGTGCTTGGTGACCAAGATTTCCCGAGTGGCGCTTTTCCTTCTATGAATTTCTTTCGATGTCGAATCTTGAGTGCGTCAGGTAAATTGTTTTGGTTGTTGATTCTTTATTTAAGTGTTAAGCCTTTTTAAATCACGGGGCTTCATAAATTCAAACAAACCTGAATAGCTAATGAGAGTCAAGAGAACAAGAAAATACAAAACATTACAAAAATTGAAATCGAATTGGATAATGAAAAGATCAAGTGGCACCCAAAAAGTGAAAAAATTGACATGGGATTTTTAGGGCATGTTGAGTGCTCAACAAATGGAGACTTACCGGGTAAAATAATAATCTTTGTTCCTCCCTCGGGCTCGACTAATGAAAAATATGGTGAAGAACTTAACTGGTTTTTATCAAATCCCCTTTTACCCTTGCATTCGGAATTCCCCGGTTCATACATCTGGGCCTTCCTGTGGGGTTTTCAACCTTTATTCAACCTTCATTTCTTGTAACCCTAACTCATGCCCCCTTTGAAAAGAATCTACTAAATAATTCACTGGCACTAGGAATTTTAGTTACCCTTATTCATTTTCTACGATATTGCTCCGCTGCTAGCGAGCGTCCATAGCCCCGACGGAGTCACCCTGACGTCACAGACCTTGATCCGTTGTCAGCGAGTGTCCATAGCCCTGGCGGAGATATCTTCATACCCTCTCCTACTATGCGCTCATTTGATATAGTTGATTTTTTTTCGGCAGAATCCCTTAGCGAGTGGGAGAGGAGGATGTCTGTTATTTGCAAGAATAAGATGGTTAAGGTGAAATTTTTCTAGCTCTGTCTCTGAGGTACATGTAGTCCTTTTCATCTTACCGTCTTCACCTTAAGGTTTTCACCAGACCACCAGACCAACACTTCTGCATTTCTCCAAATTTGTTCATCTGCGTAGGTTAGATACAGAATCCCTTGAAACAACCACAGGTTCCCCAATGTTTCTTGTGTTGTATGTGAGCGACGAGTTAGGAACAGAGTTTGCCACATCACATGACTTGAGGTCAAACGTTGTCTTGCTAAACACAATCTTCAAAATCTCAGAAGTACAATCACAAAATATAAAACAAAATGTGTTTTGTAATCAACGTGTCTAAAATAAACATCGTAAAAACATAAACACAGACAATCTCTCTTTCTTTCTTTTTGAATGGAAAAATTGTTTTAGGGTGTCAGGTTCCCCCCTCAGATTCTGCAGTCGATACATGCCTAACCCAATATTCTTAGCCACCTAAAAAGATCTGAGCCATAGATTCTCAAACTTGGAATGCTTTCCTTTAGGCTCATTTGCTCTGTCCACTTCAGGACTAAGTCTCCTACCTGAAAATTCTTCTCTTTAGCCGTATGCTTATCAAACCATATTTTAACTATCTATTGGTGAGTTATGAACTTTGATTTACGTTTCTCCCATTCTTCTTCTATCATAAGAAGGGTTTCAATTATTTGTTGTATGACTGATGAGGGCTCCCCTCTGGAATCCTAAGTAAGTTGAAGAGATGGAAGATAAAGCCCATTTGGGAGAATGGATTCCTTCTCGTATACCAAAAAGTATGGGGAATTCCATATAGCTTCCTTGGGTGTGACTCTATCAGTCCATAAAGCATTATGAACTGAATTGTGCTAATTTATCTGGTTGTCTGCAACTATTTTCTTTAATATTCTCACTAGGTTCTTATTAGTTGATTATGCCACTTTGTTTCCTTGTGGATAATAGTTTGCAAAGTATCTAATTATGATTCCTTTGTCTAGGGAAAACTTTGTTAATAAGGTGGAAGAAAATTAATATACATTATCAAAAACAAGGACAGAAGGGACGTTGAACCTTTTGATCAATTTTTTTTCTATGAATTGGATAACCAGCTTCTCGTTTACATGAGTCAGAGGGATGGCCTCTGCCCATTTCATGAAATAATTGTTGGCAGTGAATATGTACCTATGTTGTTTTGAGGAACTTGGTGTAATTTATCCTATGATATCTAACCCCCATTGCTCAAATGGCCTAGAAAAAACCATCGGTTGAAGCGGGACCACTTCTCTCTTCTCCCTCCCCATGCTTACTTGACAAGTCTTATAGTTTCTTGTGTATGTGTGAGCGTCTCTGAACAAAGTAGGCCAATAATAGCCAGCTCTCAATATTTTATGAGCGGTGGTGTTTCCTGAGAAATGTCCACCGGTAGGACCATCATGGAGCTCCTTCAGAAATTTGTTTGCATCTTCACGTTCGAGACATATTAAAAGTACCTCGTCATAATTAACACTGAAGAAAACCAAATTTATGAGGTGATATTGTGTGGACTTTACCTTGAGAGCTCTCCTTTCCCTAGGGTTTAGGTTCTCTGGGCAAGTCCCATAATGCAGGAGATAAGTCAGTTTCTCATACCAAGACTCTTGCCCTGGGGAGACGTATGAAGCTTCACCACACCATAATGCCAATTCATTCTCCCATCCAGGGTCATCATTTACTTGGTCCCGGGCTTCTACTGCTACTTTGCATAACCCTTGTCCTTTAACCAGTTTGGAAGGTTTTATATCTAGATAAAATTCTTGGACTACTACCGTCCAGTTTCCCCTTCTTTCCCCCATATCTTGTTGAGTGAATAAGGATCGGACCGCAAGGTGAGGCACCATGACTTTGGTATGATTCTTTAGGATGTAAGATATGAAGTGTTTCACCACTTTGTAAACCACATAAGACTTCTTGTCGATGGTAGGTTAATTTAGTTCGACTCCTTGGAGGTTAGTGCTCATGAATGACACTGGGGCCTCATTATTGGCATCATCCTTCAGAGTTAATACTGTGGATAACGATTAGTCGGAGGTGAAAGTATAGAGGAAGAAATATTTGTTGAAATCGGGACTTCGCAACACTCGAGCTTGAGATATTGCAATCTTAATATCGTTGAACGCATTCTTTCGTTCATCATCCCACTTAAAGTCGTCATCTTTATGAATCATTTTTTGTAAGGGCTTGATAATTTTAGCGAAATCGGGAGTGAATTTCCTCACAAAGTTGATCTTTAAAAAAAATGATTGCATCACCTTCTTGTTGTGGGGTAATGGAAGCTGATATATAGCCTTAACTCATTTTGGGTCTATGCAAATTCCTGCTTGGGATATAATATGACCTAACAACTTCCCTTATTTGACACCAATAATAGTTTTCTTAGGGTTTAAGGATATATCGTATTTCCTACACCTTTCGAAAATCTGGGTTAAATGTTGGATGTGATCTTCTCTATTCTTTGAATACATAGTCATGTCATCCAAATAAACCACTACACATTTGTTGATTAGTCCCTGAAACTCTACGTCCATGGCCCTTTGGAAGGTCTCTCCTGCATTGATTATCCCAAAAGGCATACGTTTATAAGTGAAGGTTCCCCAGTTGGCTCGGAAGGTAGTTTTCAAGCGGTCTTCTTCTGAGACTAGAACCTAGTTGTAACTTGAGAAACCATCCAACAAGGAGAAATTATCAAATCCATACACGGTCTGCAAGAGTTTCTCCATTGGTGGGACTGAATAGTTGTCCTTTTCTGAAGTTCTGTTGAGGTTTCTGAATTCTACGCATAAACATATCTCCCCGGACTTTTTCCTCACAGGAAACAAATTTTATACCCATGCAGAGTGTCTAACTTGGAAGATAATTTTGGCGTCTAATAGTTTCTTTAACTCCTGAGACATGAGAGGCTCTAGGTATGGGTGGTACTTTTGGATATTCTGTTGGAAGGTTTTTACTTTAGGCTTTAAAGGGATAGTGTGTTGAATGATACAAGTATCATAAGTTTTCAGATCTCTGTAGGACCATGCAAAGACATCTTGATATTGTCTGAAAAATTTGAGATATGCCTTCCTTTCCTATTTAGATATTGTCTTGACAAGATTTATATTCTTGTGTTTTTCCATAGTTTCAATATTTATAGTTTCAAACATGGGGCATGAACTACCGGTCTTTGCGTTTTTTGGCCCCTTAAATATTTCTCTTAGATCAAAAAGGTTTTCTAAATTGGCTATTCCCTTTGGTATAGTGTGAGACTTTGATTTGTCAGTCGGTTGATCTATCTAAGGATCGTTTTCTATTGATTGTTCCTAGAATACTTCATCATCAATAGCCAAGTCTTTGAAGTTATCTTGGTTAGTCAAAAAGTTTATGATCTGTTTATCTCCTTCAAAGACCTTCCAATTAGAAATATTGTTGGACACCAATGGTTTGTAGATAAATTCCACAGTGAACCGGAAGGCTTCATAATATTCTAGAGGTGATAGCCTTGAAGCAGTGGTGGCCAGAGAATTAGTAAGAATGTTCTTTGCTCTGGGGACTGTTGTAATGTTGAAAGCTTCAAAATGCTTTATTAGCCTGTGAACTTCCTGTTGGTAATTCTTCAGGTTTGGAGAGTTGCAATGTATAGTATTCCTTACTTGTCTAACAATGATTTCAGAATCTCCAAAAACCTTCAATTCTTTGGCGTTTAAGTCTATGGATTTCTTTAACCCCTGTACTAGAGCTTCATACTCTGCGGTGTTATTTGTGCATTTGAATTCTATCCTACAGGACATGAAATGGTTTTACCCTTTGGATCAATGAGGATGCACCCTCCTCCTGACCCTTCTTGCGATTTAGATCCATCAAAATATAAGGTCCAGAAATGTGGGAAAAACCTATCAGCTTCCTCTTTCTTGTCACTTTCCTCTTTTGCTCCTGTTTGTTCCATGATTTCTAACGCAAGTTCTTGACAGAAAAGAGTTTCCTCTGCCATCGTGGACAATTTCTCTTGAAAAATAATTTCGTAGTTTTGAGTAAGAGGGACATCATATGAGAGGGGGAATAAATTCCTGAAATCAAAGTCATGGGAATAATTTGCTAGCATAGGAAAATCTGCCAATGAGGGTTCATTAAGGGTTTCTAAGTCAGTGACAGTATGTTTTATATATCTTTCCCTATCAATCCTAATCATATTTGTGTGTCCCTTTAATGGAAGCCAAAGGTGAGCCCAGTCTGTACTAAAGTATCCGTTTAACTTCTCGGACCAATCTTGACTTAATAACAATCCATAATCTTCTGAGATATCCACTACAATGATGTCAATTACTTGCACGAATTTAGGATGCATTGCTATTCTGATCATCACATCTTTGAATTCTCCCATGACCTTGACCTGGGTTTTGTCTAGCTATATCACATGTTTATCACTTTTGAGAGGAAATGCATTTAATTTTTTGCAAATATACAGTGGCATAACATTAGAAGATGCTCCTAAGTCAACCAAACAATTATGGAGGTTTCTTTTGAAGACTTTAAACGTTAAAAGGAATGGTAGGACAAAAGGTTTTCCCTTCTTATATTCAGAGCAGGCGTTCACAGTTGGTTTATTCCCTGGATCTGTGGGAGTTATATTTCTTCCTTGGTCAGTGCTCGTTGTAGGATTTTCTATTGATTTCAAAGCTTGTAACATAAAATCTTTTTGCTGAGGGATTCTACATATGTCCATAACCGATATATTTTCCTTTAACTTCTTCAAATATTCTACTATGTTGAAATCAAGATTGGGTGATTCTCGTGTATGGATGTTTATAGGGTTTGTTCAGGGACCAAAATGTGATTTCAGTTGATAGAGGACTAGTTTTCTTCCCAAATTTGGGGTCATAGCAAGGTCGTTTGAGACAGGTTGACCCCTACTTTGTGTTTTCACAGCCAAGACTTTTGTCGGTGGTTCTTGAACCTCAAATAGGTCATTGGAAGGCATTGGTAGGTTAGGGTCCCATATCAACATGGTTGTTTCTTCTGGTGAAAAAACTTATTCCTGATCGATGATATTCATAGTTGAGCCGCTTGATTTTTCAGTTAGGGAGACTTCATCTAGAAACCAGTTGGACATCAAATTCATGGCATGCACCCATTGGGGGCAGTCTCTTTTAGAGTGATTCTCTTGTTGATAAGTACAAAAAGAGTCGGATGCTACATTTCCCGGATAGATGTTTTAGTTGGATGGGGGGGGTTCAATTTCTTTGAATGGTGGATTCCTTTTGAAAAAAGGTTTATAGAGTATTTGGCCTTGGTTTCCCTCTCCTTCTCTTCTCTTCATGTATATGATTTCGTTTGACAACTTCTTGACCATGCGTTGTAGGTCCTCTATGTCCCCACTTCCCTTTTCTGGAGCTTGTTATGTTTGTTTCCTTGGGGGTCTAGTCAACATGAGTCCTCTCCTGGGAGGAGGTTGAACTTCTTTCTTAACTAATGAGACACGACCTTCTTTTCATCCTTTCATTTGGAACTCTATCGTTTTGGCTTCTTTAAAATTCTCAACTAGGGTTGGTTTGGTAGCCCTCTTCACAAACATGGAAATAGAAGCTGGGAGAGCATTAGCATATACTTCAATTTTCAACTCTTGAGTAGGTTTAGCTTCAGGTTGAAATTTGTTTAATATTGTGGTAAATCTTTAATTTAATTCTTTAACCTTCTCCTTTGAACTCATGGTGACGGCGAACAATTCAGCCATCAAAGCTCCTATAGTGGTTTCTTCTGCAAATTTATCTAAAAAATCCTTTTGAAACTTCATCCAACTAGTTATGGACCCTACAGGTAAGTTAAAATACCACTGTTTGCACAGGGGAAAACCCAGGGTTCAGCTCCAAGAGTGCACCAACAATCCCTAGCTACTAGCCCTTTCGGCAGCACCTGCAAAGCAGATGCAATCTCACTCGAAGTAGCTATGAGGGGGTTGCAGGACAGAGATGTCTACAACCAGGGGAATATCAAGTGGTTCTTATTACAACAACAACATAACATGCATTTACCATTCAACTAGCTAGATCTATCCTTCACATCTATAGATCAGATCTAATACAATGATGCAGATAACAATATAACAACAACAAAGCTCAAAGCATCAATCACAAACACAACAACATATGTATGTGGTTCACCCTCTCTCTAGGGCTATGTCTAGAGAACTGTGCTTATGATATATTAAGATAAAGCTTACAGTTTTGATATGTGCTCTTGGCTAGCAGATCCTTTCTCTTCTCTCTCTCCTTCTCCCCTTCCTGCGCACCCAGCTACAGGACTTGATCTTCGCACCCAGCCAAAGATATTACAATACCAGAAGGCTCTCTCTCTCAGCACTTCTCTCACCCCTAATATAATATTCTTCCAATGAACAATAATCAATAACAAGGCTCAACCATAGTACCGACCCGACCTAGGTCCTCTCGACCTCTATTTATACATTATGATCCCTCACCGACAGCCTCAGGTCGAAACCTAGGTGTCAAAAACCCTAATTACCAAAACCCTAGGTCAACTTGACCCATTATTTCCGGGCTTTGCCAGCCTGTCTTTCCTTCTTCATCTCGCGGTGCTCCAAGGCATCTAATGCTGTATTTTTCTACTTCCTGAGTCATCCTTGGTCCATCTTCCTTGTTGATCTTTCATCCTCAATCTCCTCATCCAACGGATTTCTTTTTCGCACTTCACTCCATATTTTCTGTTCTTTTGCTCACTTCGACCCAATGACAGTCACTGTGTCTCGCGCGAAGCTTGCATTTTACCTTTTCTTCCTCGTTCTTCGCTTCCTTCCATAACCAAGGGCCAATAGGCCCCCAACACTCACCTGTGACTCATCTCGAGGCACTTGAGATCTGATCCTCTTGTTTTACTTCGACTTTCGACTGTGCAGTGCAACCCTTTCTTTATTCTTTATGCCTCCTTTCCATCCTTGTGAAGACTGTCTTTTCTGTGTCTAGTACCCATTGTCAACTGCACCTGGTACCTGGACCCTTGTCTTCTTGATTCTAGTGAGAACTGTGAGGCAGTTGGTTGTCATAGTACAACTTCAGTCAACTCCCATTCACCAATCCTTCCTTCCAATCTCCTTTCAATGTCTTCAGCTACGCAGCTCCTCCTTCTGTAACATAGGCAGTCTCATATGGTCCTAGCCAATGCATTATGAACTTCCCAGGGTTTTTGATAAACTTATTGTCATATACCAGTACTAAATCACCTTGCCTGAATATATTCTTCTTGATGTGTCTGTCATGATAGGCATTTTCTCGGTCCTTCTGAATTTGCTAATGGAATCCTACAATGAATCTTTCTTCTTCTAGTTCGATCAACTGTGATAGCCTCTCATGAATACCACCAGTATAATCCATGTCTATAAATGCATCAATTCTTAAGCTTGGTACCAAGTACTCCATTGGGACAACATCTTCAAGACCATAAACCAACTTGAAAGGGGTTTTCATTGTTAACTTCTTGCAAGTGGTTCTATAAGCCCAGAGTACTGCTGGTACTCTGATCAGGGGATCAAATTTTGCTCAAAAAATAAAAATGCTCGGAATGATTTCAAATCGAACGAGAGAATAGGCCTCGTCGTTACGAACCCAACGCAACTCATTTGGGTTCAAACGGATGTCGGGAGTGAGAGATATCGCGTTCTGTTCAAAATGACAAACAAGCAAAAAAGGGTCTTGATTGTACAGTCCATAAAGTCTGTACAGACGCTGACGTGGCAGGCCGTACGACACGTGGCAGGCAGATATTTGCACAGTTGGAAGATGACATGGCTTGTTTGTAGCAAATGGAATGGCGACACGTGGCCCAATCAATGGCCTCCACGTGTCCCCTATTTATTGGTTTAAAATTTATTTGGAGTCCACCGGAATCGACCCCGTGACCTCCACCCACGTGTAAAGCTTTGGCAAAGACCACCAACCAACATGCCACCATAGTGTTTCTTAACACTATATGGTGCAGATTTTATTTGAATTGAAATGTTGTATGTTTGGGTGGGGGGTCGAGCTGGGGCCTAGCCCCAGCCCGTGGTTATGTTATATTATAATATGGCCACGGTTTAAAACCTTTGCGCGCACATTCAAAACTAAACCCCAGTCGTATGTTATATTGTAATATGAACATAGGCGCGCATATGTGTTTTAACATGGCCCTTTTAATATAGCGCGCGGTCAGATATTTGTTGCTATATGACCATTGACGCACGCGCGGGTATGCATTGGTTTGAATTCGGTTCAAACGGTTATGGCCCTTACTTTTAAACGTGCGGTCACATGGGTCATATGACCTTGCCCTTGATGGTTAGGGGCTAGGTGTGCCCATAATCGTCCTACAGTTTGCACAGTTTGCGCGATTGGGCTTGGTGCTAAGTTTTTACGCTTAAATATGTGTGTGGGCTAGGTTGAGCCAACAGGGGTGCGTTTTGTAGATGTAGAGACAGCAAGCTTGAAGGGGGGACTTCCAGGAAGCCTATCTTCTTCAATTTTCGGCCAAATGAGGTGTCGAAAAAGCCTAACTAGGGGTTTTTGGACATTCTGAAGCCATTGGAGCAGTCTATTTGGCATTTTGAGCATTGTAAAACACATTTTTTAGCACTTTGAGCAAATAATATAAATGATCCATTGGAATTTGGACCAGGAGATGTAGCCCAAGAGAGGGGTGAAATCCTTTATCATTTGTTGTGTTATGTGTTTTATGTTCACTAATTATTTTTTTGTTTATATGCATCTTGAATGAGTAAATCCTTTTAAAGTTGTGTTGCAAAGTTGATCCATTTGCATTTTAACACATGAAATTTTAACTTGCAAATATTTTCAAGAATACAAGTCTTCTTCATTTTTAGATCATACTCTTAAATCCCAGTCATCCTTGTTCACACTACAAATATTTGTCAATGTTGTCTCACGATCTTGTTGAATGCTTCAACTGTTTTGTTTGCTTGTGGATGATAAGGTGTACTCTTATGATGGTGGACTGCAAAATCTTTAGTCAGGGCTTCAACTGTCTTATTGATTAAGTGTGTACCTTGATCACTCATAAGGACCTTAGGGCATCCAAACCTGGTTATTATGTCATCAAATATAAAACGTGTAGTCGTAGTTGCACTACAGTCCTTGACTACTCCTCCTTCGGCCCATATAGTCAGGTATTCTATTGCAGTGATAATATACCTTGCTCATGTGCGCTTTCCTGGTGGGTTTATAGGTCCCATGAATTCAATGGCCCATTTTTCAAATGCTTGTAGGGTCATCTGTGTTGCTGTTGTTGGGAAAAATACCCTATGGACTAGAAAACTAGGGTCAGACTTGCATGCAGATTTTGACCATAAAGAAACTACTTTTTAACCTACCACCCAAAACTTAAACCTCTCTTTCACAATACATACATGGAAAGGAACTACCAACCTTGTTACCGATGTTTGGTGTAGATCCTCCGTTGCACTTTTGTCTGTTTGTTGGTGCTGCTCCTTCCAATGATAACCTGCAATCAAAACAAACAATGATGGATGCGCGCTACTTTTCTACTTGAGGGTTAGAAATTAAGCACAAATTAAACAAATCATAGATAACTCATGAATTGGGACGGGAAAATTATTCTTTTATTATTTTCAAAATGAATCAACTTACAATCGAAGTCGAGACCGGCCACCGCTCCCTGATCCTGATCCTGGGCTCCTCCTCTTCTTTTGTCCTCTAACTGCTTTGCGTTAATTATCCTTTGGCTTGAGGAAAGGCTAAAGGGTTGGGACAAATGGATTCGGCAAATGGGCAGATTTTCTTTGCTATATTCTTCCTCCTCCAAATGGTACCCCTACCCCTTCTTTTATAGGCTAGAAGGAGCTAGGGTTTTGGACGAACTCTCAGCCATGCATGGCCGGGAGTTTCAGTTAACTGACCCATAACTTTTTGTCCCATCGACAAATTTCCTATTTTTGTGTTTTGTTAGGTACACGCGGGTTGTACTGGGCCTGCCAGCATGTACACGCATGAAGCAATGGGTTAGTGCGCGTGGGCCTTGACACAAGAGGATTTTCAAAGAGTTTGTTCAGCATAGTTTTGGCAAAGAAGGGATATGAGTTGGCCTGATGCCAGGTAAGCATGTGTGGTGCAATTTAGGGTTATAACAGATGCCCCCTAATGTGTGAGTTCAGAAGAGCATCTGATGGCCGAAATACATTACCAATATATACTGATATGCTGAATGAGTGAGCCCAAGAATCAGGAACCAGGAGGTGTCATCTGCAAAATAACAAATGTCTCACCGAGGCGGGCATACCCATGCTCAGGATAAAATAGAACCATGGCTACCAATCAAATACACTGTAGATCCATGTCAAATAACTATAAAGAGTAGCCACAAATAATACACAGCAGAGCTACATCTCGAAATCAGAAAGATATACATATAGATTATCCATCTCCCAGAAGCTAATTCGGCCTAATGGTTGTACTTCAGAGCTCGAGCAACAACTTCAAAATCTTCTAAAACTCAGGTAGGAGTGTAATATGAGTGTACGACTGCACTACCCAGAGGTCTTCGATGGCTCGTCGGTTATGGACTTGATAATCTTGATGATCGGACTGAAGGCTTCAGTGATTTCGAACAAGGACTTGATTGGACGTTCAGGATGGCCGGGTATGCGGACAAGAGACATATTATAGAGGGGCCGACTCAGGCTTAGTGACAAACTTCCCTTGGACAATAGAACAACAAGTGATAAGACTCAGGCAGCATATATGTTAATCATAAGTCTACGAAGCAGGAGGCAACGCAAGCTCTCCATATGTTTGGAAGAGTAACCAAACGGTGGAGGACACAACTCTATATAGCGAGAAAAGCTTCCTAAGGTGGTACTACATCCCATAGTCTGATAATAAAATGGACATATGTGCTTTATCCAAGGGCGACTCATGATGCTTCCAATAAAGAAAATACCTTTCCCATCCTCTTTTTGGGGTATATTTGATTTTTTTGTTCTTTTTGATCATTTTTGAAAAAGAATAAAGGAATATTACGTTACAATGGAGGAACGAGTACAGAAAGCATATAAGCTCAAGGCACAAGGAAAAGACTGATGTTCTGGTGAAATAATACTCGAGAAAAATCCTCCGACGGCCAAAGGTGTTAAAACGCAGAAGCAAACTGTCACAAGGCTGATGGATAAGGTATGCAAATGCGGTTGATAGAACACACAATGGTAACGTCCTTCGATGTAAGTTTAACGAGCCCAGAGAAGGGAAGCTTGGTAGTTTTTCATATTTAGAGAGTCTGAAAAAGAACAAAAGGAGACTCTAGTGGGGTACCTTTTTCGACAATAGTCTAGTCGGTTCGAAAAAGGGATAAACTAGCACCGATTAGACGTCAATTCAAAACCATTTTAATGAGTGTGAAAAGGACAAGATCACTCGGCTATTTTTTCACTTTTAAGGAGTCTGAAAAAATCTTAACTATGGACTCCGTCAGGAATGTTCTTCTGGACCATTTTAACGAGTGTGAAAGAATAAGGTCACTCGACGATCTTTTCAATTTTAGGGANNNTGAAAAGAGCTTAACTATGGACTCCGTGGGGGTTTCTTTTTCGTAAATTTAGTCCCTCAGGCCCGAAAAAGGAATAAAATTATACCTGAGGATACTCTTCTAAAGAATGGGAATTCAATAGAGTATTCCTTTGTTCATACAGTTGACCGTCCGGACCGAAAAAGGGGTAAACTACCGTTGGACAGACGTGACTTCAAATTTCAGTTTAACGAGCGTGAAAGGTCACAAGATCGCTCGGCAATCTTTTCATTTTTAGAGGGTCTGAAAAGGGCTTAAAAGGAGACCCGTTAATGTTTTGGGAGTCTGGAGGGTAAGACAAAGAGTGAAAAAGACCCATGCAAAATGAGGCTCAAAATCGTATTCAGGAAAGACTATAAGGACTCCCGAGCCTATAGTGTTGTTAGAAATGGCATGGACAACATAATGCAACCAGGACCTACCTAGGGCATCCATGTTTTGGTAAGCTCTACCACCAAGTCATGACACTTCTAGAGAAGAGATGATGGTTACGTGTCACAACCTGATGGGATCGATCCTATAACATAAGAAAAAGGCAACGAGATGCAAAATTTGGGGTAGTATCCTAACCTATATGCTCAAGTTGATTTTTTGAAAAAATAATTTTTTTTATGGACCGTCAATATTTTTTCGAAACTCAAAAAAAAATTGTCCCAATACCTGATCAAATCCCTCCCATATAACTCCTGGATCACTCTAAATGGTTTTTGGTATAAAGAAACTGAGAAGGGGGGCCAAAAAAGTGACAAAAAGAGGCCAAAAAGTCTATAAATAGAAGTTGTCGGCTCATTATCACCATTGCTGATTTGGAAATTGACTCTGGAGCTAAAAGACCCCCTTTGCCAAAGATCGTAATTTTGGGAGCCACAATGGACGAAACGGACTTCTACTTGGACCAAGTAAGTACAAACTCCCTTATCTAGCTATTCAATACTTCCATTTTAGCATTTAATTTATTTTTGGGGTGGGCGTCGACCTCAAAAAGGTCGACCCTAGGTACACGCGGGTTGTCCAAAGACAGCCCGCGTGTACACGCATGCAGAGAAAAGACTGCACGCGTGTACACG
>ML780414.1:1210910-1235658 GCA_009831015.1 Picea engelmannii | reverse complement strand
AGACTCAAAGCAAAAACGAATGAAAAAAGATGGAAACAAAAGACTTTTACTAAATGAAAAAATCAACAACTTTTCACAAAGAAAGACTTCTTTTTCTTTTCAATTTTTCTAAGATTTCATGCAGCAAACATAAAGGAATTTCGTTCGACTACGAACTACTTATGCTCTAAATGCACTGCAAAAAACTTATGAACAAAAAGACTTCTCCCTAGCTATTGATGCAGAAACACAATCCTCAAACAAAGAAGAAAATGAAAAGATTTTTTTTCTCTTTTTTTTTTTATTTACGTGCTAATAAAGCAACAAAGGGAAAATACCGACAAGCCTAAAACCAAGAAAAACAAAATTCTGGCTTAAATCACAGATCACAAAGAATCAGAGAAAAGACACACAATGGCAAGCAAGAAACCACAGACTCTTACGCTTGTCTAAAAACCATAAAACAATTTTTTTCTTTCTTATCTTTTCTATCAATTATCAATTAAGAAAAAATAGGCTAAGGGTAAGAGGCCCTAACCTACTGACTGTTCAACCCTAGAATCAAACACCTGAGAGGAACACTTCTCACCACAGGAGGGGATGATTGCCCCACCCTGTATGAAAAGAATCCTGTCAAGCACGCTACTGTCATTGAAACAGCACGTGTGTGAACGCGTACTGAGCTAAAACAGAACGTGTGTACACGCGGGCTGACCTTGTACAGGTCACGTGTATGTATAAACTCTAAGACAAAAATAAACACAAGCATCCCAGACCAGGAAGAGGCCTCTGGTATTGATAACCAGGGTCTCTTGAAGGCTTGGATGCTTCTTCTAACAGAAAAGAAAAATAATTGCAAGGAATAACAAAACACAACAAGACAAACTGAGACAAGACTATGAACCAGCAAGACTCAGACAGGATCTAGAAAACCCCCTGAGAATGTATAATTCTGACAAGGAAGAGGAGGACTGCCTATCAAGCTCTCTGAACTCCTACACGCTATTGAAACCTCTACAGCTAGTGTTCACACGTGGGTTGTAAGAGATTAGGGCGCAGGTACACACGTGTAGGCCTTTTGCAGGCCGCGTGTACCTCTATGTATCCCGATAATTACCATCAAGCAACAGTCAAGGAAAAAACTGGTATAAAGAACTAGGCTCCCTGGAGCTCAGACCTAACAGAAAACAGACAGACAAAGAAAGACCAAAAATATAATCTTTTAAACTACCCACAAACTCAACTAAATCCGGAAACCCTAAAGAGTATCTTCCCCAGTATGGTCGCCAACTCTGTTGTTGGGAAAAATACCCTACGGACTAGCAAAATAGGGTCAGACTTGCATGCATATTTTGACCGTAAAGAAATTACTTTTTAACCTACCACCCAAAACTTAAACCCCTCTTTCACAATACATACATGGAAAGGAACTACCAACCTTGTTACTGATGTTTGGTGTAGATCCTTCATTGCGCTTTTGTCTGTTTGTTGGTGCTGCTCCTTCCAATGATAACCTGCAATCAAAACAAACAATGATGCATGCGCGCTACTTTTATACTTGAGGGTTAGAAATTAAGCACAAATTAAACAAATCATCGATAACTCATGCATTGGGACGGGAAAAGTATTCTTTTATTATTTTCAAAATGAATCAACTTACAATCAAAGTCGAGACCGGGCACCGCTCCTTGATCCTAATCCTGGGCTCCTCCTCTTCTTTTGTCCTCCAACTGCTTTGCGTTAATTCTCCTTTGGCTTGAGGAAAGGCTAAAGGGTTGGGAAAAATGGATTCGTCAAATGGACAGAGTTTCTTTGCTATATTCTTCCTCCTCCAAATGGTACCCCTACCCCTTCTTTTATAGGCTAGAAGGAGCTAGGGTTTTGGACGAACTCTCGGCCATGTATGGCCAGGAGTTTCAATTAACTGACCCATATCTTTTTCTCGTCGGCAACTTTCCTATTTTTTTCTTTTTTTAGGTACACGCGGGTTGTAGTGGGCCTGCCAGTGTGTACACGCGTGCAGCAATGGGTTAGGGCGTGTGGGCCTTGACACAAGAGGATTTTCAAAGAGTTTGTTCAGCATAGTTTTGGCAAAGAAGGGATATGATTTGGCCTGATGCCAGGTAAGCATGTGTTGTCAAATTTAGGGTTATAACAGTTGCTAATGGAATCTCATCTCTTCAAGATGGTTTTCCAACTCTCTGGCATACATCGCATGCTCTGGCATATTCTTTAGCATCTTTGTGTAACGTAGGCCACCAAAGGCCAGCTTGCAAAACCTTCTGCGCAGTTGCTTTTCCTGCGTAATGTCCTCCTGCAATGCCTTCATGAGCTTCTTCGAGGATCATAGGGTGTTCTTCCTCCATCACACATCTTCTTAGGATCTCATCATGTCTCATTTTATATAGCTAACCAGCTATCAGTGAAAAATCTGCAGCGTGCACCACTAATTTTTTCTTCTGCGGAATTGTGTACTCGACTGGAGTCATTCCTGTTGACAGGAACTAGGCTATGTATGTGAAGTGGTCATCAATATTTCTAATTGTGAGTAGCTATGAATCTGATAGTGTATCCTCCAGACTGGTAGGTTCTTCGCCATGCTCCAACCTCAACAGGTGGTTTGGGCCCTTATTCATTCTTATTGGCTTAACTATGATCTCAAAATCATATTCTTGAAACAGGAGAAGCCATCGGCAGATTCTCCCCCCCAACACTAGCTTGTTGACTAGGTACCTCAACACGGAGTGATCAGTAAACATTTTAAAGTGTCCTCCCAAAAAGTAGTGTCAGAATTTCTGCAATGCATACACCATGGCTAATCCCTCTCTCTATAGTAGTGTAATTGATTTCAGTTGTAGATAGTTTTCAGCTAGAAAATGCTAATGGATGGTCAATGTCACCTTCTCTAGGTTGTGTTAGTACTACTCCTAATGCAATAGAAGATGCATCAATATGCACATGAAATTCCTTGCTCCAATCTGGAAAGACTAGAATGGGCGCAGTCACCATCTTTTGTTTTAGTGTGTCGAAGCTCTGCAGGCATTCGTCTGTCCAACCAAACTGACAGTCTTTCTTTAATAACTTCTCCATTGGCGCAGTAATATGAGCATATCCTTTGATAAATTTCCTGTAATATCCAGTATGTCCTAACGCAGTGTGCAGTTGTTTGACTGATGTAAGTGGTGGTAAATCAACTATAATTGCAATTTTGGATGGATCCACCAACAATCCTTGCTTGCATATAATATGACCTAATAATACTCCAAATGGTGAGAAGAAGATGCACTTCTTCAAATTCAAAGCAATTTGACACTGCCTGCATTTATCCAGCATTAGCCTTAGACATTCAATATGATTTTTCAACAAACTAAAAACAGTCCATTCATCAAAGTATGCTTCTAAAAACTTATGCAAAAATTATTTGAACGCTTCAACCACCACCATGGAAAAGATGGTTGGAGAATTCTCCAGTCCAAATGGAATTACTATATATTGGTAGGATCCCCACTCTATGGAAAATGTGGTCTTATGATGGTCTTCCTTGGCGATGCGGATTTGATGGTATCCTGAAAACCCAACCTTAAAAGAGTATACTTCTTGGCCTCCCACGTTATCCAGCACTTCGTCTGTGAAAGGTGTAGCGAAAGGATCATGTAAACAAGCATCATTCATCTTCTTAAGATCTGCACAAATCCTAATCTCACATGTCTTCTTATCTTGCACTACCATGGGACTAATCCACTCCGACTCTTCAAGAGGTTCAATAATCCTTGCTTCCAGCATTCTGTCGAGCTCAATCTTTACTTTTTCCTTATATTTTGGGTTCAATCTATAGGGTCTTTACTTGACTGGCTTCGCATATGGTTTCAAATGTATTCTCATTTCTCCCATAGGTCCTTTGATTCCATTCATATCAGTGAACTTGGTCAGGAACAAGTCCTGATACTCATGCAGTAATTCTATGATTTTGTCAGTGGTAGCAGCGTCCTAGCAATCTCTAACATTGGCAAGCTTTGGTGTCTCCTCTGTCTCGATATTGAATTTATTTATCTTTATCGGCTGTCCAATGAATGGCAGTTCAACTCCTGGTCCTTCCACATCTCTCTGACCTTATGTTTCCGTGATATTCATCTTCCTTGGATCATCGTCTTCGTTGGCATTTATATTGTAGTAGGTCTGCAGTTTCCAGAGGAGCGCAGACCATTCATCCTCTTCTTGCTCCAAAGGGAGGGCAAATGCCTCCTTAAATAATTTTTGTCTCACCATATGTAGTGCTTGATCTACAGAAGGAAATTCACTGCCAAACAAAAAGGTGGTTATAAAATTCTGGATCATACCTTCCCATTCTGAAGTGACAAGGCATAGCTCTGCTTGAAGGTACCAGTTAATAGGGGTGGTATCCAACATATTGACGAATCTGTGTACCCATTGTTCTCTAGGAATGTCACTCCATGCCTCTTCATAGCTTCGTACATGATCCTTTGGGTAGCTTCGACCAGTGTATCGTGCTTTGCAGCTTCCTACTTGTGCTAAAAAACGCGTTGTCATCAAAGTTTGGCATTGTGTCCAGTCTGTAATATTGCTTTTATGTGTCCCCCACCATCTTTCTGGTGTGGCTTTCATGGCCTCATCCATTGCCAACAACCTCTGTTGTGTTGGTACACTTGTCTCAAATTCTGATAATAAGTTTTCTAGGAGGTTCATCCCATCAAATACGAGTAGATTACTCACTATTGTGCCAATCCAACGAACTTCTTTGGTTAGCCTAGCACATTTTCTTGTAGACACTTTGTACATCCAGTTCTTCCAGTTCTCCAGCACTTCTTCTGAGTCGGATGAACATGTATTGTCACTTCGCCAGCTCATATTCCTGTCAGCTGTAGGGTTGATATAATCTTGTTGTTTGGTCGTTAATTTGTAGATGTTTTCCAGTTCAAATGTGTGGTCCTCTTCTCTGATAGGTTTTGTGTATTATGGACCCTCATTTGGATATAAAGGTGCAATGACCCTAAGGCCAGCTTTCTCAAATCTCATGCATCTTTTCTTTAGATCAACAACAGTGGAATTGTCAAAGGCCCAATCAATTCCTAATAATGCAGGGTAAGGGAAGCTATCATCAACAATTTCAATTACCTCAAAATCTGCAAAGGTTCTTACTCCATCAATGTCCACTAGGACATGCTCTAATCGTCCAAATGGGCTGACAGCTTGTTGATTAGCCATGTGAAGCCTGATAGGAGAATATATCAGCTTGGGCTTTCCCATCAATGCCCAAGTCTGCTTCGTCATGACATTGACCTATGATCCTAAGTTGAGGACCACATAGTCTATCTCATACTCTCCTATCTAAGCATTCAAGTGTAATTCTTTATTTTTCCTTCTCCTTTTTCCAATTTGGTGCACTGCTCTATTTAGTAAGGGGTCTATTTTTCCTAGTTCATACTGCTTGATTAAATCTTGTAATTCATGTACATTGCCTTTATCTTGAATCAACTTAACACAAGTGTACAAGAATTCCATGAGTTTTCTTACCTCTTTCCCTTTTGTTGGCGATGAAGATGGATCAAACGCCTGAGGCATGCCATATTCTTTGATTTCTGGTTGTCTCTTTGATGAAGATCCTTTGAACTCTTTCCTTGCCTCCTTGAATATATGTCTTTCTTTCTTAGCATCGAACATTGGGGTATTTTCTGTAGCCTTCCTGACTCCATGGTCATTTTTAGTCTTTCCTTGGGCTGCTTTGTCTTCTTCTGTAGCAGCGCCTCCTCAAGTGATAACAACAACTCTAGGGTTTGCTCCATGAGGTTCAACATATATCAGTTGTACTTGTGGGTTTTGTTGGGGTCCTCATCTTTCCTGAAGTTTAGCCAGTAGCATGGGGCATTCCTCTATGACATGCTCAAAGGAGTTACAGTAACTACAGGTTGTGCAAGGATTCCGACAATCCCTTGTTAAATGTCCTGGTTGCGCACAGTTGTAATAGATTATGTGTCCTCGGCCTCGGCCCATACCTCCTCCTCCTCCTCCTCTGTAGCCACCACGAGGAGTGAAATTTCCTCTCCCTGGAGAGTTGTACTGCGGAGTGTTTCCCTCTTGTTGTACTTCACCTTCAATCTTGTATATGTCTCTCGACCTTTCATGCATGAGATCATAAGCTCTACAATCCTGATCATCATGCCCCACTGATTTACAGAATGTACAATACAAGTTTGTGGGTGTCTGGACATACTTCTACATGTAGTAGCACTCACCTGGGTGATGCCTATTTCTACATACATCGCACCAGGGTAGGTTAACTTGGTTTAAGGGGCTTGGTGCCCCTGATGCCAAGTACTCATGAAATAAGGGACAGTGTTCCTTATCATGGCCTCCAAATCTGCATCTTACACACAAGATATCTTCCCTTTTGTCTTTTCCTTTATCTTTCTTCATATCCTCAACCTATAAAGACAAACTAGTTAGTTGGCTCATGATCTAGCTAATGCCTAAGCTAGATTCTCCCATTGGTGTCGATTCAAGCTTCATGGCGATATCCAAAGCTTTTGCCTGAGATGCAATCTTCTGCTACATTAGAGGGATCCTTATGTGTGGTAACAATGCAGTGATGAACCATTCTTTGTTATGTTTGTCGAGGATCTGCAAAGTTAATCGGCCTGTCAGGGTCTTGAATCTTTGGTCAAACTCCCAAACAGGTTATGCTACCTTTTGTTTAATCTCTTTTAGTTCTATAATACATTGTGACTCTGACTTAGGTTTCTTAAACTCTACAATCATCGCATTCTTGATCTCATTCAGGGGCTTAGGCTGTGCCAGTCCTTGGACCAGTTTCATGTACCATCTCAGTGTGAGATCCCTTAGTGTAGTGCTAAAATGGGTTCTCTTGATGGCTTCATCAATGATACTTTTAATATTCCATACAGCCTCACACATAAACCAATGTTGATCTAGATCTTCAAATCCATCTCCTCTAAAGATAGGGAGTCTCATTTCATCTACCATATAGCTGACTAGGGTTCTTGTTTGAGTAGATGTTGAGCTACTAGTAACAGTACTCTGAAGACTCTGGTGGTTCTGACTATTCTAACTGCTAAGTATTGTTGGGACAACAGGAGGATTAACATTACTTACTTCAATAGTTCACGCAATTCCTAAGGTTTCTGGCTTGTTTTGATGCAGTTCTTCAGCTTCCCCTTCTTTTTTTCTAGTGGACTCTAGATGCTCTTCGTCAGTTAGATCTACCTCTTCTCCACTATAGAAACCCTCTTCCCCGTAGTTTTTCTTAAACAAGTTATCAAGGTGAACTCCTCGGAATACTTTCCCACTGTGTGTATGTCCTGCTTCTATGTCATTGTTGTTGCCCGAGATCTTGAACATTAGCCTTTTCAGGTCCGATCAATCTACTATATCTTTAAGATGTGGTTTTCATGCAAGAGCATCTTGATTCTTAGCTTCAAGAAGTGAAAAAAAATTCCTCTGGGTCCTTTGAAAAAGCATCTCTTGGCTTGGCTATATGATTTTGTTCTGTCAACAACAAACTCGATGATATACCCTCCAATGGTACTATCAAACTAGTGATCTACTTCTCTAGATATAGTGTTGTCAACTCTCTTGACCTTCTGGATCAATGTTGGTGTCCAAACCATAGGAGATCTAGATATGATTTCAAACTGTGTGTCATCTAACCTAGCCAACCACTCGTGTAGCTCCTGATGCATTCCTTCAAAGAAGATCTTGTGAATGTCATTGAATATGTATCTTTGTATCCAATCTTCAGTGCTTATTTTAGGTTCTTGTTCTGGGCTTCAGCGAAGTCCTTCTCTTGGTCCTCTATCCACTTCTGAATCTCTGTCTTCGATGGGAACCACCTTGACATTCCCTTAAAATTATTCTTGTCCCAGCAACGGAACCATTTGTTGGAACAGGGGTAGACCCAGGGTTCAGCTCCAAGAGAGAACCAACAAGCCCTAGTTACTTGCCCTTTCGGCAGCACCTGCGAAGCAAATGCAGTCTCACCTGAAGCAGCTATAAGGGGATTGCAAGATAGAGATGTCTACAACCAGGGGAATATCAAGTGGTTCTTATTACAACAACAACATAACATGCATTTACCATTCAACTAGCTAGATCTATCCTTCATAGCTATAGATCGGATCTAATACAATGATGCAAATAACAATATAACAACAACAAATCTCAAAGCATCAATCACACACACAACAACATATGTACGTGGTTCACCCTCTCTCTAGGGCTACGTCCATAGAACTGTGCTTATGATATATTAAGATAAAGCTTACAGTTTTGATCTGCGCTCTTGGTCAGCATATCCTTTCTCTTCTCTCTCTCCTTCTCCCCTTCCTACGCATCCAGCTGTAGGACTTGATCTTTGCACCCAGCTGAAGATCTTACAATACCAGAAGGCTCTCTCTCTCAGCACTTCTCTCACCCCTAATACAATATTCTCCCAATGAACAATAATCAATAACAAGGCTCAACCACAGTACTGACCCGACCTAGGTCCTCTCAACCTCTATTTATACATTATGATCCCTCACCAACAATCTCAGGTCGAAACCTAGGTGTCAAAAAAACAAATTACCAAAACCCTAGGTGTCTACAACCCTAGGTCAACTTGACTTTTCGGGCTTCTCCGGCATGTCTTTCCTTCTTCATCTCGCAGTGCTCCAAGGCATCT
Organism: Picea engelmannii; assembly: GCA_009831015.1. Classification (NCBI taxonomy): domain Eukaryota; kingdom Viridiplantae; phylum Streptophyta; class Pinopsida; order Pinales; family Pinaceae; genus Picea; species Picea engelmannii. The sequence continues at coordinate 1,226,984 of ML780414.1, read as the reverse complement.
AATGTTGTCTTTTTCTACTTCCTGAGTCATCATCATTCCATATTCCTTGTTGATCTATCATCCTCGATCTCCTCATCCAACGGCTTGCGTTTCCGTACTTCACTCCATATTTTATGTTCTTTTGCTCACTTTGACCCAGTGATAGTCACTGTGTCTCCCGTGAAGCTCGCTTTTTACCTTTTCTTCCTCTTTCTTCACTTCCTTCCATAACCAAGGGCCAACAACCACATGGAGGCCGAGTTCTCAAAAGCGTGTGGGAAAATCCTGCATACTACGTCTTCATGTTGGACATTCATCAGTCTAATAGCTAGTATAATTTTTTTGATATGGTCTTCAGGAAATCCTAAAGTCTCAAGATCAAATTTAGGGAGTAACTTCTTTGAATGTTGGGGAAGGTTATGTACTCATCCAGGAATGGCCAAAGAATCTCTAGGCAATGAAGGTTTATTATTCTAATGTGGATTTCCCCTTTCCTCATCATGGTCATTATTATATTCCATGTCTTCAGATATCGAACCTGAGCCTTCTGAGTTAAAACCTTCTTCTTCTGAAAAATTGTTGGGCTTGGAGAAGTTGTCGGATGGTGTTTCAGGGATTAGATTAAGGGGATGTTTGATTTTGGTTAGGGATAAATATATTAGGTCTTCTACTGTGTGGACAAAAGCCTAGTCGAGGGTATCGACCACCAATCTTCTCATTCTTTTTCTACGAGGAAGTAACAGAGCTAAGGTCAGTGCACCAATCTGTTGGGCATAAGATCTTATGACTCTTCTAAATTGGTTTAATTCCTCATGAAGAAGAGCATAAGGTATATCAGGGAATAGATTTTATTCCTCGTTTTGGGGTGATTTACTCGTTTCAGGAGTACTCAGTGTGTGTGGGATGTGGGAATGACTAGCCATGCATGTGGGTTGTTTTGAATCTACGGGCTATCTAAAATATTATGTCAAATATCATGTCAGCCATTCATTCTCAGGCCCTCCTTTCAGTGCCAATTCTGCTGAGGGTTCCTAAATCCATTTAACTCAACACTAGGGACCAAACTCGCCACCGAGGCCCAATTAGACTCTGCATCGTTTAATGGTGGAATGGTTCTCCAGATATTGTGATTCGGCCAATTAATTGATGGGCTTTATGTTTTCTTGTGAAGGTTTCTCCTTCAGTTTGGACTTTCTCTTTTGTATTTTCTCTTACATGGGACCAATATAAGATAAATCAGGTATAAAACAACTAGGTAACAAGTGGGAACAAGCTTAACTACTAGAGAAGAGGTTGAGCTTGGGATAACCCTTTCACTCTAGCATGCAAACAATGATTCTCTACCACAGGCCTAGTACTAATACAGTAACCATGTTGGTATTCCAATTACTCACTGAGATACAATTTATCAGAATAAAACATGCATGCAATAAATGATGGCAAGTAAAATAATTCACTTAACTTTAATAATTAATCACATAATAACACAACGATTTATCTTCATCGTTAAAGACAGGAACTGTAAAACATTGAATCAGATAACTTATCAACAGATTTAGTAGCTCTTACTCCTTACAGAATCCATTGATGAGACGAAATAAAAAACAATTCTTCTCCTCAACCAATCACACATGCTTTTGATGAAAAAAAAGCACAAACTTGTCGTTGGTCCTAAACAGGACTTCTCAATTAAAGGGCAACTCTGAAATAGTTCTTTACAAAACCAAAAAATGAGGATCTTTGCCACAACCATCAAACTTTTGCTAATAGGTCAATCCTCCTACTTATAACATACTATTAACTAAAAATAACTATTAAAGTGCAACTAAGTAAAACAAAAACTTGCCACATGGCGTTTTCTTCTATCAGTCTTTCTACAAGTCATCACGTGATCTCACTTAAGTTGATTACTCTTCTCATACTCTGACCACTTGATGAAGAGATGCTTGCATGTGTTAGCATATGAGAATCTATGTTGTTCCATTGGGCCGAAAGAATCTCTTTTATCTCTACTGCTTGTGCCCGATACTTGACTATTCTGGCACTTAACCATTGCAACATGGCTCAAGCTTTTATCGGGTTCTCCATGAACTTCCAGACCTATCCTGGGGCCATGTATGTCCCCTTTACTATTTCCTTGGACCATGATAAGTCTTGTTCAACATGTGATTTGACTACGCCACGCAAGTCGACAAATTCATCGGGTGTGTAGAATTTGGGGAGGTCGATGTCCCTCATTGCTCAGTTGATATTGATCCAGCTCTTCTCGCACTTGGCCCATTTCTCTTAGATTTTATGATGAGGTTCCTGGTCCATTTTAACCCAATATTCGGTTGATTTCCTTATGTGTTCGATGCTTCTTTCCCTTAGCACCTGGATGATGTGCTCTTCGACGTCTCGGCCCTTTTGCACCACGCTCATATAATCGTTCCTTTCCATGGCTTGGTGCACTTTTTCATACCATCTCTCCATATCCTTGCATGTCACTAGTTCCATGAGGGTGTCTTCCTATAGCTTGGCTATCCTTGTAGTGAATAGGTGCCACTCATCTGTAAATTTGTTGTAGGCCTCCTGGAATTCACTCTTTAGGAACACTGCGGCCTATGTGGTGTCCTGGTAATATTTTTCCAAGTGGCGCAAACGTTTCAATTCCTTCAGAGCAGCGACCAACTCCTCTTCATCCATTTTAGCTCTGTCCAGGGTGGCATCTTTGATTTCCATCCCTGTGCCAATAAGTTCAGATGTTTTGGCATGCTCTGTATTTATCAACTTTTCCTCTGTGGTGATGAGGATGGAGTGATCCAGAGTGATCCTCCTCTTATTGGTGGTTCTTTGCATGATATCTTTTCTTTTTCGGTCATAGGCAATGGCATGTATGTCAGCTACTTCGTTCACAGGTTCAGGTATTTGTTGATCTCCCCAGGAGAGCATATTTCCTAGGCTCCCGATGGTGTATATTTGTTCAACAATGGGTTCTTGAACTTCCTCCATGTGTTCGGAGGGTCCAGATTCTATTTGTTTCTCCTCGAGAATTTCAGTATCGATTGAAATTGAGGCATTGGGGGTAGGTTTGGTACTTACTTGATCATCGATCGTTTAGATGTCGATTTCCTGTTGTAGATCTTCTTCCTCTTGTTCGCCCAACCCATAATCGTCCTTCAGACTATCCACTTGGGTCTTTAGTGCATCGGGAAGCTTAGTGTCTAAGACACTTTCAACCTCTAGTTCATTTTGTGGAAGGGTAATTTGAGCTTCGGGAGTTGGGGAAGGTGCCTTCTCTAGCTCCTTTTCCTCTATGATATGTATAGGGGTCACCAAGGATACCTCTGGGCTCTCTTCATCATCATATATGTTTATTAATTCATGGAGGGGGTATGGTGTTGGCACAGGGGAAGACCCAGGGTTCAACACTTCAGCAACACACCAACAAAACCCTAACTACCAGCCCTTTCGAAAACACCTGTGAAGCAGATGAAGTCTCACCCGAGGTAGAGGCAGGGGGGGTTGCAAGACTCAGATGTCTGCAACCTGGCTGGGACACATATATGTGATTACAATACCTTCACAAAGCACTTAGCAGTTAACATTCATAAACAATTAACCCTTATTCACATCACAGATTCAAACCCTAATTATAGAGCAACGCAATATTCCACAAGATCTAATACATCTAGCACTTAGCACATAGAAATAGATCGGATCTAAAATTCATTCACATTACTAAGAACTAAGTTATTATATCAGATGCATCTAACATATGTCATTTCACTAAGAATACATCACATCAATAACATAACAACTATAATGTACAAAGAAACCACAACACAGGATAAACGTGGTTCACCCTAGTTTGGGGCTACATCCACCAACTCTTATTTTCTTTATTGTCTTCTCTCAATATTCTACAAGCACAGAGCTACAAGAACCCACTCCACATAGTACATGAGATCTGAGTGCACCTAACCATATCCTCCTTCCCCAAGCTAGGTTTAAGCACAAATCCTTCTTACAATCTGCACACAAGCTTCTTACAATCACTTGCACTTAGCTCTGCAATTTCTCAACACACAGTAAGCACAAAGCCTTTGAAATCACATAGATCAAACTCTAGCACTTAGCACCACCTAATTACATAGCCAATCTACTTATTTATACATTACAAAAGGGGCCTAAACATGGGTAAACCCATGGGCCGACATCCCATACCCGTTACATAAACCCTAAACCCAGCAATGCCCTAAGAAGGGGTCGAGATCCTACGATCTCTGCTTCGCCTTGCGCTCAGCCTTCGACCAGCTTGTTGAAGTCCCAAAATCTCTCAAATGTGACCCAATTTCTCCAAAACTTGGTCAAGGGCCAACATGCCCCCAACACTCACATGTGACTCATCCCAAGTCACTCTGATCTACATAAATCTGCCTCAAATGACTCGATCTTGGCTCGAGCTGCTTCGACATGTTGCTTCGCCAGAGCCTTCTACTCGGTGAACTCCTGAATGACCTTATCTGCCATAGGTCCTTCCAAGCATTGTTCCACTGTGGTGACCACTTTCTCTATTTGTGCACCTTGGCCTTCAATCTCCTCAAAACGTATGCAAGCTGCATATTGCACTAGCTGGAGTCGTTGGGTTACTTCCATGACCTTACTATGATTGGCATGGGCCTGTTACTGAACCATGCACTATTCGTGGGCTCTTTTAATCCTCTCGCCCGGTGATAGTAGCTTCAACTGCACTTGCACTGTTGTTTCTTGCTATTTTTCCTCCTGGAGCTATGAATCCAGTGTCCTGAGCTCAGGGTCCTCTGCAGGGCGCTCGTAGGTCTGTGCACTTTGACTACTGAGTTGTTTTCATTCCAAAGATAATGCCTTGATTCTCTCAACTACTCTCATCGCGGTTTCTTCTCTTATATCTCGCACTTCCTTCGAAGTGCTTGGCACTGTCTGTAATTCCAATTCTGTTATTCTTTGTTGGAGTTGTTTAATGGATTCAGCAAGCTTCCCTACTTGTCTTTCTACTAGGTATTCTTCCATCTATTTTAAGCTCATCACAGAGCGAATTTATCCAATGACTGCTTCTTTAACTCCAATCTACTTTGCGAGCAATTGTTCCTTTTCCTTCTAGATATGCACTCTATCTTCTGCAAAATTGGCTTGGATGTCGTCTTTTTCCTATTGCGCAACCCGATGTTGTTATATGGCTTCCCCTTTTGCTTGCTTTAAGGCCTCTGTGGCCTATTCCTTTTCCTCCTGGACACGATGAAGGTGAGCTTCGGTTGCATTTGCTATTCAGCGAAGCTGGGCAGGTTTGTCTCCCAACTCTTTTTCTTCTAATGATGGGGGTGCAATAGACACTACGTGGCTGGAGTGGAGGGCTTGTTGTACCCCTTTCATATATGCTTTAATTCTTTCATACATGGTCTCTTGTAATATATCTTCTGAGGTATATGAGATAGTGGTGATGATGAAATCTATGGCATCCATCATGAGCACAGTCTACATCGGTGGTTTAGTAGTTGTTGGCACAGGGCAGACCCAGGGTTCAGCTCCAAGAGTGCATGAACAAGCCCTAACTACTGGCCCTTTCGGCAACACCCATGAAGTAGATACAGTCTCACCCAAAGAAGTTATGGTGGGGTTGCAGGACAAAAGTATATACATCCAAGGGGAATATCAAGTGGATCTAATACAAGAACAACACAACATTCATTTATCACCTATCATCTCAGATCTATTTTGTAAATCTACTTACCAGATCTAACATAATAATGTAATCACAGTATATTAAGGACAGAGACAAGATACCAATCACACACAACACCAAATATACGTGGTTCACCCTCTCTCTAGGGCTACGTCCACAGAACTATGCTTTGTAATATATTATGATGAAGCATGCAGTTCTTGTCTATGGTCTTAGCTAGAAGATATTCTCTCTTCTCCTCTCTTTCTCTCCTCTCCCTACACACCCATCTGTAGGGTTAATATTTGCACCCAGCTGAATATCTTACAATACCAGAAGGCTCTCACACTTAACACTTCTCTCTCACACAACAATAATCTCTCACAACATACCAACAACAACTAGATTGAGTCTAGGAAAAATGACAACAACCCAACCCAGGTCCTCTTGACCTTTATTTATACATTACAATAGCTCACCAACATCCTTAGTTTGAAACCTAGGTGTCCAAAACCCTAGGTCAACTTGACCCACGTTTTCAAGGCTTCACTAGCCTGACTTTCCTTCCTTCTTGTACAGTTCTCCAAAGCATCTAACGGTGGCTTTTTCCACTTGTTGAGTTTTCCACGATCCTTCTTCCTTGCTGATATGTCATCCTCGATCTCCTCGTCCAATGGCCTACTTTCTCGGGCTTTTCTCCATCTTTTCTGCTCTTTTTCTCACTTCGACCCAGTAACATTCAATGTGTCTTCCACAAAGTTTGAATTCTCCTTTTATTCCTTGATCTTCACTCCCTTCCATAACCAAGGGCCAACAAGCCCCCAAAACTCACCTATGACTCGTCCCAAGGCACTTCAGATCGGAGCTTTTTGTTTTACTTTGACTTCAGACTGCGCAGTGCATCCTTTTCTTTCTTCTCTAAGCCTCATCTCCTTCCCTTGTGCATATTGTCTTTTCTGTGTCTGGTACCTAGTTTCAACTGCACTTGGTACCTAGACCCTTTTCCTTATGCTTCTACTAAGAGCTATGATGAAACTGGTTATGATAGTACAACTTCAGTCGGCTCCCATTCTCTAATCCTTTCTTCCACTCTCCCTTTAAAGTATTCAACTGTGCAACTCCTCCTTCTATAACATGAGCAACCTCATATGGTCCGAGACAATGTGTTATGAACTTCCCAAGATGCTTCATGAACTTACTGTTGTATACCAGTATCAAATCACCTTGTTTAAATGTGTTCTTCTTGATGTGCCTGTCATGGTATGCCTTCTCTCTTTCCTTTTGTACTTGTTGATGGAATCCTGCAACAAATCTGCCTTCTTCCAATTCGACCAACTGTGCAAGCCTCTCTTGAAAAATGCCAGTGTCATCCATATCTATAAAGGAAACAATTCTTAAGCTTGGCACCAAGTATTATATTGGAACAACAACTTTGAGACCATAAACCAACTTGAAGGGGGTATGCATTGTTAACTTCTTGCAAGTGGTTGTATAGGCCCAAAGTACTGTTGGTATTCTTAAATCCCAATCATCCATGTTTACACTACAAATCTTGCTTAGTGTTGTCTCCAAGATCTTGTTGAACGCTTCCACTATCCCATTTTCTTGTGGATGGTAAGGTGTGCTCTTCTTATGGTAGACTGTAAATTCTTCAGTCAAGGATTCAACAATCTTATTTATGAAATGCATGCCTTGATCACTCATAAGGATCTTGGGGCATCCAAACCTGGTTATGATGTCATCAAATATCAAGTGCGCAGCTATAGTTTCACTACAGTCCTTAACTGCTCTTGCTTCGGCCCATCTGGTCAAGTATTTTGTTGTTGTAATTATGTACCTTGCTCTTGTATGCTTCCCTGGTGGGTTTATAGGTCCCACGAAGTCAATGGACCATTTCTCTAATGCTTGTAGGGTCAACTGTGGTGTTAATGGCATTTCATCTCTTCTGGATGGTTTCCCAACTCATTGGCATATGTCGCAGGCTTTGGAATAGTCTTTAGCATCTCTATGTAAGGTAGGCCACCGAAGGCTATCTCTAAGAACCTTCTATGCAATTTCTTGACCTACATAATGTCCTCCTATGATTCCTTCATGAGATTGGTGAGGATCAGTGGGTGCTCTGCCTCCATAACACACCTTTTCAATATCTCACTATGTCCCATCTTGTATAGATGTCCAGCTATAAGTGAGAATTCTGCAATGCGCACTACTAGATTCTTCTTCTCAGAAATTGTGTACTCACTAGGTGCCATTCCTGTTGATAGGAACTGGACTATCTCTATGAAGTGGTCATCAATATTTCTAATGGCCAGTAGTTGTGCATCTGGTAGTGCATCCTCCAAACTAGTCAGCTCTTCACCATGTTCCAACCTTGACAAGTGGTCAGGACCTTTGTTTATTCTCCCTGGATTTACTGTGATCTCAAAATCATATTCCTGAAATAGTAGAAGCCATCTGCATATCCTTCCCTCCAACACTATCTTGTTGACTAGGTATTTTAGCACGGAGTGATCAGTAAACATTTTAAAGTGTCCTCTCAACAAGTAGTGGCAAAATTTCTGCAATGCATACACCATGGATAACCCTTCTCGCTCAGTGGTGGTGTAATTGATCTCAGTAGTTGATAGCTTCCTGCTAGAAAAAGATAACGGGTGGTCAATATATCCTCCTCCAAGTTGTGCTAACACAGCTCCTAAAGCAATGGAATATGCATCAACATGCACATAAAATTCCTTGGTCCAATCTGGGAAAACTGGAATAGGTGCAGTAACCATTTTCTGTTTCAGTGTGTCGAAGCTCTGCTAGCATTATTTTGTCCAACTAAACTGACAATATTTATTCAACAATTTATCCATAGCTGTTGTGATCTGAGCATATGCTTTAATGAACTTCCTCTAATATCCTGTGTGTCCCAGCACGGTGCACAACTGTTTGACTGGAGTAGGAGGTGGAAGATCAACTATAATGGCAATTTTAGATGGATCAACCAGCAATCCCTGCTTGCATACAATATGACCTAACAACACTCCAAATGGTGAGAAGAAGATGTACTTCTTTATATTCAAAGCAATTTGACACTATCTGCATTTGTCTAGCATTAGCCTGAGACATTCGATATGGTTCTTTAATAAACTAAAAACAACCCAATCATCGAAGTATCCTTCTAGAAATTTATGCAAAAACTCCTTGAATGCTTCGACCACCACCCTAGAAAATATGGTTGGGGCATTCTTTAATCCAAATGGCATCACTGTATACTGATAAGACCCCCATTATGTTGCAAATGTGGTCTTGTGGTGATCTTCCTTGGCAATCTAAATCTGATGGTATCCTGAAAATCCATCTATAAAAGAATATACTTCCTGGCCTCCCACATTATCTAACACTTCGTCAGTGAAGGGTGTAGGGAAGGGGTCATGTAAATAAGCATCATTCAAATTCCTGAGATCTACGCATATCCTGATCTCTCATGTCTTCTTGTCTTGTACCACCATAGGGATAATCCATTCTAACTCTTCGATAGGTTCTATGATCCCTTCTTCCAGCATTCTGTTGAGCTCAATTTTCACTTTCTCTTTGTACTTAGGGTTTAATCTGTAGGGTCTCTATTTGACTAGTCTAGCATTTGGATTGAAAGGAATCCTCATCTCTCCCATAGGCCCTTTAATGTCTTTCATATCGGTGAAATTGGTTGGAAACAAGTCCTAATATTCATGCAGTAATTATGTAATTTTGTCAATAGTGGAAGCATCCCAATAATATCCAACATTTGCAAGCTTCGGTGTCTGTTTTGTTCCAATATTGACCTTCTTAATATTGATTGGTTGTCCAATGAATGGTAACTCAACTCCTGGTCCTTCCACATCTCTTTGGACTTATGTTTCTACGATTTTCACCTTCCTCGGATAATTGTCTTCATCAGTATTGATGTTGTAACAGCCTTGCAGTTTTTGTAGAGGCGTAGTCCATTTGTCCTCATCTTTCTCTAAAGGGAGGCTAGAGGCCTCCTCAAATAATGTATGTCTGACAATCTGTAGTTCTTGATCTACTGAAGGATATTGAATTTCAAATAAGAAGGTGTTTACAAAATCATGAGTCATACCTTTCCAATATGTAGTGATGAGGCGCAGCTCTTCTTGAAGGTACCATTTGATAGGTGTTGTGTCCAGTGTGTTGATTAATTTGTGTACCCATTGTTCTTGAGGAACATTGCTCCAGGCTTCCTCACAGCTTCGCACATGGTCCTTTGGGCAGCTTCGACTTGTGTATCAAACTTTGCAACCTTCTACTTGTTCTAAGAACCGCGTTGTCATCAAGGTATGACATTGTACCCAATCTGTAATGTTACTTTTGTGTGCCCCCCACCATCTTGCTGGAGTTTCTTTCAGGGCCTCATCCATCGCCAATAGTCTTTGTTGCATTGTTACAATCTCTTCAAATTCCAACAAGAAGGTTTCTAAAGGATTTAGACCATAAAAGGTGGGTAAGTTACTTATGGTTGTGTCGATACAACGAACTTCTCTGGTTAGTCTAGCACATCTTCTTGTATATACTTCATACATTTTATTCTGCCAATTCTCCAGTACTTCTTATGAATCTGAAGAGCATATGTTGTCACTTCTCCAGCTTAAGTTTCCATCGGCTCTAGGATTAATGTAATCATGTTGTTTGGTTGTTAATTTGTATATATTTTCCAGTTCATATGCGCGGTCTTCTTCTCTAATGGGCTCTGTGTATCACTAACCTTCATCTGGATCTAAGGGTACAATGACCCTAAGGCCATCTTTTTCAAAATTCATACATCTCTTCTTTAAATCAACCATAGTGGATTTATTGAAGGCCCAATCAATTCCTAACAGCGCGGGGTAAGGGTAGTTGCCATCAATTATATCAATTACCTCAAAATATGCAAATGTTCTTACTCCATCAATTTCCACAGGGACATGTTCCAGTATGCCAAAAGGACTTAAATCTTGTTTATTGGCCATCCTAAGCCTGATAGAGGAATAGATCAACTTTGGTTTTCCCATCAGTGCTCAGGTTTGCTTCATCATGACATTCACCTCTGACCCTGAGTCGAGGACTACATAGTCTATATCATATTCGCCTATTTTATCATTCACATGTAATTCCTTATTGGTCCTTCTCTTCTTACCGATTCGATGTACTACCCTATTCAGTAAGGGGTCTATATTTCCTAGCTCATATTGTCTGATTAAATTTTGTATTTCTTGGAGAACGCTCTCATCCTGAATCAACTTAACACAAGTATATAGAAATTCCATGAGCTCACTTACCTCTTGTCCTTCTCTTGGTGAAGCGCACTGATCAAATGCCTGAGGCATTCCATATTCTCTCACTTCTGGTCTCATCTTGGATGAGGAACCTTAGTCTCCTTTGAACTCTTTTCTTGCTTCCTTAAATATTTTTCTTTATTTATTTGCATTAAAGGTTTGGGTCTTCTATGCAGCTTTCCTAATTCTTGAATCTTCTGTAGTATTCCCTTGGATCATTTTGTCATCTCCTATAACAATGCCTCCTCTAGTAATAACAGTGAATATAGGGTCTTCTCCACGAGGTTCAGCTTTGATCAACTCTATCTGTGGGTTCTGCTGAGGTCCTCGTTTCTCTTGAAGTTTAGCCAACAATGTTGGACATTCTTCAATAACATGCTTGAAGGAGTTGCAGTAGTTGCAAGTAGTGCAAGGGTTCTGACAATCCCTTGCCAAGTGTCATGGCTGTGCATAGTTATAGCAGATGATTTTTCCTTGACCTCGACCCATACCTCGTCCTCGTCCTCTTCCTCTAAATCCACTGTGAGGATTGAAGTTTCCTCTCCTAGGGGAGTTGTTCTGCGTAGATTTTCCTTCTTTTTTTACTTCGCCTTGAATCTTGTATATGTCTCTTGACCTTTCATGCATGAGATCATAATCCCTACAATACCTATCATCATGTCCCACAGACTTACAAAACATGCAATACAAATTTGTGGGTGTCTGAACATATTTTTGCATGTAATAGCACTCACCAGGGCGATGCTTATTTCTGCATACCTCGCACCAGGCTAAGGTGACTTGCTTCAAAGGGCTCAGGGCTCCAGAGGCCAGTTATTCATGGAATAGAAGGAAATGTTCCTTGTCATGGACTTCCCATCGGCATCTGACAAACCAAATGTCTTCTCTTTTCTCTTTTCTCTTTTCTCTTTTCTCTTTTCCCTTGTCTTTCTTCGTATCCTCGACTTGCAAAGACAAACTAGTCAGCTGACTCAAGATCTGACTCATACCTGAGTTGTATTCTCCCATAGGGGTTGATTCTAACTTCATGGAGATCTCCAGCGCCTCAGCCTACAAAGAAATCTTCTGCTGCATCAGAGGAACTCTAATATGTGGTAAGAGGGAAACAATGAACCATTTTGTTTTCTGCTCATCTGGAATCTGAAAATTCAATCATCCTGTTAGGGTCTTGAATCTCTGATCGAACTCCCAAAATAGCTCGGCTACCTTATGATTGATCTCTTTCATCTCTATAATATATTGGGACTCCGACTTAGGTTACTTAAATTCTGCAATTAGCGCATTCTTGATCTCATTCAATGGCTTAGGTTGCGCAAGTCCATCGACAAGCTTCATGTACCAGCTTAATGCACGATCTCTTAGGGTAGTACTAAACTAGTTTCTTTTAACTACTTCATCAGTGACACTCTTAATATTCCATACAGCTTCACATAGGAACCATTGCTGGTCAGGATATTCATATCCATCTCCCCTAAAGATAGGGAGTCTCATCTCATATACCATAGATCTTCCTAGAGTCCCTAACTGAGTATGTGGTGGACTACTAGTGACAGTGCTATGGATGCTCTGGTGGCTTGGATTACTCTAAATACTTAATACTATTGAATCAACAGGAGGGATAACAGTACTTACTTCGACAGTCTGCGCAGTTCCTAAAGTTTCTGGCTCATCCCGGTGAAGTTATTTGACTTACTCTTCCTCTGCCCTAGTAGGTTCCAAATGATCTTCGTCGATTATATATGCTTCTTCTCCACTCTAGAAACCCTCGTCTCCGTAGTTCTTATTGAATAGGTTCACAAGATAAACTTATCTAAACACTCTCCCACTGCGTGTATGTCCATCCTTTGTGTCACTGTCGCTGTCTAAATTTTTGAACATCATACTTTTCAGATTTGACCAACCTATTGTATCTTCAATGTGTTCTTCTCGTGCAAAAACATCTTGATTCTCAACTTCAAAAAGTGTAAAAATTTTCCTCTAGGTTCCTTGAAAAAATATCTCTCAGCTTGGTTATATGACTCTACTCTGTCAACAAAAAACTCGGTGATGTAGCCTCCAATGGTGCTATCGAACCAGTGATCCACTGCTCTTGAGATGGAGTTATCAACTCTCTTGACCTTCTTGATCAGTGCTGACATCCAAACTATAGGAGGTCTAGATATGACCTCAAAATGGGTATCTTCCAACCTGGCTAACCACTTGTATAGTTCCTGATGGATTCCTCCAAAGAATATCTCGTGTATATCAGTAAAACTATGTCTCTCCAACCAATCCATTGTACTCAGATTAGGATTCTTGTTCTGGGCTTCAGTGAAGTCCTTTTCTTGATCCTCTATCCACTTTTGAATCTTTTTCTTTGATGGGAACAACCTTGACATTCCCTCAAGAATATTCCAGTCCCAAAAATGGAACCATTTGTTGGCACAGGGAAAACCCAGGGTTCATCTCCAAGAGCGCACCAACAAGCCCTAACTACTGGCCCTTTCGGAAACACCTGTGAAGAAGATGCAGTCTCACTTGAAGCAGTTATGGGGGGATTGCAGGATAGAAGTGTCTACAACCAAGGGGAATATCAAGTGGATAGAATACAAGAAAAACACAACATTCATATATCACCTATCAGCTCAGATCTATCCTACACATCTACTTACCAGATCTAACATAATAATTCAATCACAGTATATCGAGGACAGAGACATGATACCAATCACACACAACACTAAATATATGTGGTTCACCCTCTCTCTAGGGCTACATCCACAAAACTGTGCTCTGTAATATATTATGATGAAGCATACAGTTCTTGTCTACGCTCTTAGCTAGCAAATCTTCTCTCTTATCCTCTCTTTCTCTCCTCTCCCTGCACACCCAACTGCAAGGTTAATATTCTCACCCAACTGAAGATCTTACAATACCAGAAGGCTCTCACACTTAGCACTTCTCTCTCACATAACAATAATCTCTCACAACATACCAACAACAACTAGATCGAGTCTAGGAATAATGACAACAACCCAACCTAGGTCCTCTTGAACTTTATTTATATATTATAATATATCATCGACATCCTTAGGTTGAAACCTAGGTGTCCAAAACCATAGATACCAAAACCCTAGGTGTCTAAACCCTAGGTCAACTTGACCCACATTTTTAGGGCTTCGCCAGCTTGAATTTCCTTCCTTCTCACGCGGTGCTCCAAGAATCTAACGGTGGCTTTTTCCACTTGTTGAGTTGTCCACGGTCCTTCTTCCTTGCTGATCTATCGTCCTTGATCTCCTTGTCCAACGGCTTGATTTCTCAGGCTTCGCTCCATATTGTCTGCTCTTTTGCTCACTTCGACCCAGTAACAGTCACTATGTCTTCCGCAAAGTTCGCATTCTCCTTTTCTTCCTTGATCGTCGCTCCCTTCCATAACCAAGCACCAACAGTATATTTGCACTTCTTCCGCAATGTAGGTTTCATGGGGGGAAACTTTATTTTCTTGGAGGTCTTAGCTTCGTCAATAGGATCCCTAGGAGGTGTTACTCCACCTTGTTTCTACTCATCTTCTTCTCTTTTGTCTTCTTCTTTGTCTACTTTGTCATCACCTCCCCCTGCAAGTGAGTCTGAAGTAGTCTCTTCTGATACATTTTTCAGCTTCTGTACCTCTTCCTTTTTCTTCCCTTTTCTTCCTTTTTATACTGTTGGGTGCATCATACTCTTCTGTTCGACACACCTACCACACTTAGAGGGGGGGTGAATGAGTGTGGGGATCTTTTCCCAAAACTTCCCTCTTACACAAAACTCATTAGTTAGCATTTGACATTTACTCATTACTCATTATTTTCATTAATAATAAGTTAGATTTGAATACATATCAGCAACATATATCAACAATATATCATCAACAAATCATCTCCACAAGGAACACAAGATGTATGTACAATTTTTCTTTTTATTGTGGACTTCAATCTGAGGGTTTTTCAGAAACAACTGAATAGAGTACAACTCTACAAGAGCACCATCTCTATATGCAAGACTCAACTTACATTCTCAGCACCAACTGAGATGAGGCAACAATCCTCAACAGATATCAATATGTACCATAAACAAGAGCATCAACCATGCACCAACATGTGCCAAACAACCTGTAATCAACATGTACCATAAACAAGTGCATCCAACCATGTACCAAGTATATACCAATCATGCGTCAACTATTCATCAACAATAACTCATCAATATGTACCAACATCATCAACTATACACCTCATATATGTGTCAACTCATCAACTGCTAGTCTCAACCATGACTAGTTTTGGATTAGTCAACAACCCTAACTTGAAATAATCATAACTTTGAACTTGTACTAAATAAATATATGAAACTGATACACAATGTTTTTTAGTGTGTTTTATGCAATTCCTCCAAGTGGCACTACTTGGAACCTCTCAGAAAAGGATTTATAGCAAAAATGGCATACCTTGCTGAATTTTGGCTTATTCTAGAGAGCGACCTTGTAGAGGGTGCCCCGCACAAAATATTTGATTAAATGATTTGAAACTGTTACAAAACATACTACAGACTATACCCTAATCGACACATTTTATGTCACTGAATTTTGATCTATTATGAAGAAGTTATGACATTTTTACCCGAAACACCTGATTTTGACTAGTTTCAGGACTAGCCACAAAGCCTATTTTTCGCGGAGTGTAACTCCCAAAATACAAAGACCCACAAGTTGAATTTTTAAACATAGATACTTGGCTATGTTTTCTCACTTTCATAGCAATTCCAGGATCTGAATAACTATACAAAACAATTTATAGCAAAAATGGTGAGATGACCTGAAAATAACATACCTTAGAAAGCACCATCAAAAGAATTTATCCTTCCTTGCATTTCGGCCTTCTTTTCTTCACTTTCCTCAGTATTTTGGCTTATATATCCTTGGTTACCTCAGTCACCTATAGATCTTCAATATCCTCAAGTGTTTCACACCAAAAATTCTCAAGAAGCTCTCCATCAATACTCCAAAATATATTCCCACAAGAAGCTCTCCATTGATCCACAAAAAGGATGATCTACAAGAGACCATTGCTATCTTATTTATACTTTCATCCTTTAGGTCACTTAACC
>ML780414.1:1178887-1194434 GCA_009831015.1 Picea engelmannii | reverse complement strand
TGAGCTGGTCCCCATACATCTGTATGCACAAGCTCTAACCTTTCATTCTTCTTTTCTTTTCGACTCTGAGAAATCTGACTCTCTTTTGTTTTCCATGAACATGATGCTCACAGAAGTCCAAAACAATTTGTTTAAGATCTGGCAGCAAATTTCTTTTGTGAAGGATTTGCACACCCTTCTCACTCATGTGTCCCAACCTATGATGTCATAGTGTTGTATCCACTCCTGTAGAAGCTAAATATATAGAAGAGTCAGTATTACCAGTACATAAATACAATGTACCTACCTTCTCTCCTTTTGCTATCACCAATGATCCTTTGATGACCTTCCACGTCTTATCTGTAAATATGGATATACAACCTTCACTTGACAACTACCCTGTTGAAATTAGATTTGTCCTTAAATCTAAAACATGTCTTACCTCTTTCAACAATCATTGGTTTCCATTGCGTTGCTTTATTTTTACCTTTCCCATTCCAACAATTTTGCATGGTGCATCATCACCCAAATGAACCTATCCAAAATCACCTTGAACATAATCTAGAAAATGTTTTCTATGGGGTGTGGCATGAAATGAAGCCCCTGAATCTACTACCCAAGACTCAGAAATATTATCTATAGAAAGAATCAAAGCATCTTGTAACACATCACCTATTACATTTGCTTCCTGATTTCTCTCCTGTTGTCCATCTATTTGTTTCTTTGGAGCTCTGCAGTCTTTCTTCAGATGTCCTTTATTCCCACAATTCTAACACTCTATCTTTCCAAGTCTGGATTTGGATCTGTCCTTCCTAGAATTTCCGCGGTTCCCTGAGCCCTTTCCTCTATCCTTTTGTCTTCCCCTGTTCTCCATGTTCAACGCATTACCTGATGTCTCACCTGTGCTTTTCCTTCACATTTCCTCACTAAGGATAACACCAACAACATCATCAAATTTTAAAGTATTTGAACCAGAGACAAAGTTACTTACAGCCATGACCAAGTTGTTCCAGCTTTCTGGCGATGAGCACAAGATTAGAAGAGCCCTGACCTCATCATCAAATTCCACTTTTACATAACTTAGTTGATTAGTAACCGTATTAAATTCATTTAAATGATCTGCAACAGACCCACCTTCTGACATCTTCATATTAAATAGTCTCTTCATTATAAATACCTTATTTGATGTCGAGGGTTTTTCATACAATTTGGCCAATGCGTCCATCAAACCCTTCATTGTCTTTTCTTTGGAAATATTGAAAGCCACCGACGCTACCAGGCTCAACTATATCGTTCCTAGAGACTTTCTATCAAGAATCTCCCATTCTTCATCCTTCATGGTCGTTGGCTTCTTTTCTACTCCACCCAATGGTAGGAATATATCCTTCTGATATAAATAATCTTCCAACTACATCTTCCATAACTTGTAGTTTTGGCTGTTATATTTCTCGACCCTAAACTTTCCATCTTCTGACATTGCTCCCACTTGAACCAGAAACCCTCTTTTCCTGCGAGTTACCTTTCGCTCTGATACCAGTTGTTAGAAAAACAGGACCATGGAGCAATAAAATAAAACAAATGCGGAAACAAAACACAGAAGATACACTATACAATAGAGACACAGATTTTCGTGGTTCACCCAATGTGGGCTACGTCCACCAGAGAAATTGCCAGGTCCTTCCTTTATTATTATCCATCATATGAAGGGATGCAACCTACAACAAACCCATTGTAACCTCCTCTTATTTCTCTCACAGTCTCCTATCTCATAATACAATATTCGCCATCCACCATAGCCACAATACATTTCCCTCATAAAAGAGGATTGCCTTCTAGGGAAAAAAACCCTAACATAATCTATACCATTAGATCTGTGACCTTATAATGAACGGTCCAGATTTACAATGAAATTACAATATACATTTACAAGGCAATTTTTCCTTTGGGGGCCCGCTTGCCCCCAACCGGGGGAATAGCCCCCTCGGACCCCACAGAGGGGGTACACCCCCTCTGCACTCCCCCGCGTGGAAGAGTGTACATACTTCTAGGGTGTAAATACTTCATGGGGTATAAACACAGCATAAAGTAAAAGACCTCTGAATCAGGAAGATAATCAGGCTCCACAACCAACACTCTCTTTCCGCAATGTGGTCCATCTCATGTATTGGTCCTCATAGTTTCCAACAGGGTAATATTGTTCCTTTACCGCATCCAAAAAAAAATCACAAGTGGGATCGGCCCCATATATTTCAGACTCCTCTATGGAACTCTACTCCCAATAAGTTTCCCACAAATGTTTGACATGGGGGAGATATTTAAGGAGTGCGAAGGTGATCTTTTCTTTGTCAAAAAGTTTGTGAACAGAGAAATAACCTTCTAGCATATTTAACCATTTGTCTAGGGCTTCTGCATCTATCTGTCCTTCAAATACAAGAATATCAAAATTAACTTGTACCTTGAAAGGCGAGGTGCCTCCAAAGTGGTCTCTTGATGAAGATGCATCTGTTGCTATTGACAGGCGTTGAAGGATGTGGGAAAAATTCTCCATCATTTCATCCCTCTGTCGCGTGAGAGCTTGCTCAAGAAACAGACTGATAGGATTGTCTGCTCCATCATTTTTCTTCTCTTCTGCCATTGAAGGTTTCTTGGGTGTGCGAGAGTGATTTTCCTCAAGAGAGACAAGCTCGAGACCCAACTTTCTATACTCGGACCTCGTCGGGAACATGCACTGAAAAAAAAAATGATCAAGAACAACCTGCTCTGATACCACTAATCCGGATTATTTTCAGCACGAAATGAGATCGGAGATATAATAAATAAATGCACAAAGATGTCGCAGATATTCAATAATATAACAGAAATATATCAGAGATGCAACCATAAACACAGAGATACAGTAATACACGATTTCTATTAATGAAAGAAATGTACAAAGACTGTAAAAATATAGAATGAAAGACTCGCTAGAATGGTGGCAACTTATCTCTGAGAAGAGATGTGACGGTTACTCGCATTCACAAGAAGATCGTTACAATGAGGCTTTGAAGGCCTTTTTACAATAAATAGGAATGTGAAAAACCCTAGACATCCAAAAACCTAACCCTAGGAGATGAAGCGCCAAAAGTCATGTGAGCCCCGTTTGGGTAAGTGAGTACATCAACTTCTCGGGGTCGTAACTTTTGCATACGATCTCTATTTTAGGCGTGTGATAGCTCGTTGGAAAGGTATTGTCGAGGATATTAATTTTGGGGGCTCAATTATGCCTTTGTCTATCATTGAGAATATCGATCTCAAAGAATATACAGGTAGTTTTACCTTGGTTGGGGCGGTGGGCTCTTGTTGAACCAACATGGTACTTCTAGAAAGATAACAAACTAAAACGTTCTAATCATGCTCAGGAATTTGCACAATAGATCATTTATATTTCTTCAACGGTTAAATTGAATCAACGGTTCATCATCTCATACATAAAAACAATATGTATCATCTGGTTCTTATGACTTTCTTCATTACATTCCTTATTCCTTCATATCCTATCACCTATATAGAATCCCTTATAAAGAAGGTGATCTGATACTATCAAGATCTAAGGATAAGCATCAAATAGTTTTTAAAATATTACAATTGGTATTTACATCGAATATCTAGGGATGGACTTCGTCCTCATGACACGAAGTGCATGAGTGATGGAGTCTATCATGATCTGTAAAACTGATTTGGAGGCTTCGATCCAACTGACTTCTCGAAATCTCCATCAACATACTCGTTCAATAGGTGAATTCTGGAAATAGGGATTTGGTATCGGAATACACACAGTCATGAATCTGAGTACTAGATTAGGTGCATGGGAAGTACCGTAATGGAACATGACTTGGTACCATAATGGTGATGAGTGTGCAGGTACCAGAATGGATGTGGAGCAGACAATACCAGATCAAAACTGCTTTGGGTACCAGAATAGACTATAGCTTGTAGTATCAGAATGTTGAGGTGCCAGAATAAACTATAACTTGTAGTACCAGAATAGACTACTTAGGAGTCAAACGATTAGGATTATACAAAATAAAACATTTTAATCGAATCGACTCAAGAAAATTAAACAAAACATGCCTTAATCATAAGTTACCTCTCTATGTACATGAACAAGGTTATCAGGTGTGTTTATGGAGGAAACAATCAAGTATCTACTTATAGAATAGGAAAAATAGGCTCAGATACAAGGTAACGTAGGGAATTAGAAGTGTCAAAATGGAGACTCAACATTTCCCCCATGTTGAAGCCATTGCATGTCCTAATGCAACAACATAAAAACTGATACTCAAAAAATTTCAGCAAAATTGAACCATTCTCTGTCATTTCTCTGGCTGTAGGATGTTAAAACCAAAATCTTCGCTCCTCAATTCCTTCTTAATTACTCTGGTTTATTGGATCAATCATAATAATTTTTTGAGTTTAGCATAGACCTTTTCATTCTGTTCTTTTAATTGTGCATTATCTGCCTTGATGTGCCTATCCAACACCTGGTACTCTTCAATTTATTGTTTCAGCTTCCTAATCTTTACTATCAACTTTTGTTTGCTCAGAGATTTGTCCATACTAGATGTGGTTGTTTTCTTAGTCACCTCTTCTTGGGCTTCCTTTTCCTTTCTCAGACCCCTCAAAGTTTCTGTCACCAACCCTTCTATCTCACTAATCATAGCTCCATAGCCACTTCCTTTTTCTAGAGAATTCAGAATATCAATGAATTCTCCTTGAAGAGAAGGCATATGTGGAACTATTACCTACTTGGCCATGCTTCTGGTGGTCCTTCGTATGGGAAGTGAGCCTTCCTCGGATTTGCTGATAGGGGTGGAAGTTTCCTCAAACAACTTCCTCTTCTTCATCTTAACAGTTGTTGGCTTGGGCACTTGTTTCTTCTGTGCCTATTTGTTTTTTATCTTGAAGGCCTAAGGTGTGGGTTATGGATTCTTCCTCTTCTGATCAATCCTTATTTCTATCCTGGAAGATTGAGGTGTAGGTTCTAAAATTTGTTTCTCTCGTGCCTTCCCCCTTTTGAGCTTTTCTTTCTTTCCACTTGTCATCTTAGGAGTTTCTTCTAACTCACTAACCGGTTTTTTGGGAGACACGGTAACTACCTCGGGAGTCTTTTCCAATTCCTTAACTGATTCTGCAGGGGGTTCAACAGTTGCCTCAGGGATATCATGTGAAATCTCATGTTGATCTATCTTCTTCTTCTTTTGTTTCTTACTATGTGACAGTTGATATTTAGGACTCAAGACTGAGCTAGGTACTTTGGACTGGGTAGGCTTCTCTTTCTCAGATGGGTGGCCCCTTCTAGGACTCATTCTAATATCACACTCTCCTTTTGACCCTTTCTCTTGCTCTACATGGTGAGGTCATGGATCTTCTCCACTTGGATGGCTAGTTCTGGTGATAATTCCATGGTTTCTTCAGGAGCATTGTCTGATCATTCCCCTATCCCAGAGTCTTTCTTCTGTCTTTTAGCTTTAGAAATCGAGATAGGACTTATTTTCTAGGATTAGGTGACTTTATTCTTTCTGGATGTAGTAGGCTCCCCTACAACAAACTTTTCTTTCTTTGATCCCTTAATAGGATGGGATGAGTTGGGTGTAATAGTGCCTTCTTTACCCCCCGATACCTTCCTTCTGTCTTTATTTTCCTTTTTTCTTGACCCTTCACTGTGTATTCCTTCTTCATGTTCCTCTACAGATTTGGACATTCCTTCCTGAGCAAAATTATGTTGGAGTAGTTGCTTCCAACTACCACCTTGTGTCTTCAAGGCATGGACAACCAAAAATTTTATCAAGCCATGGTGATGAAGGCTAGTTTCAGGTTTCTTGGACATTGATTTCACTCCTCTCAACATCTTATTTAAACTCATCCATAAGAAGTGAGGAAAATTAATTTGTGGCCCTCCTTCAAAATGTGATAAAAGTTTCAAATGATAAATGAATGGTACCGCACACCTCCCTTCATAGGTGATAAATCTATGCAAACTCATGAGCATCATCCAATATTACTCTTTGATGTAGCTTCTAGGAATTCCCTTAGCCCAATCGGGGTCATGATGTTCTATCCTGAGAAATTTTTTACAAATATTCTTGTCAACAATCACCCTCTTGAAGTATTTTTCTCTAGCCACAGGGAGGCCTGTAACTCCTGCTATGGTGGCCTCTGTAATTGTCAACTTCATATCTCCAAACTGCACATTTTCTCCATCATGTGTCTATGCAAAATCAAGAGAGACTTCTTCATGGTGGCCTTTAAACTTTTCCAAAAATGGCACCCAACCAGTCTATTCATATTTTTCCCTGCAATCTTGATATTCTGTTGTTTCCCTGTATAATTGAAAGATGTAAGGTAGCTAGAGAGGTAGTGGGGGGGACTAGAGGACCCATAGTGATAAAAGTGGAGGCCATTCAATGTAAGGTGGAATATATCCACTATATTATTAAATAAGGCCCACTATGGTAGTTAGATATAATAAATGGATAATTAGATATAATAAATGTAAGAGGACTTCTTAGAAGGTTCTACTTCTAGAAGATTCCTCCTCTAGAATGTTCTTAGGTGATAGTAGCACTATATAATGGGGTTCAAGAAATTTAATGGGATATGAACATAATTATTGTATTTGGAGTGGTAGCTCAATACAAGGATGCCCCCTCGAAGAGGTAAGTGAATAGGAGAGGATCCCTTCCATAATAGGATCCATTGTAAGATGTTTCCCTACCTCAAGGGTTTGATAGTAATAGAGGAGATTTTTCATATTGTTATTGTATATCTATTGTGGTTCTTTTGTATTCAGTATTTGGTTCTTACCAAGTGGTATCAGATCACTTTCCTTGCTAGACATTGTGGACAAATATTTTATTTTTTTTCCAGATTTGTTTTTTAGAGAAGAAAAAAGAGGGTCATGACATTCGAGAAATGTTAGGCATATTTCGGTGAAAAATTTGTAGAAACTGGTTGTAGATCCGAGTTCCTCTCATAAAAACACTCAAGTTGAAAAAAAAAAATCATCTAAAACGGAGTCCGGGAAGTCAAGATATTGAAGTTTTAAAATCTGCAATTTTTCAGGGTTTTTTCCGCGGATGGCGACGCGATTTGTTTTTTTATTTCTGTAGCAGCTAGAGGCCAAATTTTCCCAAATAAATTACATAACTGATTTCCTCTCACAATTTCACCCAATTTTAAAAAACAAATCAGCCAAAACGAAGTCCTGGAATTGAAGTTATGAGCATTTTAAATTCAATAGTTTTTTAGGGTTTTCCAGAAAAAGCGGGGATTTTCTGTCGTAACTTATTGGTCTATTTTTTGGATTTTTTCATGACAGTTGCGAGACTGAAGAGTTCATAGGGTGCGTAGATGGCTATTTCTTCTTAAACCCTCAAAGTAATTCTATAGATTATTGAAGAATTCAAAGCCCAAGTGTTTGACAGATTACATGACCTTGCAGATGGCCTCAATGATAGTTTTTGTAGTATTCAAGATTCATTAGATAGCATGCAAAAGAGATTTCTTATGGTAGACATCGTGGATGAATATACTCAAGAAATATATTATTGGTATGATTTTGAGGCCAATTGCGATGATTGGTATATGGATAGTTGTCATTTCTGGGATGACAACCACTTTCATATTTTATTTGATGACTCTACTCCACCTTCTGTAGAGAACATCAATGTCCCACATTAGAAGCTAGTTACCAGTGTCCAGCCTGCATATTTTGCAATGGTATTGTTCCTTCCAGGTTGATCTTTGATCATCTCCCACTATGTGGATGGATATTATTATTTGGATCCACATGATAGGTGTCAGTATTGGGAGCATCATTTTCAGTTGGTTATTGGGTGTCAATATCTTCCGTGTGGAGTTCACATGAGCACTTGGACATGGGACCCTGGTTTACAATGGCGGTTGGACTACTTCAACATGGTGTCTTCCATTTCTCAATGGGACCCTGGTTCTCTAGTCTACGTCAACACTATGTTCCACACTTATCCATGGAACCCTGGTATATGGTTGTACATCAAGCGTTGAGGACAACGCTTTCATAAGGAGGATGGAATGTAAGGTAGCTAGAGAGGTAGTGGGGGGGGGAAAGGGCCCATAGTGATAATAGTGGAGGCCATTCAATGTAATGTGGACTAGATCCACTATATTATTAAATAAGGCCCACTATGGTAGTTAGATATAATAAATGAGTAATTAGATATAGTAAATGTAAGAGGACTTCTTAGAAGGTTCTACTTCTAGAAGATTCCTCCTCTAGAATGTTCTTAGGTGATGGTAGCACTATATAATGGGGTTCAAGAAATGTAATGGGATATGGAGATAATTATTGTATTTGGAGCGGTATCTCAATAGGAGTATGCCACCTCGAAGAGGCAAGTGAATAGGAGAGGATCCCTTCCATAATATGACCCATTGTATGATGTTGCCCTACCTCAAGGGTTTGATAGTAACAGAGGAGATTTTGCATATTGCTCTTGTATATCTGTTGTGGCGCTTTTGTATTCATTTTTTGGTTCTTACCAAAATACGGGCTCATGCATGTCGACCCCCATGATAACTTAGAGTATTTATTTAGAGTTTATGAGGAACGAACAGAGGATTGAGGGTTCAGTACCGAATCAGTGCAGACCGTGATGGAGTACAAAATCAATGCAAAAGATACGAAGGCACGGGATCACAGTGTGATTGTAGGTGGTGTGATAGTAAAATGGTAAATAACACTCATTTGGATGGTAGAGCCATCCAGAGGAGCGTTTATAAATGGAGATTCGGTTTACAATGGTCACATCGATGGTAATGATGACACAATAAGGTAGGTCAAATCCACTAATGACTTACAGGCTCGTAGGAAAGTTGGTGTCAGACCATATTCACGGGAGTGTTAGATAATGATGACAAGGAATGTGGTCATTATGATCGGGACTCGTGAGTGTGAAATCAGATGACATCATTGAGATCATTGTTTTATATGCATTAATATGTGGCTCGATTCATTCATATGGAACAATAGTGAATCATGGGATTATGAGGTTTATTTACCGGATAGACAGAAAGGCATGAATTTTGATCCTGTGAGAGACACAATGACCTCGTACTCTCAACATTTCGGAAAATATACTAAATGTCCTTCTTCAACAATTTCTCCATCGACGCAATAATATGTGCATATCCCCTTATGAACTTCCTGTAGTGGCCTATATGCCCAAGTGTACTTTTTAACTGGCGCACTAACTCAGTTGGTGGTAGATTAACTATGAAAACAATCTTCGCAGAATCTACCAGCATACCTTGTTTACACACCACATGCCCTAATAGAATCCCAAATGGTGTGTTGGAAATGCATTTCTTAATATTTAATGAAATTTGACACTATATACACCTTTCTAAGATTAATCTTAATACTTCCACATGATCCTTCAATAAACTAAATATTGTCCAATCATCCAAATAAACTTTCAAAAACTTATGAATAAAATCCTTAAAGGCAATTACTACTACCCTTGAAAATCTAGCAGGAGCATTCTTCAACCCAAATGAAATCATTGTGTACTGATATGATCCCCATTATGTGGTAAATGTTGTCTTATGTCGATATTATAGTGCTATTATGATATGGTGATATCCTAAAAATCCATCAATGAATGAATAGGCTATTTTTCCTCCTACATTCTCCAACACTTCATCTATAAATGGGATAGGGAAGGGATCATGCAGACATGAATCATTTAGCTTCCTCAAGTCTACATAGATCCTTAGTCCCCCTTGCTTCTTTTCCTGCACTATGTAATGTACCTAGCCACCCATAGGATGGGCACGCCACCTCAAAACATGCCTCAAAATGGATTTCTAACTCTGATAATAATTAATTCAAAAAATAATCATGAAAGACCCACATGCATTAATCAAGATCCATGCTACAGCATAAAAGAAATAAACAACGTGCCATGCACAACAAATAACCAACAGATAGGCACATTATAAATACATATATCAGAGATAATTAAATACACAGTGAAATATACATTATACAGAAAACACAAAGAGCACTTATCTTTGCAAGTAAACATTCACCAATTGGTTGCAGACCAAGGACGCTCCTTCCAACCATAGACACTATTTTTATTTTACTCTCAAAATCAAGTCACCCCCAAGCCATGGCTATGAATCCACAAGGAAGGGTCCTAGGACAAATCTAAAACACACAACAGTTAGCTAACTAGATCTCAGGTTTCCAAACCACACAACAAATCAAAATTTCCATCTCTCTTTCCCCCTCATCCTGCACAACCCAAAGAAATGAACACCTTTCTTTACCATGCAGTCCCTCGGGTTGTTCCATTTCTCTCCAAGGCTCCATTGATATTGGTCAGGAAATCCCCCTTCTGGAAAATCCAAGGATTCTTAGTTGTGGACGATTCTTTCCAAATTGTCATCAATCTCATTCACACAGGCATCCATTATGTCCTAGAATGATCATACACCCATATAGCAATTTCCCTCCTCCTCCATCCATTCTTTTCCATGCTCCCCACCCAAGAGCACATGAATTCAGAAAGAGTTAAATGAAGAATTCTAAAATGAAATGATTAACCAAGAGCAACCCCCAAACAACCCACGAGAAGGGTTTATATAATTACATGAAAACAAGAACCACATGGCCTTCCTCTAAAGAATCTCATGTAACCCATTTTCTCCATAAAATCAATTATGGGTAAATAAAATATAATAAAAATACTTAGCTCCTTAAGCCCCCTCTCTCGTGGAATCATAACCCCCTATCTCTTTTGTCCTTGTCTGTCTTGCAGGTAGCGGTGTATTTTATTAATGTATATGAAGTATTACATTTCCTAGGCACTCTGGCCCCTTTTCAACTTTACCGGCTCACCAGCCTAAGTCACAATTACATAATACATTCTAGTTCATAAGGGTTAAAACCATGGTGTTGCATCCCCCTCCCTTTATTTTGGCATTGTCATGAGTGCATAACACCATTCCAATGTTATTAACATTACAAATATAGGTTCTTTGGCCTTAATCCACACAGGGAATCCAGCCAACTCTTATATACATAGCCACTCTGGCCTAAAATTAAACATGTATACATAGGAATTCTGACCCAAAACATGTATAATGATCTTCAAAATTTATATTTCTGGCAGTAGTTCCAACTAGCAAGCTCTCCTTCCCTCTCAGCCTACACAACCCAAAGAAATGAACCCCTTTCTCTGCCATGTAGTCCCTCGGGCTATTCCACTTCTCTTCAAGGCTCCAGTGCACTCATCTAGGAAGTTTTACAGATGTGGCTTCTAGAACTCCAGTTACAACAAGTCCACTGGACTTTCTTCTTTCCATGCCTTCATCATTGAGCTCGATTTCCTTCTGGTGTTCTTTTTCGCGAGCTTCCAACTTCAATAGTGAGAATCTCATTTGTATTATAAAAATATAGTCATCATGAGATATTGTTATAACAATTTCAATCATAAATGTCAAATGTGTTTTATACAGGAAAATAGAGTTTCCAAGCATGAGCTTCCAACTCGTAATTTGTTTGCTTCTTGCAGCTACAAGCATCGATATTTATTATGTCTTACAACAATGCCATACACAAAACCATTATTATTGTAATTTTCTTAACCTTCAATCAACCAAACCAATTATTAACATAATCATGTAACAATTTGTAACTATTAATTTCTCAAATATGTTTTATATAGGAAAATAAAATTCCCAAGCATGAATTTTCTTTTCATAATTTTTGGCTCTACAACTGTAGATATCAATCTTCCTTATGGGCTTACATCCCTTCCATACTCAAGACCATTCTACCTGCAATTTCCTCAATTTAAACTCATCCAAACAAACTACCAATATCTCGTGTACAAGATATATATATATATATATATATATATATATATATATATATATATATATATATATATATATATATATATANAAAATATATATATATATATATATATATATATATATATATATATATATATATATATATATATATATATATATATATATGGAAACAATTACAAAAATTCACAAAGTAATCTCATAATTGTTTACAACAACAATTCAATCACTTCCATTAATCCAACTATTAACTGAATGAACCCATCATTCTTTACACATGTATTATCAGCCAATATTTTATTTCTTCTATCCGCCAATATTTCTATCACTTTGTTCCCTTAACAGAGATTTTCCATAATTTATCATTATATAACTACTCTCACCTACAACTTTGTCATTGCATTATGTAACATCTCCTGAAGTGTTTTCAACTTCATGAGTTAGCAATACACACATCATTTCAGTTTTTATCATAATCATTTCTATTTTATATAACATATACATGCATTCACCAAAATGCATTCAATAAATCATGGAATACCACTTGTAACATTTTTAATAGTTCCAAAAATTGATCTCAGAATTGTAACAAACAACAATCCAATCACCTTCAACTAGTATTCATATTAAATATAATGCAACTATCCATCATTATCAACCTACTTGGTGCTCCCTGATCAACTGGTATTTGTAGAAGCTCACAGACTTCCTCCTTCATCATTTTGATCACCATTCCTACCACCCTCATGGGTATTCACATAGATGGAAATCATAAGCAGCAACAACATCCACATCTTTAACCATGCTATATCATTTTTCCTGAATATATAATCCATCATTAGTCATACTCAATTTCCATAACATCATTATTTCATAATAACAGACTATTCTAAGTTCACAAGCATGTCATATGCATATCCAAGCATGTGCATATGGAAAATTACACATCCATACACACTAAGCAGTCACTATCAGCATACCTACTAATGCATATGCATTTTAGCTTCATTGTATGCCTCATGCACTCTAGTGGATTTTTGTTTCAATTCACTTATTTATTTATTTATTTATGTTGTAGTTGGTTGTCCTTGAATTCCTTCAGATCCTTGTTGCCTTGTGTGCTCCCATTCTAGTCATCTGCACTATTGTTCCCTGGTCTGAATACTTTCCAACCAAGTTTCACTTGGTCATTCAGCAATCCAAACAATGTACTCAATTTGCAGTAGCTCATTTTGGGTAGTCATATCCAACTTTACCTTTATGAAACATTCCAACACCCTGGAATGAAGTATCTCAAACATTCCATCACTCTACTACCACAACATTCTTGCATCAAATACTATTATTCCTAGTTGTTTATTAGACTACTTCTTTCACACTTAAGCTTTGAAATTCTCTACACCTCTCTTCCTTAAAGGCTAGGCAGTCATACTTTTCCTTTCTATGCCCATTATTGACATTATTCACCTGTTAGTTTCATTTCTTATATGATGATTTTTGCTTTTGTATTTGCAATTCATTCAGATCATGTAGTTGTTGAATAATACTTTTGTTCCACTATTCTTGAGTTATTTATCCACTTTTCATTACTTTCCCTGTAGTTATTTGTTGCCTCAACTAACTTCTACAATCTTTGTCATGCTTCCATGACTATTATATCCAATCCTAGACTGGAATTGATCCAATTAAATCTCTAATCCTACCAAATCTGCAAGTAACCATTTTTGTTAGAATTATACATATTATAGAAATCTCTCAATTAATGCTACAGGTAATTTTTTTGCTTAATTCATGAAGAAATATATCATCATTCTCCAAATTATAACAATCCAATGTTATTGTCCTCTAAATAATCTTTCTAATGACTTTACTCTTGCCCCAATCTGATATCTGAGCTAAAAGTTATGGATTCCGGAAAAGTCACTTTCACTCTTTTCTTTTTTTTTGCAACAAGATCTTGTCGAATTATTCCACAGCCCCTTTAAATTAGTACAGAATTTGAATTTTGCATAGGCACTTCCTTCAACCCACTTCCTTGTGACAAAGGCTCTAAACCACAGGCTTATCCACTAACGACATTCCTTTATCACTTTGTCCTTATTCTTCTACACAGAAGCTTGTTTGCAAAATGTCTGAGGGCTTGGTTAGTTCTAGGCCCTTTGCATCTCAACCCCTTTACCTTATCATGAGACCGGTGGTGGAACCAATTCCTCTAGACTTAGGCCTTCAGCTATTCTCCCATTTCAATATCCAACTCTCCCTGAGTAAACTTCATTGAACACTTATATTAACTCCATTGGTAGATCGGACGGTTGAGATTTAATCTCTCGTTGACTGGACAATCCCACCACATCTAGAGGCTTCAACGAGATCAATGGTCACGACTTAATCCGACATTGAGATGAACAGTTCATATTTATTTTGGGACTTCGATGCTATAGGAATCCAAGATAACACAACTCTCTAGTCGTTCAACTTCCCCGGAGTGAAACCTATCGAAGTGGTCATAAAGTTAGTATGATCGTTTATCGTCAGTTAACACCTCCCCTTACACTATCCTTCCACCAGCTTAATCCAAACACTATGGCTTAACGATATGGACTTTCTGTATTCACTTTGGGACTCTAGGATATCACAACTCCCAAGTCATTCAACTCCCTCGAATTTATACCTACCGAAGAGGTCATAAAGTGTAGGCGACTAGTGGTTGTTGGTTAACATTCTCGCTTACTCTATCCTCCCACTTCTAAAATCCAGGAACGATCCTACCAAATCTTGATCTATGATTTTCAAGACTTCGGTACTTCATCACTTCAGTTAATTACAACTCTCCAATTGTTCAACTCCCCCGGAGTTATACCTATCGAAGTACTTACGCCCTCCTTCCATTGCTTGATCCAATGGTTGAGAAAAGTCCCGAAGAGATATTCAATCGACGGTCTACATGAATTCGCTACTTCGGCCTTCGTCACTTTTGCTAATAGTAGAGTTGGACATTCCCAGAGGTTGTAATCCTGGAGATGACATGGCATGTTGATGTCACCTATAATGATGTGGACCCATAGTATGTGCTCCACTTGTCACTCTAAAATGGACATGTTGGGGTCCAAAATGACCTGAATTCATGTGACATATGTCCCCATATGGCACCCTTTCCACGTGGCATAAGACACATCATCCACCAAACAAACTGTTGTAGGAAAATCTGCCTGCGGACAAGTAGATCGACCTCTAAGGCTTGACCTTAACCCTAGACAGAAAAGTGCTTATCATGGACACTGGATTTATTTCGAATCTATCTAAGCCTAATGCATGAGAAGGAAGAGTAACAGAAGTACCTTTTAACCGACGTTTGTCCCTGCACGCTCTGAGTTGCGCTCCAATCCTTTGCTTCTCATTGATAGTTATGGACAAATGAAGATACAACCACTTCCTACTCTATTGACATTAGCTTGAAAACAGATCTATCACTGAATGATAAGTTCATGTAGCATCGAACACAAACTAGAAAGAAACAGGCCAATCATGTCATATTAATGAGAATAACGACAGCAGTACTTACAATCGTAGATGCGAATGCGACAGCTTCGTCAGATCCTCTTCGTCTAACCCTTGCTTGAAAGATCCACAACCTGGATGGCAGCAGCTGCACTGATGATTCTTCTCT
>ML780414.1:1156829-1168460 GCA_009831015.1 Picea engelmannii | reverse complement strand
GTTGGGAAGAGGTTAACCACTCAAGTTATGTTTAGAACCAGTTAGAAACCTCTTCCTTGGTTTGAGAGATCTTTTGACAAAACCAAGAATTCGAGCTTAACAGCCTCCCAAACTCGAATGATTCGGCCCTTATTTTCTTCGTCGGGCTTAACAGTTCACCCAGAATAGGGAGCACTCTTTGAAGAAGGTCACAGAGCGTTATAACGCTCCCAGAGAGGTCCCTAGAAGCGCCAGCGCTTCAAAGTTGGATAGCGCTCCTGCAAAGGGGTGGAAAAGCGTTATAACACTTCTCAGCCATGGTGGAGGGGCGCCGACGCTCCTCAGGTAGTGTTGGAGGAGCGTTCCCCTTCCAAAACCTTAATTTTGAAGCTTTCCAATGTGTCAAGAGATGTTTGACTTCAGTAGGCCAACTTTCTTCCTTCAAACTGAGTAAATGAGGTGTTTCAAGTGTCTCTGTGATGTCGTCATTACGGTGACATGATCCAACAGTATTTACGACACCCTTATAACCAGCTTGTGACCTTTGCGACAAGTTGTATAGGAGTTGCGACACTTGCGACAAGTGAGAGGTATGTGCGACACTTATCCAGTTGAGTGATTTGGATGTGTAACACAAACAGTCCATGTTCATCCACTCTAGATCTGACGGCCTGCATAATCTCGTGGTTGTGTATTTGCACTTTGTGGCTTTGCCTAATATCCAATAGTCACAAAAGTGGCGAAGTTCCAAAGTCTCGAAACTTCTCTATCTTTGTACTTCTAATCTGACGGATGGCATTTCTCCCAAATTCTTCCTTCGATTTGATGGTTAGTGAGATTTCGGGGCTTTGGCACTTTGGGACTCCGGGATACTACGAATCTTGAGTAGTTCAATTCCCCTGGAGTTATACCTGTCGAAGTGGTCTTAAAGAAATGATGACTTCTTACTGTCGGTTAACACCTCTGCTTACTTTATCCTTCCACTAATGTTAGATATGACGGTTAGCATTACTCCCAAAGTTCTTCCCTCGATCAAATGGCTCATGGGATTTTGCGACT
Source organism: Picea engelmannii (assembly GCA_009831015.1). Lineage (NCBI taxonomy): Eukaryota > Viridiplantae > Streptophyta > Pinopsida > Pinales > Pinaceae > Picea > Picea engelmannii. The sequence goes on along the minus strand of ML780414.1, from coordinate 1,167,422 downwards.
TCAACCTTCGGGATTTCTAGGAATCAAACTTATTTACATATGGAGGGTCAATGTCGGATGACCATGATCAATGGTGGATATTTCACCCAAAATTCCTATCAGATCGGACGATCAGCAGGATTTCATGACTTTGGCCTTCAACATTTCATGCTTCTGCCTTGCCTCCCATAATCATTGAAGTGGCGAAGTTCCAGAGTTTTCTATCTCCTACTAGCTTCGATCAACGATTAATGATCAACCATCTCAATATGATGGTTCTTTTTTACTTGACTCTCAATCTAACAATCTATCCTTGATTCAATGGTTATGATCCCTCCCAAAATTTAAAAGGGAACAATCATGATTCCACGATCCTTTACCAGGATCTATGTCTACACGACGCTCTAGCTTCTGCATGATTTCTGAAATGATATCTCTCCTAAGATTTCCTTCGACCTTTCCAAAGGTCTTAACACTGCATGCTCTGAACCCGTGCAACCTAATACACTACCTCTCCTGAACTTTAGGTTTATATTGGATTCCTCTGCACCTCACACTATAGCAGTCATTAAAAAATAGGAACCTTCAACCTTCCAAGTCAAATTCGGTTCTGCACCTCTACAGATCGAACCCATTAAACTTCTTAGACAATCCTGAATTATTTAAACTCGAATTTTCCCACGAATTTAGGGATATTTATCTCTAATGTTTCTGTTTTTCCCCAAATTCACACAATTTGAAATCTATGATAGCGAATTTCTCAAATTTGAACTCGTTCTGGCCCATACTAGTCCGTTGCTTCAACCAGAAGCTCTGATACCAATCTGTAATGCACCCATCCACCCTTAGGTTGGCCATGCTAATTTGTAACGTACCCAACCACCCACAGGTTGGCCATGCTACTCCAAAAACTCGCTTCTGAACTAATCTTGAATTATAATAACATTTAATCTAAAATCAAGCATGAAATACCCACATGTAATAATCAAGATCCATGCTACAACATAAAATAAATAAACAATGTGAAATGCACGACAAATAACCAGTAGACAAGCACATTATACATACATATCTCAGAGATAATTAAATACACAGCGAAATATACATTATACAGAAAACACGGAGAGCACTTATCTTTGCAAGCAAACATTCACCAATTGGCTGCAGACTAAGGATGTTCCTCCCAACCATAGACAGTGTTGTTCTTTTACTCTCAATAGTAGGTCACCCCCAATCTAGGGATATGAATCCACAAGGACGGGTCCTAGGTCAAATCTAAAACACACAATAGTTGACTAACTAGCTCTCAGGTTTCCCAACCACATAGCAAATCGTAATTTCCAGCTCTCTTTCCCCCTCAGCCTACACAAACCAAAGAAATGAACACCTTTCTCTGCCATGTAGTCCCTTAGGTTGTTCCATTTCTCTCCAGGGATCCATTGCTATTGGTCAAGAAATATCCATGCTAGAAACTCCAAGGATTCTCAACTGTGGACATTTATTTTCGAACTTTCATCAATCCCATGCACTCAAGCATACATTCCCTCCTGGAATGATCAATAATCTATTACAGGCATCTAGAAATGGCTCTCCTCCTCCATCCATTCGTTTCCATGTTCCCCACCCAAGAGAACACGAATTCGGCAAGAGTGAAATGAGGAATTCTAAAATGAAATGATTAACCAAGATCAACCCCAAAATATCCCACGGGTAGGGTTTATATAATTACATGAAAACAAGAACCACATGGACTTCCTCCCAAGAATCTCATGTAACCCATTTTCTCCATAAAATCAATTATGGGTAAATAAAATATAATAAAAATACATATCCCCTTAAGCCCCCTCTCTCATGGAATCATAGCCCCCTATCTCTTTTGTCCTTATTCGTCTTGCAACCAACAGTATATTTTATTAATGTATATGAAGTATTACATTTCCTAGGCACTCTGGCCCCTTTTCAACTTTACCGGCTCACCATCCTAAGTCACAATTACATAATACATTCTAGTTCATAAGGGTTAAAACCAGGGTGTTACACACTACCATAGGGATAATCCATTCTGATTCTTTCACAGGTTCTATGACACCAGCTTCTAACAACTTATCAATTTCCTCCTTCACTTTTTGGTTATACATTGGATTCAACCTGTAAGGTCTCTATCTTATTGGTCTAGAATCTGGTTTCAAAGGGATCCTCATCTCTCCAAGTTCTCCTGCTGCCCCCTTCATCTCTGAAAATTTTGTTGAAAATAAGTCACTATACTCACGCAGTAACTCTGTTATTATTTATATTGTTTGGTTGTCCTAATAGTTGAAATCTTTGGGTTCTCTGTTGTTCCAATATTTACCTTCTTTATCTTCAATGGTGTAGCATAATCTTCTAACTCTAATTGTGGACTTTCTACCTCTCTTACGCCTTCAACTTATGGAATATGAATATTGTGTGGGTTTTCTTCTACTGGATCCTCTTTTGCGATGTGATAATAGGGTAGCAATTTTTTGATTGTTTGTCTCTTCTGGTTCTGATAAGTTGTCACAATTTTCACTTTTGGTTCTTCAAAGGCCCTATCTCTTACCAACTTTAGTGTGGTATCTATATCTGGACTCTCATGCTCAAATAAAAATGTAATGACAAAGATCTACTACATCTCCTCCCAAATTTTAGTTTCCCTGCATTGTTCCTGTTAGTCTCTAATTTTGTCTTGGTTTAGTGAGAAACCCTTACCCTAAACCCTCCTTACCCATTCCTCATTTTCCATTTTCAGCTGTTTTCTATTTTTAGATTTTGGATGTTTCCCGGTTTGCATTATAATCTTTGATGATTTATTTAAGTTTGATTTTGAAAAACGTTGTTTAAATTTGAAGTGTCTCCTTTTATGCCGTTGGAATTTTAAAATTTCAAGTTGTGAAACGCGCTACGGGAATAAGCCTATTCCCATAGCGCCAAATAATCATGCCATAACTTGTGCCTACTATCCTGATTTAGTTATGATGACACGATTCATGAATTGAGAGTCTGTGTGCTCCCACAAAAGTTTGGCAATCATTTCCAAATCAAACAGTTTCAGAATATAATTTCTATGCACGCACACAGGGTTCATTTCAAAATCACCTGTTGTTTAATGATTATTATATGTGACCGGTTCGAGTTGGTTTAATTCAGCCTTGCAGGGAGAAATACAGGTATCCATTCAAAGCAACAGAATATACCAACAATTGCAGGTAGTGAATTTGGAACCCGAGGACGACGGTTGTAGAATTGAGTTTAATGGTGCCAAAGAGGAGCGGACAAGTTACAAGAATCAAACCAGAAGGTGCCGAAGTTCTTGAATCCTACCCTCAGATGGCCCAAAGATTCAGAGACACTGGGTGGTTTGAGTTCCTCACCACATTTCAAGGTTATGACAAGCAGGTTTCAATGGAATTTGCTTTGAACTTTAATGGTCATGAGGTCGAAATCGATAAGATGTTGATGTTGGTGACAAAGCAAACTATAGCCAAGGCTTGCAGGCTCGTGGTTGGAGGGGAAAGATGGTGTAAGAAGGAGCACGTGGTTATTGAATTTGTAAATCAATTCCTCCTTCCAGATAAGTAGAATCCAGGATGGAGAAGGGGAATACCTCGCAGTTGGGTTCGACCCGAATGGCACACTGCTCTGGTGGTGATTCATAGACACATCACCTGCGAAGGGATGTTTTCGTTGGTCTACATCTACCATATTAGAATACTGATGCATCTAAACGGTGACTACCCTTTAAATCTTCCTTATTTCCTGCTTAAAAGTTTGACAAAAATGTCCAAGAAAGTGCAGTCGATTTCCACTAATGCCAAAGGCAGTTTGTTCCATCAAGTCTTGATTAAAACCCTAGTCATGTCTGCCCTGAACGAATTATAGAAGCCCTGGAATTGGCTCACACAATCCTTAAAACCTATCACTCAATCCAATAAGTAGAAAAAGGGCAGAGGAAGGAAAACTATTAAACAGAATCGAGATATTTCTGATGAAAACCCTGTGAAAGATGAATCTTCTGATATCAAGGTAACTAAGAAGAGCAGAAGTAAGAGACCTAGATGGAAAACCAAAATTGAAATGCTTCCTGAAGAAGATGTCAAAGGAGAGACAGAGTCAGATAATGATCTCATTGCTCAAACTACAGTCAAGTCTAAAATGCCATCGACCAGCAAAAGGAACATTGTAATCAAAGGAAAAAGGGATAAAGGTGTGTGTGTATCACAGAAACCTCGGAGAAATTCGACCAGGGATACTAATAAGTATAGGCTGAACTCAAAGGCAATGTTCAATCCGACAATCAAAGAAGAAAACACCATAATCATAGAAGATGATTCTGAGGATGTTGAAACAAGCACCAGAAAAAGAGCAAAAAAGACCCCATTTCCCAAGAAATCTGTCAGCAAAGGAAAGGGAATACTTACACCACCTACAGGCCATGTAATGAGAGCTTCAACTAGATTATCTAAGGCTAAAGAGATGGCTAAAGGCATCAGTGAATTCCCTGAAGAAAAACAAGATTACTTGGAAGACTCAGATTACTTACCAGATGTACCTGGAGCTATAGATCATCAAGTTCTGAAGAAGAACATAGCTCAGAATTAATCTCAAAATACCAGGTTAAAGCCAAGGAACCTAGTGTTACTTTAAATATGAATGAAACTTCACCCTCTGAAGATTGTTCGGGATTCAGGGTCGAGATAAGAACTGATAAGGAAAAGATTGAGGAATTTCAGAAGACCATAAAACAATTAAAGAAGGAAAATATGCATATAGAACAGTGGAATGCTCGCCAGCAAGAAAGGATTCAAAGTCTTAAAAAGAAGAAGAAGGAGCAAAGGGCGTTGCTTAAGGAACTCAGGGAAATCAATTTCAGACTTTACTGGCACAATGTTGTGTTAACCACGAAGCTCAAGCAGAAAAACACCAAAGCCACTACTGCGATTTTATCCTAAAGGTAACATGAAGATTGGTTACAATTTTGTTTAAAGGTTCTCCAGGAGATATGGCAAAAAATTACTCGTTTTGATCAGGGAGATGCTAAGACTACAATCTGCTTTACAAAGTCAAACAAAATCCCTATTTTGTAGAGTTAAATGTAATGCTGGCAATGTTTGTTATATCAAGTTGTTGAGATGTGGACTATTTTTGGAGGTAGAAGCTCATTTTGAGTGAATTAAGTTAGGATTTGGATACTTTTTTATTCTAGTCATTTAAAGTTGTTCTAGATAATAGGATCTACAACTTGTATAGATAGTTTAAATAGACAAAAGACAGACCATATGGAGGTCGAAAATTTGGATATCTAGAGAAACTTTTTGTGGAGATTATTGTAAAAGGCATGTATGTTCAATTGACACTTAATAGCAAAGTCATATGGATGGTTAGACCTTCTTTTTTCTACTCTGTTATTTCATTTTTCATGCTTGAATTTATTATTCAAATTGCAATGCTTTTGGTTCTTGAATGTTAATTTATACAGTGAAGATTTTGTTGTAGAGATAATTTTTCAAGTAATGATTTCAAGCTGATACCCCTGTTTCTTTATAATATATTGAAACTAAACTTTGTGAAATTGAAAAATTGAAGATTTCACTTTCCTTTTTCTTAAATTGGTTTGCTCCATCTATGTACCTACCTATTATTCAACCAATGGGATATGCAATGTTTTAATCTTGATTTTCATGTCATGATGTAAACTTGACCCATTTTTCAACAATTATACCAAAACCAAATCATAAAACCCTCAAAAACACTTTGCAATAAAATCAATGATGCCCTAGCTTGCCCTTACCAGTCGAGAGCAACTTTAGGAACGAAAATTTTTGGCGTCGTTGCTGGGGATGAAGAAACGAAGATAGCTTCCCTGGGGAAATGGCAAGTTTAGATTCAGATCTTGATGGTGAACAAGATTTTGGACATCTTCTAAAGACTGTGATTATTCACCTGGCGACTCCTCTGTGGTAATTCTGGCTCCTAAGAAAGAAGGGAAACGACCTAAAATTCCAAAAAATACTCCACCATAAAATAAGAGACCAGTAACAAGGAAAAATCCAGATCCCGAGCCTGTAGCAGTAGTGCCAGATCTTGAAAAAATATTAAGAAAGCCTAAAGTTCTTCCTGGTTAGTCTTCACATTCAAAAGTAAATTATCTTCAGAAAATTCTTAGGCAGAATCTTCTGAAATCATTAAAACCCAAGCAAATGAAGATTTGAAACCCGAAAGTGAAATTAAGCCTGTTGTTGAGTCTGATATAGTTTCGTTCCCAACAAATGTTTCAGAATTATGTTTGAAACAAAGGAAGTTGCTTATTGAACTTATTAAACAGGAATATCCATACTTGTTATCTGAAACTGGAAATTTGAGAGTTCCCAGCACAAGTGTTAAGAGTGAAACAGAGACTTCTTCATCGTCTTGTGAATCTTTCTCATTTGAAGATTTTGGAACACATTACTGTTATTTTGATAATCCTCTGTTTCTCAGTCCATTAGCTAATCATAGTTCAGAAGAGAAATCTCCATCTGTTGAAAGACAACGTTCGGGGACAATACATATAAGTTGTAATATACAAGGGATTGTTTCACCCACAACATCACCAATCTTGCTTACCCCCCAAGCTCTAAACACAGCTAATATGGCCGCAGACAGAATGGACCAAATAGTTGCAGCTAGGTATGCTCCCCTAGTACTTCCTCAAGTCATGTATGCTTTTCCACCAAATGATTATATGAGATATTTGCCCAGATTTAATGGAGATGGATAAGTTACTGTTGAAGAGCATTTGAGTTTGTTTTATAGTTTTGCAGACAATTTCAATCTGGAGCATGTTGATGTATGGATGAGATTATTCGTACAGAGTTTAAATGGGGAAGCAAGAAAGTGGTTCAGAAGTTTGCCTACTAATTCAATCGCTAATATTGTAGCTTTAGATGAGGCCTTTCTCAATCGATGGGCAGATAAAAAAGACTTTCAGTATTACCTTACTGAATTTGGTGCTTTAAGGAGGAAACAAGGAGAATCAATTCATGATTATACCAAAAGGTTCAACCTGATGTATGGTAAAATTCCAGAGGAGATAAAACCTTCAGAGACATCAGCTAAAATCGCTTTTGCCAATGCAATGGATGCTGAATTTTCCTTGTTGCTTAGGGAAAGAAGAGCCACTACCCTCAGCCTAATGCAAGATGCAGTTATTGAGGTAGAATCAAACATATTAGGAGCAGACAAATTGAAGTCCAGAAGTGACAGAGATAGAAAAAAGCAAAAGGAAGAGTTACCTTCATCTTCTAATTCAGCATCCAATATTAAAATGGATGAAATAACTAAGATGTTGAAAACACTGACATCTGAGATGGCAAGGTTGAATATGGAACAAAAACAACCCAATAGACCTGCACAGGAGGGCGGTTATAGAAATCCAAATCAATTCAGGAGACCAAACAATGTACCCCAAATTTTACCAAGAGAAAGAAAAAATCAAGATGACCAAAAGGTGTTACCTCCTTTTTAGAATAATGCAGTAGATGAGGAGGAAGATAATGATGGTACAGAAGAAGACTCTGCAGTTCATTTGAATGATTCTGAATCATCTCCTCTACATGTAACACAACAAGAATATGAAGATACTTTGATTGCAAATCAGTTTGAGGAAGGGGATGGAGAGGAGATTGTCCAGCATGAACCTACAGGGAAAAGGTACAATCTCATATTTGGTTCTCAAGCACCTAAAGTAGATATACCTATTTCTACAAAGAAAGCCAGTACTTCAGGTAAGACAGGGGCAATCAAAGGTGTTCCCAATGTTCAAGCAGATCATTCATTGAAGCAACCTGTCAAAGATAGCACTGTTGATATAAGAGAACCAGATAAAAATGTCTTTGCTTTCAATCTAGAACATGAAATCAACAAAATCAAGATTCCAGTACCATTATTAGAACTTCTAAAAACAAAACCATTCAGAAAAACTATCCTTAAGGATCTAGAAGCTCCAACTCATGTCACCTTCTCAGATACAGTCAACCTTGAAGATGAAAACCCTGCCATTACTATTGGACCTCACATTGAAGACAAAATTGATGCCTCTCCACCTTTTCACATTTCACTAAATATCCATGACAAGATACTGCATAATTGCTTAACGGATTTTGGTGCTTCGCATAATGTCATGCCTAAGGTGGTGATGGAAGAATTAGGGTTAGACATTACTAGACCATATCATGATCTATATTCTTTTGATTCCAAGAAAGTCAAATGTCTTGGGCTTATGAAAGATGTGGTTGTAACTCTTTCCCAACTACCTATGAAGAGTGTGGTGTTAGATGTTATCATGGCTGACATACCACCAAAATTTGGGATGCTTCTTTCAATATTTTGAGCTAAAAAGGTAGGTGGCACTCTGTAGATGGACCTAAGTTATGCAACCATACCTGTTTTTGGTGGCGAACAACGAAGATTATACAAAGAAATAAAACTTGCTTATTTGGTAAGTGATCATGATAATCCCACTAATCACCCTATATATGTTGTAGAAGATGATATGGGTTCTTCTATTTTTCATATGGATGAGGAAATGGCAGAAGTATCAGTCAAAAAGTCAATAACTGCAGTAGGAGATAGTGAAGACCATTTTGTTTGGAAAATGTATTTTGAAAGAAGGTTCCAGAGCTGGTATTGTCTTCATTTCCCCTACCAAGGAGGTTATTCCAATGTCATATAAACTTGAATTTGACACCACTAATAACATCAGTGAGTATGAAGATTTGTTGTTAGGTTTGAAAGCCGCAAGAGACATGGGAACAAATAAGTTGTCTATTTTTGGAGACTCTGAACTTATTGTTCACCAGGTTAGAAACATATATCAAACCAAAGAGCAAAGATTGAAACAATACAGAAATGAGGTGTGGGATTATGTGGATAATTTCTTCTTGGTATTCAATATTACTTTTGTTCACAGGGATTCAAATCAGCAGGCTGATTCTTTGGCATTTGCAGCAAGCAATTTTAAAATTCTGATGTTTCCTAATCTGAAGTTTCAAATTGAAGTCAGACACAAACCTTCAATTCCAGATAATATAAAACATTGGCAGGTTTTTAAAGATGATGAGGAAATTCAGAGATTTATGAAATCCATTGAAGAGTTTTCTAATATTTCAATTGATCAAGATCATGAAGATGCAGACGCAGATATACACACTGCATAAATCCTTCAAGATACTATTGTTGGTCACAAGATCATCGAATTGGAGACAAACCATATGCCTAAGGGTTTGGTTCCATTAGAAAGGTTGTTCAATCATAATGATGTCTCCAAGAAGGTTGTTATCCAAACAGAAGAAATAGATGTGGAAGATTGTGACATTAGTTCAGATGCAAATCCCAGGTTGGCAAAAGTATCCAGGAAACTATCAAAAAAGAAGAAGGAAGCATATATTGAATTAATGAAACAATATTCAGATATATTCGCCTGGTCTTATGAAGATCTGAAAGTGTTTGATACAGAAATTATTCATCATAAAATCCCTCTGAAACCTAGATCAAAACTTGTAAAATAGAAATTCAGGCAATTCAACCCTTTACTGTTACCAATAATAGAAAAGGAGTTGAAGAGGTTGCTAGAAGCAAAAATCATAGTGCCACTAAGATACTCAGAATGGGTAGCAAACCTTGTGCCCGTCAGGAAAAAGAACAGAGAGATAAGGCTCTGTGTAGGCTTCCGGAATTTGAATAGGTGTTCTCTGAAAGACAATTATTCATTACCAAAAATGGATTATATCTTACAAAAGGTTGTTGGCGCAAAGAGAATTTCTATGCTAGATGGATATTCAGGGTACAATCAAATATCAGTAATGGAAGAAGATAAAAAGAAAACATCTTTTACCACCCCTTGGGGCACCTTTATGTACGAAAAGATGCCTTTTGGGTTGATGAACGTTGGAGCTACATTTCAAAGAGATATATATATAGCTTTCATTGGCGAGAAAGACAAGTTTGTGGTGATTTACCTTGATGACATCACTGTATTTTCAGCATCAGATTAAGAACATTTACAACATTTGAAGCAGACCTTTGAGAAATGCAGGAAGTACGGCATATCACTTAATCCCAAAAAATCACATTTTGCCATGGAGGAAGGTAAGCTTCTTGGACACATTGTTTCACCTGAAGGAATTAAAATAGATCCAGAAAGAGTAAAGGTTATTCAGCTAATCGACATTCCGAGAAATAAAAAGTCGATTATGTCCTTCATTGGTAAGATTGATTTTTTGAGGAGGTTTATACCTAACTTTGCAGAGATTGTCAAATACATCACTGACATGTTGAAAAAGGATGCAAAAATTATGTGGATACTGGAGGCAAGAGAATTCTTTGAAAACATCAAACAAGCTATTATTCAGGCACCTGTTCTAATTAGCCCAAATTTTTCTAAGGAGTTCATGATTTTTTCATTTGCATCAGAAAATACCATAGACGTTGTTCTTCTGCAAAGAAATGAACAAGGTCACGAGCAGCCTATCTCCTTCTTTAGAAAAACCCTCAGGGATTTTGAATTGAAGTATGATCTAATAGAAAAATAGGCTTATGTCTTAGTGAAGGCTTTACAAT
>ML780414.1:1107454-1149957 GCA_009831015.1 Picea engelmannii | reverse complement strand
TGGAGACTCTGAACTTATTGTTCACCAGGTTAGAAACATATATCAAACCAAACAGCAAAGATTGAAACAATACAGAAATGAGGTGTGGGATTATGTGGATAATTTCTTCTTGGCATTCAATATTACTTTTGTTCACAGGGATTCAAATCAGCAGGTTGATTCTTTGGCATTTGGAGCAAGCAATTTCAAAACTCCGATGTTTCCTAATCTGAAGTTTCAAATTGAAGTCAGACACGGACCTTCAATTCTGGATAATATAAAACATTGGCAGGTTTTTAAAGATGATGAGGAAATTTAGAGATTTATGAAAACCATTGAAGAGTTTTCTAATATTACAATTGATCAAGATGATGAAGATGCAGAAGCATAAATACACACTGCAGAAATCCTTCAAGATACTATTGTTGGTCACAAGATCATCGAATTGAAGACAAACCATATGCCTAAGAGTTTGGTTCCATTAGAAAGGTTGTTCGATCATAATGATGTCTCCAAGAAGGCTGTTATCCAAACAGAAGAAACAGATGTGGAAGACTGTGACATTAGTTCATATGCAAATCCAAAGTTGGTAAAAGTATCCAGGAAACTATCAAAAAAGCAAAAGGAAGCATATATTGAATTAATGAAACAATATTCAGATATATTCGCCTGGTCTTATGAAGATCTGAAAGTGTTTGATATAGAAATTATTCAGCATAAAATCCCTCTAAAACCTGGATCAAAACCTGTAAAACAGAAATTCGGGCAATTCAACCCTTTACTGTTACCAATAATAGAAAAGGAGTTGAAGAGGCTGCTAGAAGAAAAAATCATAGTGCCACTAAGATACTCAGAATGGGTAGCAAACCTTGTGCCCATCAGGAAAAAGAACAGAGAGATAAGGCTCTGTGTAGACTTTCGGAATCTGAACAGGTGTTCTCTGAAAGACAATTATCCATTACCAAAAATGGATTATATCTTACAAAAGGTTGTTGGCGCAAAGAGAATTTCTATGCTAGATGGATATTCAGGGTACAATCAAATGTCAGTAATGGAAGAAGACAAAAAGAAAATAGCTTTTACCACTCCTTGGGGCACCTTTATGTACGAAAAGATGCCTTTTGGGTTGATGAACGTTGGAGCTACATTTCAAAGAGCTATGGATATAGCTTTCATTGGCGAGAAAGACAAGTTTGTGGTGATTTACCTTGATGACATCCTTGTATTTTCAGCATCAGATGAAGAACACTTACAGCATTTGATGCAGACCTTTGAGAAATGCAGGAAGTACGGCATATCACTTAATCCCAAAAAATCACATTTTGCCATGGAGGAAGGTAAGCTTCTTGGACACATTGTTTCGCATGAAGGAATTAAAATAGATCCAGAAAGAGTAAAGGCTATTCAGCTAATCGACATTCCGAGAAATAAAAAGTCAATTCAGTCCTTCATTGGTAAGATTGATTTTTTAAGGAGGTTTATACCTAACTTTGCAAAGATTGTCAAATACATCACTGACATGTTGAAAAAGGATGCAGAAATTAAGTGGATACCGAAGGCAAGAGAATCCTTTGAAAAGATCAAACAAGCTATTATTCAGGCACCTATTCTAATTAGCCCAGATTTTTCTAAGGAGTTCATGATTTTTTCATTTGCATCAGAAAATACCATAGCCGTTGTTCTTCTGCAAATAAATGAACAAGGTCACGAGCAGCCTATCTCCTTCTTTAGCAAAACCCTCAAGGATTCTGAATTGAAGTATGATCTAATAGAAAAATAGGCTTATGCCTTAGTGAAGGCTTTAAAATCTTTCAGAGTGTATATTCTTCAATCAAAAATTATTGCTTATGTCCCAAGTAGTGCAGTCAAAGAAATATCGGTTCAGCCCGATTGTGAAGGTAAGAGGGGGAAATGAATAACCAAAATCTTGGAATACGATCTCACCATAAAGCCTACCCAGCTGATAAAGGGACAAGGCCTCACCAAATTAATGATGGAATCCAATTACAAAGCAATTGGATTATACCATCTTTCAGATCTGACACAAGACTCTTCTGTTCAGAATGAAGAAATTGATTTACAAATAAACAACAAGTATGTTTCTTCAGAATGGTATAAAGACATCGTATTTTTCTTGCTGAATTTTCAATCTCCCCGAGAATTGGATAAATCAAAATACAGATCATTAAAGTTGAGAGCTGTAAAATATTGTATTGTTGATCAGACCCTGTTTTGGAAAGATCCCAACGGTTTTCTGTTGAGATGTGTGGACGAAAAGGAGGCTAAACAAATCTTTCAAGATCTGCATCATGGTGTCTGCGGAGGTCATCATCATTGGAAGGCTACTACCTTCAAAATTCTGAGAGCAGGCTATTATTGGCCAATTCTATTCTCAGATATTTTTGCTCAGGTCAGGGAATGTGAACCCTGTCAGAAATTTGTCGGGAAGCAGAAACTTATATCTATGCCTCTGAAACCAATCATTGCCCACAGACCATTCCAATAATGGGGATTAGATTTCATTGGAGAGATTAATCCCACTTCATCAGGGCAGCATAGGTGGATTCTTACGGCCACTGATTACTTTACAAAGTCGATAGAAGAAATTCTGACTTGAAATACTACAGACAAGGTAATCATGGAATTTCTAGAGGGATATATTTTTTCCAGGTTTGGCTGTCCTAAACGCTTCCTTATTAGGGAAAAGGTCTAGATCCACCACTCCACCTTTCCTAGTCACTTTTGAGATTTTTAATAGGAATGTACATAATTGTATGATGGATTTTGGTTCTTCTTCAAATGTAATGCCTCTTAAAGTATGTGAAAAACTTAACGTCAATCCTGAACAATCTAACATTCATATTATACAGCTTGACATAACCAAAGTTAAATTGATAAGGGAATTGAAAAATGTTTTAATCAGAATGTCTTCAAACCCTAAGAAACATCAAAGTATTGACATCATAGTTGTGGACATACTTGACACCTATGGAATGATTTTGAGCATATATCTGTATGCTACACTTAAAGGATATGTTTCCACATACTAGTCACACCTTTGTCTACCCTATAATGGAAAACCAAACTAGATCATGATTGATAGTGAATGATACATGAAACATGTGGTGACAAACTTGAATGAATCAAATGAAACTATAATGTTTAATCATTTTTTTTGGGTAATTATTCATGTCATTCATCCTTTGGAAATTATTGTGTTGAGACCTCATCCTATGCGGAATCAAACACACAATTTGAAATCCTTCATTGCACTCAGATTTTCGAGCCTCACTTTAATATAACTGATGTAAATAGTCAGGATAATGTACTCTCTAACTTAGTATACAGATATAAGATAGAATTTTTTTCTCAATGTACTAACCACAGAATATTGAAACAAAAGAAAATCCCAAGTCCATACATAATCTAAAAAGAGACCCTAATATGTGGACTTTGCTTTTTTATGGGTCAAAATATCTTGAAGGTGTAGGTGTTGGTTGCATTCTAAAATATCCAAATGGAAAGAAATTCATGATAACATGCAAGTTGGAGATCCAATGCACAAATAATAATGTTGAATATGAAGCCCTGCTACAAGAGTTAAAGAAATAAATTGACTTAGAATCCAAGAAGATCAAGGTATTTGGTGACTCTGAGATAGTCATAAGATAGGTAAGAAACAATACACATTGTCTCTCCAATCATATTAAACACTACCATGATGAGGTATGGGAATTGATCCAATCATTTGATGCATTTAATATTAGTTTCATTCCTCACTCTTTAAATTGTGATGTTGATTTATTAGCCAACAAAGCTTCCAGGCTTATTCCTTCTGATAACTTATTACCTGATACATTTTCTGTGGAATTGCTTTACAGACCTTCAATACCGAATAATGTGACCAACTGGAGGGTCTTTGATGATGACAAGAAGATTATTAGTTTCTTACACCTGGAAGACACCTTCAAAGACTCCATAATTGAGGAAAATCAACACAATAGAGAACTCAACGCAGATGTTCCAGGATCCACCAATCAATCGATGGAGCAAAAAATACCGAACCAAATAAACAACATCCCCAAGAGTGTGATAAGACTAGAAAAACTCTATGGCCTTCAAGACAAGTTTAAGAAGGTGACAAATTGTAAGAACAATAGCTCATCATTACAATTTGAATTGATAAATTTGGGATCTGAGAAAATGCCCCAGACCATCAACCTAGGAAAGAAATGTTCTCCTAAAGAAAGACAAGCATTCATTAAGTTATTTAAAGAATACAAAGACATATTTTCTTGGGCATATGATGATATCAAGACATACGACACAAACATTATTCAATATGTTATTCCTATGAAGATACAAACAATCCTTTTCAGCAGAAGTTGAGAAATATGCACCCGAGCTTGGAACCACAAGTAAAAGTAAAGCTTAATTAGTTATTAATTACCATAATAATCTTTATAGTCAGGCATACCCAAATGATATCGAATATTGTACCTGTAAGGAATAAAAATGGAGATATATGACTCTGTGTTGATTTCAGAAATGGCAATAAAGCTTCAGAGAAATACAATTATCCAGTGCCTCCGATGGAGCAAATCTTGCAATGTGTATCTGGTTTTGAAATGCTCTCACTACTGGATGTTTTTTCTGGTTACAACCAAGTTTGTGTTGCTATGAGTTATGGGACATAAACTACAAGAGACATTTTTATGACATTTGTGATCATTTCCTCTCCCCACTTTACACTATCTTTTTTGGGTCCCCAAGATATTGAATTTCAATTGAAGCCATGGCTAGGATGAAAGGGATAGTTGATTGGTACCTAGGAAGGTATTACACCTATGTTAGAGTGTATGGAACCATAGGAGCACCTCATATTTTTCCATACGTCATCCCAAATCACCTTTTAATGAGAGAAATAGTCTATCAGACCAGAAGAAAAGGGGTTACTTCTTTTCTCATGAGCAATACTAAAAAAATTTGGCCTCCTTTTCCTATTCACATAGGAAAATATAGTCTATTAAATGGACAACATGCTAAAAAAGAAGCAGAGGCTTTGCAAGATTTATTTTTATTCCTGGGAAGTGAAAAAGGACATCACCCACATGAGCTAGAAGTGAGTCATGTTAGATCTATGGGTATTAATCATTCTAATATCCATGTGGTAGATTTTGATGAAGACGGGTTCAAAGGAGTTTTGTTTTATGAAGAGGTATTATAGAAATTTCTTGATGATGCTACCAGGCAAGAGCTCTAGGTTGAACAAGAAGAAATGAAGAAGTTTCATCAAAACCAATTTCTTATATTGTTGCAAGAGGATCGAGATAAATCAATTAACAAAGAGCAGGAGAATATCAAAAAATTTGAGGAATTAGAGAAGAAGAGACTAAAAGTTGGTGTTGAATATCATATAAGACAATCTGAGGCAGAATATGAAAGGAAAGATGAAGAGGCCAAGGCATTGAGAAAATAAAGGGAAAAGGCAATTATTGAGGTGGAGGCCAAAAGATTAGTTGAAGAAGTTGAGGCCCAAAAAAGAGAAAATGAAAGGGCAGCAGCTGAGGTAGAAGCTAAAAGAAAAGTTGATGAGCAATTGGAACAACATAAGCAAAAATAATTAAGCAAAACCTCAAGCATCCCATTGATTCCTAATCTGGGCTTGGTGAACATTTTTCCCCATGAATAAACCTCCCTTAATGCCATTCCAGGTAATACCACCTTCTCTTCACAAATCCTGAGTTTTGAAGGTGTAGTAGTGTCTGTTGGAGATTATTACTACGATGATAGGACATGGAGCATTGAAAAAATGTCAAACAAAAGGAAAATGGGAGAGTCTACTAAGTCCAAATCATCTACAGGGAGAGTTTTGGAATGGAAAGTTGGGCTTGACCCAGAGGAAAATGTTCTAGAAGTAGGTCTTCTCTCCATTCGTTTACAGGTTTAAATGCCTTGTATGTCCTTGAGGTTACCAATACCTTAATTACAACATGAACCAGAATCACCAAACTAGAGACAAGATTGAAGATGCAGAAGGATGACTTCTCTACTGAGTTCCTAAAAGTTGTTGAGAAAAAAGACTAAATACATAAAGAATAAATTCAAAAGACTATGTAGAATGTAAGGAATGAGCTCATGTTATAATTCGAAAGATCCACCAAAGTTGTTGATAACCTCAAGACAAAGGAACTCAATAAATCCTTGCAAAACCAAAAGGATCAATTAAATGTTGAATTTAATCGAAGAGCACAGTCAAAATGAGACACCCATTCGAAAGACTTAGAATCTGCAAAGGTAAATCTTTGTGAAGAAGTTGAGTAGATCAAGAGGGACTATACTAAGGAGATATCTCATTTGTAGACTGAGTTAGATGAATACAAATGATTTTTTGAACAGAAAAACCTTTAGATAAAGAGACTAGAAAAGTACAATGACCATCTTAAAGAATTTCTTAAGGACAACAAAGAAAAGACCCTATCCCTAGAAACAATCAAGGAAGAGGCGTTAGACCTGAACGAAAAGATTAGGCTTGAGCATAAAGATTTTTTCTTCCTTCAAAATGATATACAGACTGATCGAGATGATCAATTGAAGCTGGAAGACCATAGAGTTGAAATCATGGATCAGTACCAAAAGGAAAATGATGCCTTCAACAAGATCATGGATTGACAAGGAGCATATAGAAATCCCCCAGCTACATTGTCATGTTATTCCAGGAAAGAAAAGATAAAATACCAAGTGTTCTTTGATACTTGGAAGCCACTATTAGAAGATGTCCAAGTTGTCTAAAGGACAACATATAAGACATGCAAACGGCTATAGAATAGTTCTGATGATCTTTTAGAAGAATTCAGGATGCAGCTAATGCCCCCCATTGAGGAAGCAACACCTGCCAAAATTAGGATAGCGGAGGTGGAGAAGCACAAGGAAACTAACAAGGTGAAAATTGAACTTTTAATTGAGGTAAATAAACACTCTCTTGAAGAGTATCTATTGAGACCTGCCAAGCTCATCATAATGGCTCGATATTTTATCGAATGCACAACCCAAAAATTAAAACAAGAAGTTTCCACTAAGGTTTTTGATGGTGAATTCGATGTCTAAAAGATGTATTCAGAGAAGTTACAAAAGATCACGGATAATTATTCACTCTGGAAGGAATATCAGGACCAGATGCAAGCTCAGAAGAATCCATAATGATCCTGATTGTCATAATTGCTCCACATGTCTCGCCTTTTCTTTTTGTAATCCTGATAAGGAAAGGAATGTGAAGACACACTTTTGGAAACTTCTTTTTGCAGATGATGAGCTATGTAGAGTGTAAATAGTCACCGAATAATTATAAAAGGCATTACTATAAATGAGGAATGGATTTTGACTCGGATTGTATCAGGAAAATATTATAACTGTATGTGAATTTGAACAAGAGACACTTTGAATATTTTGCTACAAATGTGTATGAATGAGACTATTCTGTTTATGCGTGTTTATTTATGTGAATGTGTGGATTCTAGTGTAATGAACTATTTCTAGGCTATTTTTTGTATGTCTATATTTTCCATTATTTTCATATAAAGTGCAGTGACGATATGATAAGTTAGTGAATCAATTAGTTGTGTGTGACTTGTTATATTGTTAAATTGTCATATTCCTTTCTTTTATGAATTATTTATGTGCGAGTAATATAATGTTTAACTGCACTTATTTTTGTATTCTAATGTCCCCATTTTGGGACAGTATTACATTACAGAGTGGTATGCCTAACAAAGTAGCCAGATTAGGGTGACAACGAGTTTGGAAGATATTGAGGGGTTTTATCGGTCCCGACTTGCATCGTTCATTATATTTCATGATTAGGATCCATTCTGCACAGCTTGACTTTGGTTCCGTTGCATTCCGACGATTTCCATAATTTTGAGTTATTATGGGTCATATTTTAATTAAATTCACTAAGAGGGTCATAATGGGCATATTACTTGGAGAAAACTCTTAGTGTAATAGTTCGTCAAAATCGGGAGGAAGAGCACTACGGGACAAGATGATGAGGAGTGAATTTTAGTGGCCAGAGAAGCCATGAGGATGGATAAATCACTTTTTAGAGTTAAAATGGTTAATTAATTAATTAAGTGATTTAATCTAGGAATAATAAAATAAAGAAAAAGTCACTTGGAGAGAAAAGGTGAACAAGGGGGTATAAAGGAGAGATAGGGGCCTCTATTATCTCATTATGTTGATTGATTATTTTGTATTCGGCCTCTTGGCTTGCAGAGTTCTTAGAGCTTGGGGTTTTGAGGGTTTTGGTGAAACCCTAGGATTGGTTTTGGTGTTGCAACGATACACCCTAGCTAGTCATTTTGTGGGAAGAGATCATTCTGATTTCTTCATCATGCTTCATTGCTAGAAGATTTACATTCAGTGTATCTGGATATTCTTCCTTTTTGGGCAGCAAAGTTTCTATTGTAGTTGAGTCTTCATTGTGGAGATTGATTTTCTTAAGGTGGGGCATTTTTCTTCATAAAGGTTGAGTCCTCCACCTTGTTGGGTGAATTTAGTGACCAAGGGGGTCGTATTACTGATAAGAAGGGGCGAGTTTCACTTTTTGTTCACTTTTCTTTCTTGTTGGACACATTTCTTGGAGTCAGGGTGCATTCTCTCTATGTTGGGCGCATTATTGAGCAGTCAGACTGAGGTTTTTCCATTGAGAAGTCGAGTTATCCTATTGGAGGTCGATTTCCCTATCTGTTGATCATACCATCTCATTTGGGGGAGCGATTTCATTGGCTGGGCAAGTTAATATCATACTTGGGTCGTTTTCTTATCTAGCTGAGTTGTATTCCTCCTTTGTGGCCAAATCTCTGAGTAAGGAACAATCTTCTTGTAGTTTCTTACTGTGCAATTGAGCAACGAGTTTGGGTGTTGTTAGAGAAGTGAAATAAAGGTTACTAGTGTTATCAGATCTGTTACCCATTGTTGGACTGTTATTTTTACCTTGTTGGTCAAAATTTTCACCTACAACTCTGTATTCTTCCTCAGCAATAATATCAGTTCTATTCTACCAGCAAGAAAATACTATTATCTGAAGTATTTCAAGCATACATGTGAGTTAACTGTATGTATTTTTTGGTTCTTTATAAGCTGGAAATGAAATAAACATATTTGTGTTGTGTTTCCTTGAATACATCAGTTGTGTGTGTATTATGGGTTTTCTATTCTTGTTGTGTATATCCCTATTGTATTAAAGAGTTAATTTGGCATATTCAAACCACACGAAACCAACCATAAACACTCCAGAAAGCAAACAAAATCCACAATAGTGAGTTTGGGGATTATAAGCAGTGAGAAAGCACCTACAGCCTAAGTGTTTGATGAAAGTCAACACACAAAAAAATTATATAATTTGCTATAGAAGTGGGAAAAATTATAACAGTAGTACATAGGTACATTACAGTGGTATCAAATCATGTTCCTCTGTAGTTGTGAGGTTTTGAAGGGAAATGTTGATAGAAGATACATGAGAAAGATGGAAAATCAGTTGGAACAACAGGTGTTTGAGGTGGGAATGAGGTTACAGTCACTCCCTCACTTCAAAAATACTCTTCTTAAAATTCTCAAGCAAGCAATAGAAATTTTATCTAAGGTGGGTCAGTCTCCTTCACATGTTATGTTGGATGCAATACAACCATTAAAGGAAGCTCTAGTTATGCTAAAGTTGTTGATACATCAATATGGAGAGGTGTCACTTAGGGTGGCCATATGTATAAGTGAGATCACTAGAATCACAACACCAAATGCTACATACAAAGATGATGTGTTGAGAGACACCTTCCAGCTTATTATTACTATTTTATGAGGGTTGGATGATATAGCTAGTCCCTTGTTTGGAGAGAGGGTTACCATTCTGGAAACAGTGGCCAAGATTGAGTCATTTGTTTTTATGCTAGACATTGGGTGTGTTGACTTGATCCTTGAGATGTTTCACATTTTCCTCTTTGTTGTCAGTGGACATCATCCAGAAAATGTGTTAACATCTATGCAAGCCATTATGACTTGTATTTTGGACAACAGTGATGATATTCCAAAGCGGCTGGTATCACTTATACTAGCTTCCTTGGGGAGAGAAAAGGAGAATATTTCTTCGGCTAGACATAGACTCTCTATGAATGTAGTGGAACAATGTGCAAATAAGCTTCAGTTGTATGTGACTATATCATCCGGTGACACTAGCACGTGGGATGAACAGGTTGATAGAAGGACAGTGCATGAGGAGATGACATCTTCATCATGTACAGAGGCTTGTGATGATCTGAGTGTGAGTACACCTAAGTATGATGAGGCATTGACATTGGACGAGTCACCTTTGGAGACCGATATTATTTCGCAGGAGGTGCGTATGAATGAGGACCAGAGTAGCACAACGGATAAAAGGGGGCATTCTTATGGAGAGCCACACCATTTGGCAATGCAACTGAAGGTTGGTGAGTATATGATCGCGGTAGCTATGGGACACTTTGATGCTACCCATGCACTGGTGGCAGATTATTGTTGGAGGGCCTCGATGGCACAGGTTAGTTCATATGGGGGACTTATCATTGATGACTTCCATACGCTCAGTGAGAAAGTGACTGCGATGAGGGACGACTACCAACAAATGTTGATAGATAGGGATTACCTATTGGAGTTTGGCGAGATGTATCATAGGAAACTGAGGGAGTAGGAGGTTGAGGTGGACCGAATCACTCATGAGTTGGTGAGCACATGGATATTCTTGGAAGGCACACATATAGCCCTTCAAGAAACAGGATCCAAAATAGAGGAGCTACTTGAGGAGACTAGTCAGAGATCCACTACATCTATCTCAGCAGAGAGTCCAACATAATATTCAACCACATTGCTAGAGGATGTTTGTGGTTTAGCAATAGAGCACCAGTTAATGAAGGAGCATGAGGAGTACCTAGGATCATTCATGAGTATGGAGAGATATGATTAAGAGACACGGGAGGATGTCCATGGGTCACAAGGACCACTCTTCACGAGGGGTTTTGAGGTAGGTGGTCATACAAATGCTCATGGGGATTCCAAATCCAAGGAAAGTTATGAGGACACTTCCATTTGTGTTCCAGGATTGACTAACCTTCATATAGAGGTTGACCCAGTAGTACACCCATGAGCCATGAGGTTGCAGGAGTATACATGAGATTACATGAGTATGCAGGGACATACAGTGATAAGTGGTAGTTCACATAGACATATAGAGGTGTATAGTGGGATTCAAGAGGATGCAATGTATTGCAGGGAGGAGATGTACTTGGTAGAGCATGGAGATTATTCTCCCTTGCAGTAGTATACAGATTTGGGAGATCACCTTCCTGGTAGCAGTAGTAGTGATGATGGATAGAGAGTGATTGAGCCACATATTATGGAGATACCTACTATTGTACCCAAGGGTTGGTGTTCAGTGATGAGTATAGGCAATTATTTACCATGGGTGCCAGTGGACGAGCTTTTGGTCAAGTCCTTGGGATTGACCAAAGCATATGATACTTTCCAGTACTACAGTTGGTTGCAGATATTTATGATAGTCTTTCTCGATACCTTCATCATTGACAACAACATAGGGGGAGATAGAAAGTGGTAGGGGACATGGAGAGTTGGTAGGATGAGACCACCTAACAGGAGTGTCTTTATTGCATACAATAGGATAGGGGTGGATCATTGTATTCCTTGATTTTATGAATTATTTATGTGCGAGTAATATAATGTTTAAGTGCACTTATTTTTGTATTGTAATGTCCCCATTTTGGGACATTATTACATTACAAAGTGTTATGCCTAACAGAGTAGCCAGATAGGGGTGACAGCGAGTTTGGGAGATATTGAGGGGTTTTATTGGGCCCAAAATGCATCGTTCATCATATTTCATGATCAAGATCCATTATGCACAGCTTGGCTTTGGTTATGTTGCATTTCGACGATTTCCGTAATTTTGAGTTATTATGGGTCATATTTTAATTAAATTCACTAAGAAAGTCATAATGGGCATATTACTTAGAGAAAAATCTTAGTGTAATAGCTCATCGAAATCGGGAGGAAGGTCACTACGGGATAAGATGATGAGAAGTGACTTTCAGTGGATAGAGAAGCCATAAGGATGGATAAATCACCTTTTATAGTTAAAATGGTTAATTAAGTGATTAAGTGATTTAATCAAGGAATAATAAAATAAAGAAAAAGTCACTTGGAGAGAAAAGGTGAACAGGGGGGTATAAAGGAGAGATAGGGGCCTCTATTATCTCATTATGTTGATTGATTATTTTGTATTCAGCCTCTTGGCTTGGAGAGCTCTTAGAGCTTGGGGTTTTGAGGGTTTTGGTGACAAACCCTAGGAATGGTTTCGGTGTTGCAAGGATACACCCTAGCTAGTCATTTTATGGGAAGAGATCACTCTGATTTCCTCATCGTGCTTCATTGTTAGCAGATTTACATTCATTGTATCTAAGTATTCTTCCTTTTTGGGCAGCAAAGTTTCTATTGCAGTTGAGTCTTCATTGTGGTGGTTGAGTTTCTTGAGGTGGGATGTTTTTCTTCATAAGGGTTGAGTCCTCCACCTTGCTGGGAGAATTTAGTGACCAAGGGAGTCGTATTACTGATTAGAAGGGGAGATTTTCACTTGTTGTTCACTTTTCTTGCTTTTTGGACACATTTCTTGGAGTCATGGAACATTCTCTCTATGTTGGGCGCATTCCTGAGCATCCAGACTGAGGTTTTTCCATTGAGAAGTCAAGTTATCCTATTGGAGGTCGAGTTCCCTATCTGTTGATCATACCATCTCATTTTGGGGAGCGATTTCATTGGTTGGGCAAGTTAATATCAGAATTGGGTCATTTTCTTATCTAGTTGAGTTGTATTCCTCTATTGTGGCCAAATCTATGAGTAAAAGGAACGATCTTCATGTAGCTGCTTACTGTGCAGGGTGACGAGTTTGGGTGTTGTTGGAGAAGTGAAATAAAGGTTATTATTGTCATCAGATCTGTTACCCATTGTTGGATTGTTATTTTTACCTTGTTGATTGAAATTTTCACTTGCAGCTCTGTATTCTTCCTCAACAATAATATCAGTTCTATTCTACCAGCAAGAAAATACTATTATCTGAAGTATTTCAAGCATACCTGTGAGTTAACTGTATGTATTTTTTGGTTCTTTATAAGCTGGAAATGAAATAAACATATTTGTGTTGTGTTTCCTTGAATACATCAGTTGTGTGTGTATTATGGGTTTTCTATTCTTGTTGTGTATGTCCCTGTTGTATTAAAGAGTTAATTTGGCATATTCAAACCACATGAAACCAACCATAAACACTCTAGAAACCAAACAAAAAACACAATAGTAAGTTTCGGGATTCTAAGCAATGAGAAAGCACCTACAGCCTAAGTGTTTGACGAAAGTCAACACACGGAAAAATTATATAATTTGCTATAGAAGTGGGAAAAATTATAACAGTAGTGCGTAGGTACATTACATGTATAGCTTGCTCATGATCAGGATAAGATAGTATAGGATAGGAATGCATCTTAGGACATTAATTAATCATTTTGGTCTAGTTTAGTTCTCTAGAATTTCAATTCATCTGAGAACATTCGGTTCTTAGATTCATATTTAAATAATAAGTTTAGGGCCCCCGAGGGGGGAGCTTAATAGGCAAGTGTCGTGATATGAAGTTCCATGAGGTTTTGAGTTCAACTCCCCTCGACTTATCTTGTGTGTTGCGTATGGGGCATCATGGGAACACCTAGAGGTTATAGTGGTAGCAATTGGATAACATGACCACGTGTAACTCGAGTATGTGCCCAACTAGTTGTCGATTCCACCAGACATTAAATAATAATAATAATAATAATAAGTTTAGATCAGAAACGATGCCAATATTATGGTCGAAAACGCTACCCCAAACGAGAGTTGGTCTAATTGGGACTTGCCTTCGGGCATTCTCCCTTATCTACTTGTTCGGGTCATTTTGGCCCATCAATGGATCAGGATTGGATAGTATAGGATAGGAATGCATCTTAGGACATTAATTAAACATTTTAGTCTAGTTTAGTTCTCTAGAATTTTAATTTATCTGAGAACATTATGTTCTCAAATTCATATTTAAATAATTAGTTTAAATTGGCAACCAGGACAATATTTTGGTTAGAAACACTACCCCAAATGAGAGTGGGTCTAATTTGGACATGTCATCGGGCATTCTCCCTTATCTGCTTGTTCGGGTCATTCTGGCCTGTCAACACTTCCTACAGTAGATTCTTGTTTCAGTAAATACCTCCGAGGTTGATATATCTACGCAACTCCAGGAGAAATTTTGAGGCATAGGTTTTGTTAAGTATGAGGGTATTATGATTACATGTTATTTAATCAATTCAAAAACCCTCAGTTACAGAGCATATCCTTGGTTAAAGTCATTGATCTATGTTCATGTAGCGGATTTATGTATTCCTACAATAGAA
This sequence comes from Picea engelmannii, assembly GCA_009831015.1. Classification (NCBI taxonomy): domain Eukaryota; kingdom Viridiplantae; phylum Streptophyta; class Pinopsida; order Pinales; family Pinaceae; genus Picea; species Picea engelmannii. The sequence goes on along the minus strand of ML780414.1, from coordinate 1,135,474 downwards.
TGTCAAAATATTTTCGAACGACAGTGCCACTCAAAGGTTGATCACTCAGCCTCACACTCCCAACGCATGATCCATCTAATGTTTTTTGTTAGGGTGAACCATCAGTAATCCTACAAGTGTCTAGAACGAGAGATTGTTTTGAGAGCTAAATAATGATTCAGGTTATGAAATAGGAACGACAACACAAGAATTTGGAACACTCAAGCGCATGTATAAGAAGGAAAAGAATTACCACAAAAACATGAGGCAATTTCTTATGGACAAGGGTATGAACGTTTTTGTATATTGCTTAATGTGGAGGCTCAAAAGTTGCTACACATTGGATAAATATTTTCAAGACCATTTTTGTTTTGAATTTGTCATATGCATCGAAATTCAGCGCGCAGAGATCAAATTCATGAATTTTATTTATAAATTTGTTTGTATTTGTCTCATTGTCATGTTTAGAAAATGATTGATAAGGTGATTCATACCTAAGAATGAATAGTGGTAGCATTAAAAGTGTGCAACAACAGCAAGGCATTATTTGCAGAAGTTGGTTTTATAGTTTCATAATTTCCGATAGCACATCGGTGTTACCATAGCAATCAATTGTTATGGGAAATCAGTATTATAGTTCTAGATCCTTCAGACCATATTCAACATAGTCTTTTTGGCCCAAATATTCAAGCATCCAATGCTCATATTTTGCTTGATCATCATGGAAGCACCCACAAGTAGTCCAAAATGTTCAACATATCTCTTTCCATATCATGCAACTAAATTCAGTCCTCTTCACTAGGACCAACATACTTGCATCACATCTAAAGAAACCCAGCTGAAACAAAGGTAAAAGAAAAATATAATTAGGTACTTACAATTTATATTTCTAAGTGCACATCTAACTTGGGTATTTATATCATTAAACTATTGAATCTCTCCCATAAAACTTTCAATCCTTATACATTACCCTTCTTATCCATCTCATACTTTGATGTAACATTCACGAAGTTTGATTACACATGCCTTACAAAATTTGAATCACTACAAGGATTCAACCTGTGAAAACTCAATTCTGTTTTTTGTTTTGTTCCTTTCCTCATTTCCCATTTCCACTGGCATTGTCTAAACATTAAAAAGACTTATGGGAAAACAAAACTTTTGCATTCAAGTCTTGCACCCTGAGATTGTATGTCGGATCATGTCTTGTAATTGTAGTAAATAAGATTAGAACAAGGAAATTTCAAGACCTTCTAACCTACTCAAGAGTGCAGTTCATCATAGCCTTGATTCATATGATGTAGAAGGCAACTTAGGGACTAAACATTCCAAGTATGCAACATTCATTCACAAGCTTTGTTGCACGAGGACATGCAATGACTTTAGTGTGGGGGAGATGTTGAGTCTCGGATAAGACATGTTTTCAATGACCATTTAGTTCACTTTTCACTTGATTTCTCCTTTATCTTCACTTAATTGTCACTTGTATTTCCGTATTTGTCCATTTTATAATCCTTCGCTGCATCTGAGCTTCATAAGATAATTAATCATTAAATTCTTGTTTCTTCCCTGTGTTTTGATGTTTATTTAGAATGGAATTTGTGGTTTCCTAACTTACTTGGAAAATTTAGTGGTTTGAATCCAGTAGCAGACATCTTCTAAATCTTATAAAACTACCAAAATTCTTGTAGTGGCATGTTTCTAGAAGCCATTTTTCCATGACATTTCTGGACATATGAAGATGAATTAGGTAAATCGAAGACATGGGTTTTGTGCAGAATGCCAAAAATTAAGTAAATCATGAGAAAATTTCCAAAACAATATAGTTTGGGAGATATGGGTGAATATTCAAGATGGATCTTCCCAGAAATCCTATAGTGCCCCAAATTCTTGTAATGCATCAATATTCGGGTGGTTACGCCTCCTGTGGACGAATTTGGGAATATGGGTTTTGTGAAGGATCATGTTGTTGTGCTTCTATGTTATTCAAACATATCCAACAACCATTAGTTAACCTCCATTTCCTTAATCAATTTTGAATTGGTTGTAGATCCATGCATTTGGGATATGGTCCCATTATGTTGTAACCACTTCCCTTTTGTGAGATGTAAACTATATGTATAAATGTAAGGAGGATCATTGTAATTGGGAGAATTATGGAATAAATAAATTGGTGTAGATCAAGAACTCCCCACTATTGTATTTATTGGTAGTGTCTTCCAAGGGAAGCAGGGCCCCCTCCCTCCAGTATATGTTGCCCAATAGTTTATTTTTGTTGTGTGAATTTATTTGTCTTTTTGAGTTGTAGTTTTATTTATGTTATGTGGTTCGACTAATGATTGTTGGAATATGATTGTCATGCTTGTTTGTCTGTCAGTTTGAATGGTGGTCCTCTTAACAAAGAATTGTCATAGCTACAGTCTATGAAATTAATGGTCACCAATTCTTCATTGGTTGGCAACTACTCATGATAGACATCTTGTCTGCATGTATAAGTTTCTCAATTCTATTGTTTATATTTTAAATTGAATGTTGTCAATATAACCTATAGAGTGAATCCAAAGGAGCATTGTTGAATATAAGGATAGATATTCAATCTGAAATTCTACCTTAGAATATTCATTGTTAGATGAGCAACTAGTTTTGAGAGTTTTTCTTCGTAGTTCATTAGGAAATGGTGTGTTAGACATTTTGAGATCATATATGCATATATTTTTCCTAACACTTCATAAGTTTGCAAACTTGGATTGATGATAAAATGTAACTGAATTATATTATCATATAATTTAACTGACACCCTGGTTTGGGTTGTCTCTACTATAAAATTAAACAATCCAGAGGTGACACTAGTCCAGTCAAGGAAACCAAATCTGGTGTTAGGTTGTTGTTTTGATGGGAGAGTCATACAAGATAGTAAAAGTAGTCAAAAATAACCACGAAGAAGGGGAATAAAGATATACAATATAGCTCAAGAGATAGGATTAGTCTATTTGTTGCAAAGAGGGTAATCTTGCATACCAAAATTGGGCTAACAGGACAGAGAAGAATAGAATTTCATATTGGTTAAATGTATCTTCGGTTGTTTCAATAGTTGTAACTAGCAACTCACCTACAATATCATATTGGCCTGAAGCTTTAGGTTGCAAGGAAAATACTTCAATAATGAATATCTCAAGCTCTAAATGATGTAAATTAGTATCAATAAAATAAAGGAATGGAAAAGACTTTAAACAGGAAGTAAAATGAACATAAAAAAGAAAAGAAAAGAATGTAGTCATGTGGGCATGTTGTTGTCCAAATACAAGACTTTTGAATATGTCCCCAAAATGGTCGCCAAAAAAATGTTGACAAAAGGAAATGAATTTTCCTAAAGTTAATCTTTCGACCTATTGGTCAACTAAACCAAAAGGAAGTGGGAATGACCACCCTTATTTTATAGCCTTAATCTTAACACAATATCTGCCTTCATGATATGTCAGGTGAGGTAACTTTAAATTACATAATATGTTGTTGATCCACATTCGTGATCATTTTTTTCTTTTATTTAACTATCCATAAGATTCTTCCCTTGTTTTTCTTTGTCTTTTCTTCCTTAGTCTTTTTCTCCTTTGTCATTTTTCTAAACACTTAACCAAATTCAAGTAATGTGAGGCAGGGGTAGAACAATTCTTGGACCCGCATGTCTTTAGGACCACAGGTTTGAAGTCTCCAGTCCTACGTACTACATTTTTCACTTTCCAAACCTCATACTACGCTCTCATACTTACCATTTTTCATGTGCACAATATCACATCACCACTTCCCATCACATTTATGATCCCTGCAACATAAGATCCCACTTGTGTAAGAAAAATATCATTATTAAATTCGTGAAACACCTATAAACCTTGGAATAAATTTAAATCTCCTCATCCAATCCAACAATATTAAGAAATATTTACATTAATTGAACTATCATGACAATACATAGTGAAATTATGTAAAACCTAATATGCCAAGCTATAAATATTAACAGTAGCACCACATATTACCAAAGCCAAAATAAGAGAAAAGGATGTCAAGTAAGAAAAAGGAGTTGTATTGCGGAGACACACTAAACACACTCAGGTGTGAGGATCAAGAGTTTCAGTGGTTGAGGGAATACAATTACTACAAGGCTCTTTCTCTAGCCGAGAAGAAGACAACCTTAATTTGGACTGTAGGCATGGAATTAGTTGGTTGCGTTCCAGAGGTAACAGATTTCAAAGAATGTGTTCAATGGTGTTTTTGATGGGTTCAACTTCTCCCAACAATAGCAATGGGTACTCCTCGGTATACGATCCCAATTAGACTATACATTGTTTGGATTAGGAGTCCCATCCGAAATTTGGATCGACTGCCATTTATTGTTGTCTTTTGGTTTTCGTACCAGTTATGGTTTGGTATACTGATGAAGTGGGTGGATGCAATGTAGAGATGTAGATGAAGAAATTGTATGTAAAAAAACTAATATATCACTAATCTATGCTAATCTATCCTAGCTAGGAGCACACTAGAGTAAATGGTGAGTTATAATGCCACCAAAACCTAACACAAGTTTTATACAGTTAGTTGTAACAAAGAGGAAGATTGGAGACAAATGCATACATATGTATATAATCAGATTATTCTAGATCACAACAATGTATAATGTAATAACCCACAATTCTCAAGGCATTTAAATATTCAAATAAATATCAATATCTGTAGAATGAAAAATATTGTATAAGAATTCATCTACAACAAACAAGCATTCTTGCGGTCCATAGAAACAACAATTATCTTCACTTGAAGTAGTTCAAAGCTCTGATCCGTTTCTACACAGAATTACTTCTATAATATAATGGCCCTGAGGGCTTCTCAATATTCATTAACAGTAAACGTTCTTGGGTCTATACAATGCTTGAGAAGCCAAAAGTCCTTTTTCACAAGTTTCTACTCTATTTTATACAAAAATATAGTACCCTTTCACCTTCTTCTTGAAGAGGTAGTTATAAATTGTTCATCTTCTCTATTCTAATGAAAAGTGGTAGAAAAGATGAAATTTGAGGTGGTTAGGAAAAGGACGAGAAAAAAACAGTGGTTTTTCCTTTCCCTATGAACTTTTTCCTCAGAGACAAGCTATCCAAACCTCCAATTGGTTATATAGTGACTTGATTCTCCTGTATGATAGTCGTTCCAATGTTGCTTTGATCATGGCTATGTTTTCATCAAGGGCGCTCATATCCTTCTCTAGTCTTGTCATGTAAGCCTATATCATAGTGTGAAGCTTCAATGGTTGTAGTAGATGTTGGTCAATGAGATCGGTTGAGACAAAGGTTGTTACTTCAACTATATGTCTCCTTCGAATTGTGTTGTCTTGGACTGCCTTCACCAATTATTCTGTGACCAAATTCTTCCCAAGTTCATCTAATCTTGGGAAATAACCATTCCTTATCAGCTCTTGGGTAGCTTTGTGATTCCTTGAACATATCCCCATTGCCTTGGTTATTTCTTTATCTGTCTTTTTCCCTACCTACTGGCAATGATCTAATGCCTACAATTATGTCTTTCTTGTTGATTTTGAGGGTCTATACAACTCTGGAGGCGCATCAAGATTCTTCGCTATCCAGGTATCAATGTCAGTTATACCTTCACAGATAGTGTTGTATTGTGTCAGTTTCATTTGTATCTGATTGTTTTGATCAATAATTGTTGCAGACACATTTTGGAAGAGAAGTAGGTTGGAATACATGTCAATGATGTCACATTCCAAATCATTCCTCACTTTTTCCACACTGGACTTAAAGTTGAGAAGACTCCTTTCATCAATATTTACTTGTTGGAGCCTCTCTTCTAGCTCTCTGATGCTCGCCTCATTCTCTTCGTTATGTTGGCATAGCCTCTGTATATTTTCTATGGTTTCATCCATAAATGCAAATATTTCCCTAGTTGTTTCCACATGGTCTTCCCTTACATGTCCTGTGACAGGGACTTGAGTAATCACTAACAAAGGGGTTCCTTCTATTGTTGGAACCTTTTTCACTCTTTCTTGCACGATTATACTGGTTTTACTATCGTATGTGAAACTTCGTAGATCCAATATTTCGGCTGACCAAAAAGGTTCCTGGGGCCTGAGAACTAAACCATTGCTTTTTGTTTCTACTCTTGGACCTATGATGGACGTTCCAGGGATATCCAAGTTCATCGAGTGTGTGTCACCCTCTATATCATCTGCATTCTTCCTTTGTCTTTCTTCTTCAACAACTTTATTAGTTGCTTATTTCTTTGCTAATTCTATTTCCACTCTTTTCGCTTCAGCTAGTGCCTTTTATTTTTCTATAGCATCTTTTGCTTTGGCTTCAGCTTTAGCTTTCACTTCATTTTCTTCCTGGCAGTTTCTTTGTCGGCTTCTATTTTATTTTTATTTTTAGCATCATTCCTCCTTTTCAACACCTTCTCTTTGTCTCTTATCTTTTTATCTGTTGGTGTTCCTTCCTCCTCTTATGTGGAACATGAATGAGTTGAGACAGAGATGGGGGAATATCTCTCAGCTTCATCTTGTTATGCTTCTTTTCTGGGTATCTCTCTTGCAACTTCTTCTTCTGTGATCCTTCCTTTTGGCTATCCTTGCCTATTGAATATAACTTCATTGTAAGTTCTGGTGTTTTGATGCACCTCTTCTTCTTCCCATAACTTAGTGGTGTACTCATATGGGAGTCTCATGCTATTCAAGTGATCTTTGACGATGTTCTTAGGGTCGTGCCTCTTGAATCTTTCCTCTCCAAAGTGGTAGGAAAGTAAGACATCCACTTTTGTTTGAGCTTGCTTGGTGTTTTAAAAGAAATAGTTGCCAATGTAAAGAGGTAGTGGAGACCAAATTGCTTTCTTTGATATGTATAACATTCCTCTGATCCAATGTATGATAGTTTGATATGCCACTTCCTAAAGCACAAGTTTTTCAGGAATGAACCGAGGCAGTAAGTGGGGTGGTTTCATCGCACCATATATTCTTATATAGGTATTGTGCTCCATTAAATACCAGTCTTGAATCCTTCTTATGACTGTTATGGCCTTATCTGTCATACAAGGTGGGGAGGTGCAAAAAATAAATTCATACAATGAGGCAAGGAAGACTTCGGATATTATTTGATAGTTTGTTCGTTATTTGTGCACCAAAAGCACCTTGCAATAGATGTGGATGGTGGCGTCGGTGGGAAACCAACTCCATCCCATGTTTGGGTACTTGTGAGCGATACACATTATATCTAGAAGATATGAAGACATATGGAAACTGGGGAAGCTTCCAGGTTGTGCTTGTGTAATTGCAGAAATGGCAGCCTTGAGATTTTCAGACAATATGTCTGCCTAGTTCAATGAGACCCCCACATCTGCATAGAAATAAATTAGGGGCATATATGACAAGGGGGAATGAGTTGCATCTAGTTCCTTGTACAACCTGCATAGAATGGATACCATATACTGGTAGGGTCTCCTGAAATTGGTCATGGGGTATCAACTCTTGGGCCAATACTTGAACTTCTTATCTGCTTTATACCATGCGGGGAATAAATCTTTCGGTGTAAGCTCCAACTCGCTGAGGAGTTGACCATCTAGTCTTTTGTTCCTAGCTTCAATATGGTAACACTTATCTAAATCATCAAGCTTGAATGAAGCTATGGGTTATTTTCTTGCATTAAAGACATACCAACTACTTATGTCTACATTTTTCAAAATCCAAGAAATGGCGTATGCACAAGGGAAAATTATTGGATGTGTTGCCACCCAACAATTCCCAATTTTCTGATGTTCCTAAACACCTGGAGTTCATATGGTTCCTCTACATCCGCAGAGAAGTTTGATTTCTTGAACATATAATATAATTCTCCCCATTTTAAGGTTTCTCCATCTTTCTCTAGATGTCCCAACGTATCATCATATATTATATTATATGTTCAACGGTCCCAACATTTTCTATCTCTATTGTCTGTTGGGAGTTGCTAGATGTCTCAACCCCTATTGATTTCATTGTCATCTTCTTTCATGGTGACATGTCTGAACCTGCAGATAGGATAAATTTAGAGCATGTTATTTGGAAATACAGCTTAATGATCAGACAATTATAAGAATTATTGAAATTATCAAGACATGGCAAGTTGCTCCTCACAAATGTCAAGTTAATAGTAGAAAATGAGCAGTGGGATTTTGGGGTGAAATGCTTGGGCACCATCCTGAAAGGAGAAATCGTAGCATAAGAAAACAACTTCCTTAATACAGATCGAAAGAGTTAGTAACAACTCCTTCGATCGCATCAGAGGAGTTAGTAACAACTCCTCCGAGCACATTAGAGAAGTTGCTAGTAACTTCTCCGATATGTATTTGGAAGGGGTTGTCATCTTATCTAGGAGCTCATAGCACTTACAAGGAACTCCTCCGATCATATTGGAGGAGTTGGAATTTAATCCTCTGATATGATCGAAGTAGTTGTTTCAATTTTTTTTCCGAAAATGTGTGGAAGAGATGGTTTCCACTCTTGTGAGCATATCGAAGAAGTTAGTACTAACTTCTCCAATATGCTCGGAGATTTACTTTGAAAGTCTCCAATTTTGAAGTTAGGGTTCTTCATGAACAAGGAGAGCGAGTAGGAGAACTATGGCTAGCTTGGAGGAGTGAGAGGGAACCTTAGGGATTTCTGAGATCAAGGTCTTTGTGACTTGGATGAGCTTTCGAGCTTGCAATGGTTAAGTGTGAGGTGTTGATTTTTCAATAGACAAGGTTAAGAATGAAGTTCATTCCATTTTAGCATTTAACTTAACCATAACCAATAATGTTGCAGCAACCAAGATCACAAGAAGAAACACCATGCACAAGAACACAAGAAGTATCCTGGGAAACCCTTCTCAACAAGGGAAGAAAACCCAACCAAATCCTTTGTTATATTCTTCAAGAGAAACACCTTCACCACCAAGAAAAACTAGCACACAAGAGGGTGCTTGCAAACCCTAGAAGACTAGCGTCCAAGAGAGGTGTGCACTTTTCCCAAGAACGTGTACTTGCTAAAATTTCCAAACTCACACAAAAGATATATTTCCTCAATGGGGAATTTACCTTTACTTATACTAGACTGAACCTGTCAACATAAGTGTCTATTGGCACAACAGGGCCGACCTCTCTATCTCATAATATAATTAATATTAACCAAATTAATTATCGTTTACATTAATTATCAATCACATTAAGGTGGGGACAATCTGTACCCTTTACATTACAATTAGGGTTACAAGTAGGTTTGACTCTTGAACAATATAGAAAGGGATCTTATACACCCACTAGTGCTCATCCACTAGGGGCACATCCATAGGGATGTCCATATCTTTGGCTCACTGAATTACACAGAAGAACCACTTCTTCACTAGTTCTCAACCACTAGGATCACGTTCACCTGTGCTCGTCCACAGTATTAGGATCCTATAATTATAGAAGATCTGATGACTCAGATATCATTTGTGGGTCTCATGATGAAGTTCCTGGCTTGTTGGTCTCTCGGGTGTCTCCATTTCCCCCTCCATCCATTTTGCTCGATCCTCCATCACCCTGCTCGATCCTTCGTCCCCTGGCACATTCTTCATCCACCTCTGCGCCTTGTCCTTTTATCCGCTTGACTACATCTCGCCCGCCACTCATCCCTACATAAACAAACTTAGGATAATAAATAAAGGATTAGATTAATTAATAATGTTAGTAGTTAGTAAATAGGTTAATAAAGTTAGTGTAATTAGATCGATAAGCTAGGTTAATCTTGTTAGTAATTAATTAATTAGCTAATAATTAAGTTAGTGTTTAGGTTAATTTAGGATAGTGTTAAACATTAAAATAAAATTAACTAATATAAAACCCATTTAATTAGACAAAAAGAAAAACAATTAAAAATATAATACAAATAAAACATAAAACATAAAACATAAAACAAATAATTAAAAAAATAAATACAAAACAATAATAAAAAACAATATAAACCATATAACAAAAAAACAAAATAAAACAAACGTAAATACAAATATATATATATATATATAACAAAAATTAAAAACAAAACCAAAAAAGAAATAAAAAAAAAACTTATCCTAAGTTTCTATCCACACTCCCTATGCATATCGGACCCCCCCCCCCTCACGTCCCATCACACCAAGGGGGTCCGATAAGTGGTATTGGGAGGAACACTTGTCACCTCCAAGTGAAATCGGACCCCCCCCCCTCCCAATACCACTTACCACCTCAGGGGGGGTCCGACATACCACTTACCTCCTCAAAACCGCCTCCCCCAATTTTTTCAAAACCGTCCATTTTCTCTTGTTTAACACCTCATCTTTTGAAGCAGATTCAGGGAAAACAGAGACGTATTTTCAAAAACCGAGAGAAGTTTTTTTTCCAGCACAGGCTAAAGAATAAAAACCTCTTTCATGTTTTTCACAGGTACCACCATTTTGGAGAATCAAATCCATATTTCATCCCCTTTTTTCAGGTTTCTGGATTTTCTTGTTTTAGTCATGATTTTGCGGGAGTTGTTTCGACGAGCTGGAGGCGAATTTGGTGAAACCAAAGGAGGTTTTTGTCCAGAACATACCCATATACAATAAACTCCTCCAGATTATGTACAAGTGTCACTAATGAGGAGAAACAAATGTCTGAGCGTACCCCTATTTTCAGTAGATTCGGTCAAATTCTCAGTTCAGATATTTTTGGGATTTACTTGCTATTTTTGGCCAGGAGGATCGAATTCAATCTCCTGAGCCTAAGGATTGTGTTTGTGATTTATATATATGTTTGTAACATAGTAAAAAAGGTTGGACCTTGATGGATGTAAAAGCCTGTTAGGCCCTCCTGGACCTGACTATACCTTTGGATGTAAGTCCTACATAGGGATGTTATTGAATAAATTACAGCAACACAGTGTCGCATGACATGATTCTTGTGTCAAATCCACTGGTGAAGTTTTCCTCTGTAATTTTGTCTCCCTCTGTAACTCCATTTTGTATGCTATAATCTTAAATATTCTAAGAAGTAATAGGACGGAACTTGTTGAGAAATACACTCTGTCAATTGGCTTGGGATATTTTCTATGTTTTCCACTGAAAGTTGAATTCAGAATTCTTCATTGCTCTGTATTTAATTTGACTTATCGATCTTTTCCTCTCCACCATACATAGAGCCTATGAAGATCCGACGATTTTCCTAACTTTCCCTGCATTAACGACCTGTCAAATCTGTCTTATTTGATGCTAGTTGTGACTCCATTACCCAATGGACCTCTTTTCTCATGTTCCAGCCAATCATTTAAAAAATCCAAACTCTGAACCCATTAGCTAGCCTAATATCTATATCAAACAGAGAGATCCCTCTCTAAGTCATCGAGGGCTATATCCTTAACTCGAAGAAGTTTTGATGTTGCCTCTGTGACTGCCTTCACAGCCTTGGGAAAATTACAGAGTGATAACATAATTGTGACCATACTAGGGACTTTCTCCAGTAGTGCACTTCAAGTTCCAGATCTAATCATTGATGGTGGACAGTGACCAGACACAAAAAAGGATGAAATCTTTCACCTGGCGACTCCAATCAGCTCTAGACAGTGCCAACTCAAAGACTCCACTGGAGGAAGAACCTGAAGCATGACCAATTAGCCAAGAAAGATCAGGTACTCAAGCCCAAATTGCATTCAAGACATCTTTGATTTTATCTATAATTATGTTCTATCTTATTCTAAACCTAATAAAAAGTACATTGTTGAAGATTGCATTGACCACCTGCTAATTGATGAGCCTCAAGAGACTAAGCCCCAAATTGTAGATCACGTACATACTCATACACTTGCAGAAAGCCCAGTGAGACATGAGACTCGTGCTTTATCTCTTGCCATTGTTGAAATTCCAGTTAGCTATAAGCCCCTTGCTTTACCCCCTATACCTGTGAAAATCCCAGACCAATACAAACCTCTAGATTTGCCTCCTATTCTCCATGACCTCCATGTCAATTACATCAATAATTTGCCCAGGTTTGATGGAGAGAATGTAAAGATCACTGCTGAAAAGCACATCCAAAATCTTGAGGATTTTCTTGATCTGTTTGAGGTAGAAGATGATGATGTCTGCATCAGAATGTTTGCCCTATCATTGCAAGGTAAAGTCAAAAATTGGTTTAAGGGTCTTCCAGCTGCAAGCATTAGCAATTTCCATCAGTTTGTAAAAATTTTCTTAGATCGATGGGTGATCATGAGAAATGTTTTTCTCATCCTAGAAGAATATGACCATTTGCAAAGGCAGCCAGGGGAGACAGTTCCTCAGGTTTCAACAAGATTCAATAAGTTATATCATGCAATGCCTGCTAATATAAGGCCACACCCAGGATCAACTCACTTGCATTACCCAGATGCCTTTGATCTTGAGATGGCATTCCAATTAAGAGAAAGGAACACTGCAACACTTGAAGAAATGCAAAAGATTGCAGTTGATGTGGAAGCTAACTTGTTGAACAAAAGGTCCAAACTAAGGGCAGAAGAGAAAGATAGAACAAAAAATGAACGGATGACATCTTCAAAAATGAAACTAGATGTCCTGACAAACACTGTAAAACAGATGATGCAGACGATTAGTAGGAAAGATAAATTTGTTGTTCAAAGACCACATGTGCCAATAGTTCTAGAATAGACAAGGATCAAAGTCCCCAAACACTTTGCAGCCCAGCCTCAGTATTCTGAACCACCAAAGGATTATTTCATGTATTCAATTCATAACATAGTCAAAGATGAAGTTCCAACTCAGTTTGTTGAAGAGCCATCGGCTGATATGATGTGCATGTTTGATGACTTTTCTTACCGGGATAATCTACCCAAGTGTGATCAATATGATGATGATTATGAGGCTGAAAAAGATGTGGACTGTTCAAATCAATCAACAACATGTCGTTGGCAAGAATAAGATCAATTACAAATCAGATATGACAATCAGCCTCTGCCCAACAATCATGATAACAATGAGGAAAATGCAGAAAATTTCAGAGTAAGGGAAAAATCTTTGCCCTTATGTTTCTCATCTTTTCAATTTCTGAAAAGAAACTCTAGGCAAGTTGTAAATAGGGAAGACAAAAAAAATTCTGATGAGTTAGTAAAGGATGTCATTGATGACATGGGATCTGTTTTAGACCCAAAATCACAGTCACTAATTTCCCTTGATTTTCAAAGTCCAGAGCTCGAAACAAGATTTGAATCAGTGGAATATAATTTTGTACCATTAGATTATAATTCATTTCAAATTTTGAAGGAGACTCTTCAACAAATGTTGAAGGATAAATACATAAAAAGTCAGGAAATTTCATTTGAATCAATGCAGCAGTCTTGTAAGTCTTCTTAAGATCCAATAGCTGATCGATTGGATGACCTACGTGGTCAAAATAATTCTTCATTCACCAATCATGAGCTGAAAAGTTGTTATGATCTTGACATGGTTAAGCAATCAGCTTCACAACCTAGTTCAGGAACAATCTTACTGCCAAGCCTATCAAAACAACTGTAACCATACTAGAAATTGCATGAGGATGCAGATAACATAGATACAGTGCCAGAGCATGTTGCTCACTTGGCTGAATCTAAAAATCAAAGGATGTGCCAAGCCTATTTTGATCCTGTAAATACATATATGGAGAAATTCTTCAATACAGGGTCCTTTTCCATATCTAGTATTTTTCCTATTGTTCAGGTTTATCAAATCCTCTGTGGTGAAGACCAGGCTGGAAATTACTCTCAAGCACGAGTAACAAACTTATTTCTAAGTTTTATCAAAGATAGTGGAAGAACAGAGTTATTAGATCAACTGCTGGATTGGTTGCATTGGCATTTTTCCATTACCTAGCTGAGCAATGATTGCAGTTGATTAGGATAGGAGAGTGTGAATAAGCTCAACATTATGAGCATCTCTTTTTTAGTAGTGTTCTTTTTTATTTGGTCTTAGTTAAAAGATCAAAATAGGTACAGGTTGCAGAATAAGATTTTGGGATCAGCCCAATGAATAAAGCATCGGTCTGTGTGTTCATAATTCAATGGTTCTTGACACCTCCTGAAAGAGTTGCCATCCCCAGGTGGAGCCTATGTTAGGATCCTATAATTATAGGAGATCTGATGATTCATATCTCATTTGTGGGTCTTGTGATGAATTTCCTGGCTTGTTGGCCTCTCAAGTGTCTCCATTTCCCCCTCCATCCATTTCGCTCAATCCTCCATCACCCTACTCGATCCTTCGTCACCTGGTACATCCTTCATCCACCTCTGCGTCTTGTCCTTTTATCCCCTTGACTACATCTTGCCTTCCACTCATCCCTACATGAACAAACTTAGGATAATAAATAAAGGATTAGATTAATTAATAATGTTAGTAGTTAGTAAATAGGTTAATAAAATTAGTGTAATTAGACTGATAAGCTAGGTTAGTCTTGTTAGTAATTAATTAATTAATTAGCTAATAATTAAGTTAGTGTTTAGGTTAATTTAGGATAGTGTTAAACATTAAAATAAAATTAATTAATATAAAACCCATTTAATAAGACAAAAAGAAAAACAATTAAAAATATAATACAAATAAAACATAAAACAAATACAAAACAATAATAAAAAACAATATAAAACATATAACAAAAAACAAAATAAAATAAACGTAAATACAAATATATATATATATATATACATATATATATAACAAAAATTAAAAACAAAACCAAAAAAAGAAATTAAAAAAAAAGCTTATCCTAAGTTTCTACCCACACTCCCCGTGCATATCAGACCCCCCCCCCTCACGTCCCATCACACCAAGGGGATCCGATAAGTAGTATTGGGAGGGACACTTGTCACCTCCAGGTGAAATCAGACCCCCCCCTCCCAATACCACTTACCACCTCAGGGGGGTCCGACATACCACTTACCTCCTCAAAACCGCCTCCCCCAATTATTTCAAAACCGTCAATTTTTGCATGTTTAACACCTTGTCTTTCGAAGCGGATTCCGGGAAAACAAAGACGTATTTTCAAAAACCGAGAGAGGTGTTTTTTCAGCACGGCCTGAAGAACAAAAACCTCTTCCATATTTTGCACAGGTGACACTAGTTGTTAGAATAGAAGCCATATTTCAACCCTTTTTTCAGGTTTCTTGATTTTCCTGTTTCAGTCCTGATTTTGCGGGAGCTGTTTCGGAGAGATGGATGCGAATTTGGAGAAACCAAAGGAGGTTTTTGTCCAACACATGTCCATATACAATAAACTCCTCCATATTATGCACAGGTGTCTCTACTGAGGAGAAACAAATGTCTGAGCGTACCCCTATTTTCAGCAGATTCGACCAAATTCTTAGTTCAGATATTTTTTGGATTTACTTGTTATTTCCGACCAGGAGGATCGAAGTCGATCTCCTGAGCCTAAGGATTTTGTTTGTGATTTATATCTATGTTTGTAATAGAGTTAAAAAAAATTGGACCCTGATGGATGTAAAATCCTGTTAGGCCCTCCTAGACCTGACTGTACCTTTGGATGTAAATCCTACACAGGGATGCTATTGAATAAATTACAGCAACACAATGCCGGATGATAGGATTCTTGTGTTAAATCCAATGGTGAAGTTTTCCTCTGTAACTCCATTTTGTATGTTACAATCTTAAATATTCTAAGAAGTAATAGGGCGGAACTTATTGAGAAATACACTCTGTCACTTGGCTTGGGATATTTTCTATGTTTTCCACTAAAAGTTGAATTCAAGATTCTTCATTGCTCTGTATTTAATTTGACTTCTTGATCTTTTCCTCTCCACCATACATCAAGCCTATGAATATCCAATGATTTTCCTAACTTGCCCTGCATTAACGACCTGCCAAATCTGTCTTATTTGATGCTAGTTGTGACTCCATTACCCTATGGACCTCTTTTCTCCTGTTCCAGCCAATCATTTAAAAAATCCAAACTCTGAACCCATTAGCTAGCCTAATATCTTCAAACAAATCTATATCAAACATAGAGATCCCTCTCTGAGTCATCGAGGGATAGATCCTTGACTTGAATCGGTTTTGATGTTGCCTCTGTGACTGCCTTCACAGCCTTGGGCAAATTACAAAGTGATAACACACAGGCACGTCCACTCAACATATATTCTTTCCCACTGCATTACACAGGAGAGTCATCTGGATTTTCTCATCAACTCTCTGCTCAGAGGAGGCTAAATACATCATCTTCATTTATGTTCTCATGACGATGCACCCAACACTTTGGGATTTCACACGTTCACCTTGTGCTCAGCCACAGGCACGTCCAACTCTGCAGATCTCGTTTCTCACTGTGTTACATGGGAGAATCATTTGGAGTTCTTCTCAACTCTCTGTAAGGAGGATGCCATCTCTACGTTCCAGCTCTATCTCAGATAGGAACCACACACCCCTCTCAAGGGCTCTCTCTCAGGTTTGTGTCCTGGAGAATGTCTCACGTACCTGCAATCATCAACACTCCCTCTCAGCTAGGGAGGCATTCTTCATCATGCCAAGTCTTACATGGATGTATTTTGAACTTGGATCTTGGTTGTAGCTATCAACACTCCCTCTCAACTAAGGAGGTATCCTTCACCAAGCTAATTTGGTGAATGTGTCTGCAATCTACTCATGTGCAGGAAGGTATTGCGAATGTATTATTTTCCTCTGCATCGTGTCTCTGATATAATGATATTTTATCTCAACATGTTTCGATCTTATCATGAAACACTGGGTTCTCAAAGAGATTTACACACAACTCTAGTTCTCATCATAGGATCCATCTCATGATCAAGTGAATCTGTCAGAAGCTTGTGAAGTTATATTGCTTCACACACTCGATACTACATACTCTGCTTCTGTGGTACTCAAGGGAACAGGGCTTTGTTTCCTTCTGCACCAGGAAACCATGGAAAACTTCATGGTAAAAAAACAGTCGGATGTGCTATTCCAGTCCACTGTACTTTCTGTCCATTCTGCATAACCCTGCAAACTCAAGTCTACACTAGAGACATATCACAGGCCATATCTAACTATGTCTCGTAGATATATTAATACATGTTTCGTTGTTGTCTAGTGAGTCTGTCTCGGCTGACTCATGGAATGACTAAGTACATTCACTGCATAGAATGAATCAAGTCTGGTGTTAACCAGATACATCAGTGATACAATCAGTTGTAGATCAATCTCCTCTGAATCATCATCATTCATTTTATTCAAATCCATCACTGTGGATTTGCATTATGTCATACTGAACTTCTTTAATATTCCCACTGTATATTTTCCTTGATTGAAGGATAACTCAAAAATCTATTTTTCTTTCTCGGGAATTGTCTTGAGGAGATTGTATGTTCCTTTGCCTCCTGCAGAGTGAGCCTAGGAAGGCCTTTTATGCCCTACTGCAATATCTCTTCGACATATCAACTAGAGCAACTAGATTAGCTGGAATAATGTTTGTCTCCCTTTGAAATGTTGAAGGGGGAGAAGGTATTGTCTCACTGTCAATCTCCATCTGAGATTCTTTGGATCTTTGAAAGGCTATCTCTTCTTCAAGGACAACATATCTGCTAGTCTCAATCTTTCTTTGACCAGGGATGTAGATCTTGAATGTCTTCGATGATTTAATGTTTATCCCATAAATGTAACCTTTCTCACTGAAGGGTCTAGCTTGGACTTCTTCTCTTTGGGTACATGCAAATACACTTGGCACCCAAATACCTGAAGTGTTCAATCTCAGGCTTCACTCTGGTGAAGGTTTGGGAGTTATGTTTTTCAAAGTTTGGTGAAGCCTCTTGTTCTGAACATATACAGTGTCATGCATGCTTCAGCCCATGGAATCATATAAAAATTCTTATCATGCATTATTGCATTAGTTGTCTCAAGGATGGTTCTATTCTTCCTCTTTCTCAAATAGTTTTGACTCCCTCTGAGTCAAGTGACTCCCTTTAAAGAATAAGCATCTTCCTTGTTCTTAACATGTCTGGAACAAGAAAACAAGAGGAACCAAAACAAGAATATCTCCTAAAGGAGAATAATGAGAACATCTCTAGAATCAAAACAATTTAAGGATTCTTGTCACAGCTACAACACCTACTTGTAATGTAGAAAACTTTAGAAATATAGGTTAGAGGAATGACAATTACAACAATCAAACCTAGATTCTTCACTTCCAGTGTGTTGTTCCTCTGAATGCACTGAGATCCCTCTGGATCCAAGAATTCAACAAAAATTTCCTTCGTCCTGCAATTACCCTCATGACAATGATACAAATAATATATATACAAGTGCATACATGAGGGTGCTGATATGATTTCTCCAATGGCACATGGTTGATGTTGGCACAGGGGCAGACCTAGGGTTCAACGCTCAAGAGCGCACCAACAAAGCCCTAACTACCTGCCCTTTCGACAACACCTGCAAAACAGATGAAGTCTCACCCGAGGTAGAGGTAGGGGTGGTTGCAAGACTCATGTGTCTGCAACCTTAGTTGGGACATGGATCTATGACTATATCATTTACAAAGCACTTAGCATCGATCATTCATCAATATTCAACCCTTATTACACTTTGCAGACAGAACAGAGCTTCACAGTGTATACTTAGATCTACAGTATTTCAGCACTTAACCATAGTAACCCAGATTAGATCCAGAAGATCGACACTAAGCACCCTCATACACATTAGATCTAACAATCATATATATCTAAGAAGCAGAGAGCATAAGTGGATATATCAAAGAACATAACGTAAGCAAATATAAACACATTGAATCAAAGCACAAATCATAATACACAGATTTATGTGGTTCACCCCCATCCGGGGGCTATGTCCACAAGATCTTCTTCTTTATTATCGTCTTCAATCTGCTACAAGAAAAAAGCCTCCAAAACCCTTCTTCGCATAGGACAGAAGATCTGCGCAGCTCGCTAGATCCTTCTTCCTTGTGTTACAACACTTAGCTTTCTATAGCAACCTCACAGTAACTTGCACTTAGCCTTGCAAGCCTTACATAGTTTGCACAGAGCACTTATTCAACATCACATAGATGCACTACCAATAGCACTAAGCAATCACATCTACTACTTCTTACATTTCCTAGCCTTCTATTTATACATTACAAAAGTGGGCCTAAGCATGGGTAAACCCACGGACCGACATCCCTTTCCCATTACATATTCCCAAAACCCAAAAAGGACCCAAAAGGGGCCTAGCTTCCGCAATTTCTGCTTCACTTCACGTTTGTCTTCGACAGGCTGTCGAAGTCCCAAAAATGGTCAATTATGACCAAGTTTTCCTCAAAACTTGGTAAAGGGCCAACAGGCCCCCAACACTCACCTGTGACTCATCCCGAGTCACTCTGGTCTGATCAATTCCGCCTCGAATGCCTTGAGCTTGGCTCAAGCTGCTTCGACCTACTACAGTGCGACAACCTCTTGCTCAGTGAACTCCTAGATCACTGCGTCGTTTACTGGCCCTTCCAGGCGTTGTTCTGTGGTGATGACAACCTGTTCAAGCTCGACTTCCTGGATTTCAACTTCAATGAACAATTGGCATGCCTTTTCCTAGATTGGTTGAAGTTGTTGGGAGACTTCCATCACTTTACTTTGCAGTGTGTGTACCTGTTTTTGGGCAGTGCGTTGTTCTAGAAATCTCTTCATTCTTTCGACTGGGGCCAAGTCCTTTAGCTGCGCCTATAGCATATTTGTGTGTTTCTTTGCTTCTTAGAGATGTGCCTCCAATGCCTGCAACTCTGGGTTCTTTGTGAGGTTCTCATAAGTATGGGTGCTGCTAGTGCTCAACTGCTTGCATTCCAAGGCAAGGGCTTTTAATCGGACAACTGCGCTGCGGGTAGTTGCCTCCCTTAGGTGTCTTACTTCTTGAGGAGTCTTGAGCACAATACGAAGTTCCAGATCTGCAATGCACTGCTGAAGTTGTTGGATAACTTATTCAAGTTGTGCCACCTATTGTGGGACACATTCTTCAATCTTCACTTCTATGACCATCATAGAGCAAAGTGCTATGTGAACCCTTTCCTGTACTTCAATTTGCTCTACTAGCAACTGGTCCCTGCTCTGCTGTAACTGTGCTTTTTCCTCATCCCACTTCGCTTGCAGGGCAAGCTTTTCATGTTCTTCCTTACTCTGTTGTTCTACAAGTGCGCTCTGTACTTGTGTCAAAGCCTGGGTGGCTTGCGTTGTGTCTTCTTGAGCTCGTCGAAGGAGAGCTTCGACTTTATCGGTGATCTGGTGTAATTGGGTGGGCTCATTGCTTGTTCCAGTTGTTCTGATTGTCAAGGGACTAGTAGAAACTGCTCGCCTGGACTAGAGTTCCTGGTGCACTTCTTGAAGTTCACCCTTGATTCGGCTGAATACCTCCTCCTGCTTCGCTTCTTGCTTTTCTGCGATCTCCAGTGAAGCATCATTCATCACAGCGACTAAGAAATCGAAGTCGTCCAGTGTGAGGGTAGTCTTAAACATAGTCTGGGTCGCCTTAGTTTTCTTTCGGGATGAGGGCTTTGGTGGGGTAATCCTCCTTTTCTTAGAAGGATCCTCCTCCTCTCTAGGAGGAGTAACCTCACCTTTGTTTTGCTCAACTTTTGTGCCACCTAGTTCTTCACCATCACCTCCCTGCGCAGGTGAGAATGAAGTAGTCTTCGTGGATGTGTTATGGACATCTTGAACTTCATCATCCATCTTAGTCTTGCTTGGTCCAGGTGTATTTGGCATAGCTTCAGGGCTATCTACGTCGGACATTTCTGCGGGGTCCGCTGCAACAAGGAGGTCCGCCAACCATTCCTTGGTAATCTGCTCCAAGTCTTCTTCTGTCAACTTGAAGTACGACTGTAGCTGTTGTTTGTTCTCATCAGCGCGCACTGTGATATAGGTGAAGTGGCGGTCTGCGCTGAATTTTATCAAAGGTCTAAACTTGTGAAGTGTGTTTGGGGTGAGGCACGGTGTAAACTAGATTTCATTCTTCAATTGGTTGTAATAGGCGTGGAAGATGACATTGGACTACCACTGCTTGTTCATGTCGTTGGAGTACCAAAACGTACAAAAATTCGCGGTCAGTGGTTCGAAGGGTTCGATCTCCAGAAAAGTGGTGCCTTCTGGTAGCTCCCAGGCGATGAAAGCGATTAGTATGAGCAACCAACTAAAGTGGAACTCATACCCTTGGTCTTGCACTTCTCTGCAATCAATCTCTAGCTGGTTTACAAGGTATTGCGCCCAATTCATCTGTAGTCCCTCGACGCACTTCCCTGCGAGGTCAACTATGAATCCAGTCACTTGTGTTGGTTTGTTCTTGTGAACTAGCTTGCCCACGATCAACTGACAAGCAAGGCACACTGCGCCACTCTGGATAGAGGCTATCTTGCAGCCTCGCGTGCCTTTCTCGACATTGCCATAAGTTTCTTTTATCTTCTGCGCTAGTGCTTGGTCTGAGGTCTTTCCAGGGTAAAACTCCTATGGGTCAAGGCCCTGCATACTAAGTCCTGTGATCCGATTGATCAAGGTCGGATCCACAGTGATGCGACGGTCCAACCATAAGTATCCTCCGTGGTAGCAGAACAACAACAACTTGACACATGCGTTGACTTCCTGGTGTTTGTCGAAGTGCAAGATCTTCATTACATTAAGCAGTGTGGACTGCGCGAGGCTCTAGGTCCTTGACTGCGGGACAATCTTAGAATTCTTTCCTTTGGTCCTGGTTAAGTACTTATGTGGGGCTAACATGCTGCAAAATTTACGATCTCCAAGGTTAAAATCATTAAATTTCAGTGTTGCGAGCTTATCCTGGTCAGCATGAGCTGCGCGCACCCCTTTCAGAAGGTATGCGGTGATCAAAGTGTACTTGAAGTCTCGAGGTACACTGTCATAGTTGATGGCACTGCTTAGAGGTGGTAAGTAAGTAGGTAGAATTCATGGGATAAGCTTGGCATTTGCGATGTCATCCATGTGCTTGGTCTGTTTCTCATCGGTCGACCAGGATGGACCGACGCGAGCAGTGGAAGGGGAGGCTTGGAGTCCTATCGTTGACGATGCTTGGACTCCTATAGATAATCCTCACTCTAACATGATTCTCTCAGTCATTAAGTCAATCAAAACTTCTTCAACTACTTTCTCAACAACATTGAGCTCGTCCGACATACAAGCTCGAGTCAACTAGCTCGGGTGTGAAAATGAATTCAGGAACTACAATGAATGGTATGGGAACAAGGCAATGATCACAGGGTGAAGTAATCTCAGATTTTGGGCTCAAATTCTCACTTAGCAAAAAGTATTCTCGGTGCGTGGCGCGACAAACTAAGTAGGGAAACTTAGCAACGGTCTGCTTGCAACGAGTATGAGGATGCATTAACTTATGTTCTGTCCATTATGGCACGGTCTAACGGTCTAGTGGTGAGCCATAAATGATTTCCGACTCGTTCGAAGCGGTAGTCGAACGGTTATATTGGCTTCCAACGACTATATTACTTCGCCTCGGTGAAGTGGCATATGTCGTTGTTCTAATATCCTGACGAAGCTCCAATTCTACAAAGTGTCTTGATGCGAGGTACCCTCTGGGATCTTCTGTAATTTTTCAATCTTAGCCTTCTTCTTACTTAGCTTTCTAGCCTTCTTTCCAGTGAGCTTCGTCTCGATGATTCTCTTTCCATGTTGATCTTATTTTCCTTGGACATAGTCACTTCGTGCTAGTGGGATTCTCTCCTAGGGTTTAGGTATATCACTTCTTTTTTGTCTTGGGTAGAAATTTCAGCCTTTTGCGTAGCTTTGTCCTCGATATCTGGGCTTCTAGTGTAAGATGACTTCGAGCGATTCTCCTGTTCTTCTATCA
The DNA here is from genome assembly GCA_009831015.1 of Picea engelmannii. NCBI lineage: Eukaryota > Viridiplantae > Streptophyta > Pinopsida > Pinales > Pinaceae > Picea > Picea engelmannii. The sequence goes on along the minus strand of ML780414.1, from coordinate 1,112,615 downwards.
ACTGTGCGATCCTTTTAGTCATGAAATCTCTTAACTCTTGTCTCTGTTGTTCTAAAACCTCTTCTTCTTCTTTCTTTCTGGCTTGATCTCTTTCAATCCAAGGTTTTTAGAGTAGCATAGTAAACAGAGCGTTGTCCTCAATGAATTTGATAATCTCAAAATCTTCTTCTGTCGAAGTTTCATTAACTGTCATAGGTATTTGAGCGAGTTTTCCACATAACATCATCATTTTTCCTCTGAATAGTCCTATTCCTCCCAATGAAGGAATCATGGCAGGCTTCCCTATAGCTTCCCAAGTTCTTTTTGGCATAATGTTCACTTGTGTTTCTTCATCAATAATATAGTCAATGTCAAAGTCCCCTAGTCTTGCTTCAACTTGCTCCTTTTCTTTGAAGATCTCTAATAATCAGAGATCTTTATGTTCCTTCAGGGTTTCTTTCACCTGTATTAATACTTTCTCTGATTCTTGTTGGGTTTCTTCCTTTTCTGGATCTACCTTATGGTCTTCTTGATTCAGATTTATCCTTTCAAACTTAACGATCATTCTAGGGCAATCTAATATCTCATGGTCCATATCTTTGCAACATAGACAACTAGGTCTTCTACCAGGGCATTCCTTAACTAGATGGTCCAATTTTCTGCAACTGTAACAGAGGGTTAACTCTCTCTTTCTTTTAAATGATCCCCAACCTCTTCTGTACTGCGCACTAGAATCATGATAGCTAACCTGCAAAAAATGATTTCTAAGATCTTGCATCCATTTGTTAGTCCAGACATTCTTTCTATGCATAGGTATAACATATCTATCATTATACTTATCAGATCTATTCATATCAAACTTTGTTTCATCTATTAATGCCCTATTTTTTAAGCTAGGACAAAATCTATCAAACATACCTAGATCCATGCTCTAAAAACAATTTTTTTTACTTATATTACTTCTATAGAGCACAAAGCTTTTAGATCTAAAAACTTTTAACTATTCTTACCTTTATTAGAGCATAGAGCTTACAGATCTTACCTCTTTTCTGCAGATCTGACCTCTTTCTTCATAAATTTCCACTTTTACTTTTCTTAGAGCATAGAGCGTTCAGATCTTGCTTCTTTTCTTCATATATGATCTTCCTTTCTTCAGATATGACCTTATTCCTGGCACAAAGCTTCACAGGTCGGGTAAAACGTTGCGCACTAGGGCAACAGATCTACGCACAAAGATTTCTTTTGCACAAAGTTTCTTCTTCCTCAGTTCCTAGCAATCACAGTTTCATCCCCGACAACGGAACCATTTGTTGGCACAGGGGTAGACGCAGGGTTCAACGCTCAAGAGCGCATCGACAAAGCCCTAACTACCGGCCCTTTCGACAACACCTGCGAAGCAAATGAAGTCTCACCCGAGGTAGAGGCAGGGGTGGTTGCAAGACTCAGGTGTCTGCAACCTTAGCTGGGACACAGATATGTGACTATATCATTTACAAAGCACTTAGCATTCATCATTCATCAATATTCAACCCTTATTACACTTCTCAGACAGCACAGAGCTTCACAGTGTACACTCAGATCTACAGTATTTCAACACTTAACCATAGTAACCCAGATCAGATCCAGAAGATCAGATGTTTGATTGGCATGACCGTGAAGTGAAAGGAATGCAAGAGTACCTCAGGCATTGTGCAGGTAAGGTGGTTTCATCCATTGGACACCTAATGATGAGTGAATTGCACATTTGGATCCATTTGGCATCGAGAATGGTGAAAAACACTTTAGAAGAAGGAAACAATTGAGGCACCTCCCACCTATATAAGAGGATGCAAGCATTACACAAATGCATCATCAAGATTTGATAAAGGAAGGCCCATCAAAGTGTTGGTTATGGAGTTCAAGTGAGTGCTAGATCTAGCGTTTGACACAATGAGCACTCAGACATAGGTAGAATCTTAGGGCAGTGTGAAAGGAGGACTTAGATGACTTAGAAAGTGTCTAAGGCACGACAAGGATAAACTAAGATTATTTTGGTTGAAGAACGTGATCTAAGAGGGTAGACCCATAGGGGTTTCATGGGTTGGATTGTACAAGTGTTGTGGTACTAAAGCAGGTGTGCCTTGGTCTATTTATACTTCTATAAAATGAGATGTAGGTAGTAGCCAGACTCCATTGTTATAACTTTCTTCATAATAAAATATTAGACATTTTCCTTAAGCACTACCTTATCATATGTGTTGTAGCCCTTTTCTATGTTAAATGTTATTTCTCTTGTTATAACATTCTTCATAATAAAAAAATAGACATCTACCTTAGGCACTACCTTGTCTTTGTATGTTGAATGTTATTTCCTTGCAATGCTTTGTATACTTTGTTTGATAACACATGGAGATATTTTGGCTAAGTGTTAAAAAAATGTTGCAAAGATATGTATGCCGATAGGCATCCCCCCTATTGGAATTGATGGTTTAATCAACCTTTTAATTACAAATTCCAATCTTATGGCCAACAATTAAAGATGCTAGCATATTCTTCATCTTACACTCAAATCAATGAATGAGATGTAATACTCATAACTTCCTTGCATTTAAAAATGCACCCGTTAACCTATTTGCTTTTTTACTTATGTTATGAAATAATTAGGCGCTAACATCTGTTACTTTCAGGAAGTAGTGTGCAGTTACACTATCAAACCTAGGTTGGCGATAAGTGCAAATAAATAGTTTTCATTTTTTACATTTACTTCACCTATAAAATAATTAGGCTGTGTCCACGCGCAGTAACTTTCAAAGGAGTGGGAACAATTGAATTGTGCGGAGATTTCCATGATGTGACAGGAAGGGGAGTGGGAACAAATATGGCATACCAGTTGTGAGGAGATTAATATGAGTAAATAAGTTACAATTCCATTCTCTGCATGCTATTACACATAAGGAGAGGATAGGACACAATTGTTGTTTGCTAAGACTGCTATTGCGCATCAGGAAAGGACATAAGAGGTTGATCATAAATTGTCGTTATCATTGGAAAAGACTACAAAAGTTCCATTCCATTCAAGCATTTAGGTATATTGATATGTGTTTTCTCTAGAATTGATGTGCTTTGCTTTTCAATGCATTTAGATTTACTAGCTAATTCCACCCATGCCCTTTAATTCAATGTTTAGATTTATATGCATTCGTCCTGCACCTTTGTTCGACCCTTTAAATATTTGTTTTCCCTTTAATTTGGCCCTTCTCTTATATTCGAGAGCCTTTCTTTTGCATGGTTCTTGCGACCTTTCTTCTACATTAAATAAATTAATGCATGATTTACTTCATTTTGTATTAAAGTGATTGCTTGACAATGATTATCGATTGAATTTCCCTTTGAGTCAGCAGATCCAATTTATGATAATTTCAATTTTAACTTATTGTTTAATACTATGTTTACACTACTCTAGGGTTTAGAATTCAACTAGAGAATATATGGATAAATTTTAATATATTTTTTAATAGTATGTTTAGACTACTATGGGGTTTACAATTTAACAGATGAAGATATCAATGAAATTAGGGTTAGGTGAAATTCATAGTTTAAGATGACCATAATCCCTGAGGCCATACTAGGCATTGTGAGGAATTGATGGTTTGCTTTGGCTGTCAGATAAACTATACCTTTACTATTGCCTTTAAAAAAAACCTTGTTTGATAACTGGTTTTCTTTTAACTTATCTCGTGCCGATCCACAATTTTTTGTGTCAGATTTGCATGATTAATTGTTGTGGTTTGTCCTAAACCCGAGTCACACATTGAAGAGGATGATACTTCTTGAGCAAGTCTAAATTATCATTCAAGTAGATGAATCTACATAGCAATTTGTGGAATCAATTCTGTTTTGTAAACCAAAGGTGAGACATATAGACCTATAACTCCACTCTCCCCTTTTCCCAACTTCTTGATCAATGGTTCACTATGAATGCATTGATCCTCGTGTGCCGCTTAAGTTCCTCGATTCCTATGGTTAACTGAAGGTTCTCGACCAAGATTTCATTGTAGATCTTGGAGTTCCACTCAAATAAAGTCTTTATCAACAACCCTTCCTCCACCACTCATCTAATCTGAGCATAGCTAGTCGATGAGAGACACAATATTTCTTTGTCGAAAAAAGGTGCCCCAAAAGATGACAATGCCCATTTATTATTTTATTACTTTACTCAACAAAATACAAGAGTATTCATATCTTATTACTTTACTCAATTAAAATACAAAACTATAGATAACATATTACCTTACTCAATTGATCATCTCTGAGCGCCTCATTTAGTCAACAAAATTATGGATATCATATAGGTATTTAATGTTCACACAACAAATCTTAATCACAATACAAATCCCATGCTAGATGTTTAGTGGTCTACCTCTCCCATGGTAATCAACCACTAATTATTCCTTGACATTATTATCATAACCTAATTTTGACCTAACATACCATTTCATTTTGACCTTATATTGCTATGACAATCGCTCAATTATTAGCCATCACGTAATACACCATCAATGATCAATTATTAGCGATCAAGTCTAAAGATACATTTCTAAATCTATGTACTCTCTATACTAAGCCATTTACTTTATTTGAGAAGAGAATAAGGTTTACATAAAATATAAAAATGGAAAAACAGACACTCCATTATAAAGATTGGGATTCGTTTTGAAAAGGGATTACCAAGAAATTCCAACTTATGATTAGTTTGAAAATTAATGTGATACTTGGTTTTAGGGTTAAACTTTGATAACCCAAATGTCCTCTCTTCATATTTAAGTATAAAGTGGCATACAAATTTTATTTTCATAATATGTAATCCAAAAATCCAAAACAAATGGAGTAGAGATATTTTAAAAATGGTGTATAATTTTTTTTTTTCTAATTAAAAGACTCACAAAATAACATGCACTCCATTATAAAGATTGGTTTTAAGGTATTTCTCCATTTTGAAAAGGGATTGCCAAGAAATTCTAGCTTATGATTAGTTTGAAAATTAATGCGATACTTGGTTTTAGGCAGGGGTGATTTTAAGAACCCCCCCTAAATTTATATGTATAATAAATGGGCGAATCCCCATGATACATAGGAAAAATTGAGGGCTATTTTATCAATAATATAAAATGTATATATAATTTTTTGGCGAATATTTTAGTCA
>ML780414.1:1084698-1107354 GCA_009831015.1 Picea engelmannii | reverse complement strand
GAACCTTCCAAGTTTCTTTTGCTCTGAACACTGAACAGGCGGCTCCACGGACCACCAGGCTAATAACTGTAACAAATTCCAGTTTCTAACTTTCTTCTGCTCTGAACAGGCGGCTCCACCACGGTCCACTAGCATCTCCTGCGGCTTGCCCTCTTTCCAAATTCCGTTCGGGAAATAAACTCGAAAATGCAATACGTGTAAATCGGGCCTTGGGGATTTTAGTACTCTGTAGTTCTACAAAGCTATGATGATGCCATACAATTTATACCAATTTATACCAGGTGGGAGGGCCAAAATGTAGCTACCCAGTGCCCATACCACAAAATCTGGGCGAATTAAACCATAAATCTCGATTTTACCAAATACCTGGGCGAAGAAGCTATAAAAAATTCCCCTACTTCTAGAAATTTGGCTAATGGAAGCTTGTCCCTCCAAATTTTAGGGGCGAAATATAATTTTTTTCCCTCTATCTCCCCTAAAAACAAGGGCTAACCCTGTACACGATTTTTCCCCTAAAATAAATTACGGGCTAATGATATAAGTTTTAAAAAATCACTTTCATACAAAAAATTCGCCCAACAAAAAATTGAAAGCCCCTAAATTTCGCCCATGGGCGAAATTTCGCCCCTAAAATCATCTATGGTTTTAGGGTTAAATTTTGATAACCCAAAGACCCTCTTCTCATATTTAAATTTAAGTATATAGTGACATACCATTTTTATTTTCATAATATGTAATCGAAGAATCCAAGTATATAGTGGCATACACTTTTTATTTTCATAATATGTAATCGAAAAATCCAAAACAAATGGAGTGGAGATATTTTAAGAATGGTGTATAATTTTTTTTTTCTAATTAAAAGACTCACAAAATGGTGTATTTTAAAAATCCAAATAAAAAATGGTGTTAAATTTTGATAACCCAAAGACCCTCTTCTCATATTTAAATTTAAGTATATAATGGCATACAATTTTTATTTTCATAATATGTAACCGAAGAATCCAAGTATATAGTGGCATACCATTTTTATTTTCATAATATGTAATGGAAAAATCCAAAACAAATGGAGTGGAGATATTTTAAGAATGGTGTATAATTTTTTTTTTCTAATTAAAAGACTCACAAAATAGTTTATTCTCAAAAAAAATCCTGAATAGAAAAAACCAACCAATTCTTAAACCAGTTTCCAACCTTGAAGTTGTTAAAAATCACCACTACAAACCCTAAACCCATAGTGGCAGAACAATCATTTTCAAACATACAAAAGAAAAAAAATGAATCTAAAAATATAGGCTTGTCTCAAAGATGAATAATAAGAAAAGGTTAAAAAAAAATAGAAGAAAAGAGTTTCCATACGTGTAGATTGATGGTATAAAGAAGACACAAAAGGATATAACAGTATGAGCATCAACATCACCATGGACATTAGCGTCTGGTTGTTCCCCATCGAACCTGCTACCAGTCTCTCCATTGATTGATCAAGAGGCAAGCACGAGGTTTGATATCAAATAAATCTTAGACATAGTATACGAGAGCCGCAAGCAATCAGATCATAGTCATTCGCGTAGGTTTAATGAAAGTCGACCTCTCTTTGTTTAATGTCGACTGTGTGTTGTAATTTAATAAATCACAACAACTCTTATCTTTTAGGCAATTAAAATTCTTGCACTGTTGAATTATCTTTTAGGCAATTAAAATTCTTGCACTGTTGAATTATGGAGAACCCTAAGGGTGAGCAATATTAAGCTTGCTACTCAGCATTGATTCAATGCTATAGGTGGATTCTCAGTTGTCGGATTTGAAAGTAATTTAGATCCAATGATCTATAATCTTTTAGATCTGACATTTTTAATTCCTCTGCAAGCATTAACGATCTTTAATTCACTTACCAACATTGAATACTGCATAACTTAATGATAATGGGCACAATTAATGATCTTTTAATCTTATTTAACCTTAAACCCTAATCTGATGGCTATGCATTGAAGATGCTGGCATATTCTTAGTCGTCCTCCAAAATCAATGGGTCAGATTGATTGTTCATAACTTTTTTGCATTTATCAAGGCATCCGTTAACATGTTTACTTCTTCACATTTACCTAATCATATTAAGAAATTACTATCCAACCATATAATTGCCACGTTTAATTGATTACCAATAATTAAAATCTATAAAACTTTTTTCTTGCCACATTTAAATTATTACCAGGAACTGCTTCATCTTCATTGCCACGGATCCCATGTATGTGAATTGTGATGCCACGTTCTGCGTGCGTTTCTGGAGAGCCGACATGTGAAGGGCGCAGAGTCGGCAGGTGAAGAGTGTAGAGCCATCGTATATTGTCTTTATTAAAATCTATGATTTTGGCGAAATAAATTCGCCATCGTATATTGTCTTTATAGTACTTAATTTGAGATATTTTCCAAGAAAATTTTGCTTAACCTTGTATACTGAATTTTGTTTAATTACGCTATACAGAATGTTCATGGTTAGTTGAGATATTTTGAAATATCAGAATGAGCATTCTGCAAAATGAGATGGTTAGTTGAGATAATATCAGAATAATTTTGAGATAAGCCTATAACTATAAGTTTGCTTAGTTGAGATATTTTGCTTAATTTAAGATATTTTGCTTAATTTTGCTTAATTTGAAATATTTTCCAAAAATACTGAAGCGAGCTCTCGATATCTGCAATCGATATGGTTTAATAGCATATCGATATTGATACTGAAGCCAGATATGGTTTAAGAAGAGCAGCCAGAAGATATATCAGATTTTATTTACAGTTAAAGGTAGATTTAATAAATTAAATATGTCTTTCAACGTTCATCAGCCACATTAAATATGTGGCATTAAATATGTGGCTGTGCTAGTTTACAATCTTTCAATTTATTTTGACTTACAACTATTCAATATATTTGAAATCTGTTAGTGGACCTGCTATGGAGAAAATCATATTATCCAATATTGTATAGTAACACCACGCTAATATTCATTACATTCAAAGATTTTTCAACCAAAAAACAATTTCTATATTCAAAATCTCCAATTATAACTGATTTTAATAAACCGCAACAAAATTCATATAACTTGACCGTAAAGTTTTATTGAATTTGAAAAATGTTATTAGATTGACACTAAAATGGCCATATATAACATTTATTAGAAAATTGATTCTTATTGCTGAACCTCCATCCATTCACCGACCACACACCCGACAATACGATTCAATGCCGAGGCGGATCTATTTAAAATTCAAAAATGAATCTGAATCTGCTTTCAGAAAAGATTTCAGAGGCCTGTTGAGATTTTTTATTGCTGCGTGTAAGGATCCTCCTACTCATTGGACTTCTTGAGGAAAAAATGTCAGTAGAAGTAGCAGAAGGAGAAGAAGTTCTGAAGCCAAATTCGAGTGTGATGCGGGAGATGAGCAAGAAGGCCGCTTGGAGTGTGAGTTCCTGCAAACCTAGCAATGGCGTCAACCTTGATGATAATCTCGACACCTTTTGGCAGTGAGTATTCTGAGCTTTAATTTCTGCAGTGCTATGTTTTTCTTTGTGTTTGAGATCTAATATTTTCTGCATTGCTCTGTGCATATAATGCAATCACATGAAACCCTCTTTAATTACGTTCCATACAATCCTTCGTAAATTCAAATGTGAAGGCATTCTCTGTCATGTTTGGAGTGGGTCTTGCTCTTAAATTGGGTGAATTGGGTTTTGTCTAACGGGTAGGGTCTTTTCTTCAGGGCAATTTAGGTTGAGTTTGACATAGTTACATACTGTAGACTCCAAAGACAAATATGGACTGGTAAGTAGTATTGGATTATCAAGCTTTTGAGATCGGAATATGTCGTGGTTGATATCAATCTTGAATGAACATGAGAAGCCCCTATTTCTGAAATGTGTTTCCAACAATAACAAATACAAGATGGCTGAGAGCATTTTTTTGCCAATAATTAATAACATGTTATAACCTAGAAGTTAGAAAACAAACGATTTGGGCAAATTCACAGGAAACATTATGATCATAGGACGTCAAAACAGAGCTTGTATCTGTATATATGGATAGTGCTAATAACTAATAGGTCCTCTTGGTCTGAATGTATTTTCTTTTATTAGAAAAAGGGAGTCATCCTTACTTGCCTAACACCAGTCCTAATAAATTAATAGAGAGAGAAACCATAGTTTGTGACAATAGTAATGCTTAGGGTTCAGATCGAACAATGCTGAATCCGTGATTGTAATATTTGTTTGCAAAATCAACGCACAAAACAATAGAGAGTATGGGGCGAAATACTGAAACTATGAGTCGTTGAAGTGGATAAATGTGTGCAGACAAGCATGAGATCACAGTTTGCCAAGTCTCCAAATGATGGTTTTGACTTTCCTGTCCCTCATTTTAAACGAGACGTTTGATAATATTAATATCTCGAACTCAATGCAATCTCTGTATTATGAGTACTTTTAAAGAAGCCTTGCGAACCCAAAATAAAATAAAAGCGATAGATGGTAGGGTTTTAAATAGAACATCGATTTAATACTGAGAGTAAATATATTTAAACATTTGAAGAATTTAATGTATAGTTAGGAAAAAGAATTTGGTCTCATCACATCACATCCCATTCTTTTGCCTACCCAAACAAATAATTGAATATGAATATATCTCAAAATATCTATATTATCATTTTATTATTTACACAAAATTTAGTCAGTTATTAAACTAATTAAATTAGTCACAATCATTTTATAAAATTAATAATATTTATATGAGTATAAAGTTTAAATGAAAAGAAAATATATTTCCTCTTAAAAATTTATAAATATCTATATCTATATCTCCATATAATTTTAGCAATTTGTTTTACCAATCAAATTGCTAGTGGCTAGTCGAACCGCGTTGCACGTACCACGGTAACAAAAAACTAATAGTTTTGGACAGGTCTGCATATCCGTGACAGAGGGTCTCTTCACCGAATGAAACGTTTGAGTTTGTCAAGGGTTCGAGTTCCTCAAACCACCGCCTTGATTCAATGCTCTTCTCTGCATATGCGTGCTTGTGCTTCGATTGCAGTAGATTCAATGCTCTTCTCTGTCCGTTTCCCTGTTTTTCTGTCCTCTGCTGGAGTCAGAGAGACTTGGCTGCCTTTCAGGTGCAGGTAAGGGTGAGAAGGCTTCTCCACGCCGCTCGCCGAATGGAAAATTCAGCTTTCCAGAAGTCTCAAGCGTCTTTGTTCAAGGAAATGCAGCTGTCTAGTCTTTTTCCCATGGCTCTGGTTGCTCTCAGGGTTCTTCTTCCTCCGGGAATATATCCTTTCTGCAATCGCGCTTGTTTAAGAATGCTCTCTTGCCAGGTAAGACCACATTCTTAGATGTCTTCGGTTCCTTTGGGAAATTTCTTTGTTACAAGAAAAGGGGCTTCTCTGGATTTAAAGATTCCAGAATGTGCATCACATTGTATAAGAATATACAATGAAAACTCTTTTAGTCGTTGATTCAATGGCCTCTTGCCAATCATTCCAGATCTCTTGGATTCGATAAATGAACAGTAGACACGAGATTGGGCTGTTCGTTTCTTTTCGAGGGGTTTTTTTCATAGTCTGCTTCGAAAATCTTGGAGACAATGCATCATATTATATAAGAATCTACAAGGAAAATGTTTTAATATGTAGATTTAATGGCATCTCTCCAAGCATTTCAAATCTATCGGTTTCAATAAATGAACAATGGACAAAAGATAGGGTTGTAAAAGGGTCTTTTACATAATCTACTTCAAAAACCTTGAAGATAAAATCGGATCATGGAGCATCGCTGGTCTATTCATAAAGCCCTGGTTACCGGATTTCAATCGGCTACCATGACCTCAATATCAACTCTGGTGTGGGTGAGGCTTCCAAGCCTTCCTCTCTACTGTTGGGAAGAGGATGCATAAGAGACAATAGGAAACTAATTGGTGCAGTGTATCAGAGATGATAAAACTATGTAGGAAGATGTAATTTTTAGTTATGCGAGAACGTGTAGAGATAGATTTAAGTAAAGGGTTTTCTGATGAGATCAACCTAGAAGGTGAATGATTTCATTGGAATATGAAAATACAACCTAGAAGGTGAATGATTTCATTGAAATATGAAAATACAACTTTCAGGTGTAGGCACTGTCAGGAATCAGGGCATCTAATGGGAGCCTGTCCAAAAAGGGCCCAAATCCAAGAAGCTGATCCAAAGTTTCAAGAGTACAGGGCATCTAATGGGAGCCTGTCCAAAAAGGGCCCAAATCCAAAGTTTCAAGAGTACAGGGCATCTAATGGGAGCCTGTCCAAAAAGGGCCCAAATCCAAGAAGCTGATCCAAARTTTCAAGAGTACTCTTCAAAGGCTACACTGACTAAATTAGAAGAAACCAAGGGTAGCTTCAAAATTAAGTGAAAGAAAAGGAAAAGTGGTGGATGGAAAAACAATCGGAGGTGAAATACCAGACACTGAAGAATCAACAAAAGAATAAGCTCGTTTAACTAGTCAACAGAAAAGAAAAATTAACACAAAAGAAGATCCAGGAGACGAAGACCCCACCTTTGCTGATCTGATGCATCAAAAGGATGTGAAGTGAAAATCCAATTAACTAGTCAACAGAAAAGAAAAATTAACACAAAAGAAGATCCAGGAGACGAAGACCCCACCTTTGCTGAGCTGATGCATCAAAAGGATGTGAAGTGAAAATCCAATTACTAGGCAAAATCTTAAGGATCCATGCTTATCTTTGAAGTGTAAAAACCTTAACGAAATTAGTGAAATCATTTTTGGAAAAAAATGGAGAATTAACCAAATGGCGAGATTAACCCGTAAAATTTTTCCTGCCAACTACCATAAAGTCACCTCAACTCCATGAAGTAGATTCAAAGTCGCTTTCAAGCAAAGAGCAAGGATGGAACCAATGATACTTGTGTATTGATTCGTACACAGTCTATAGTGGCGAATCCAAGTAGACCTTACGCAAATTTGACTATTCAGGTAAGAATGTATTTTAATTGTCTGCTTACAATCATTTTGTAGCATTTACAGGAATGGCTTGGGGTGCCCATACTGTACTTGTTTTCTATATATTCATTTAATCTTGTTATCTCTGTATTAATTTAATTTTTTTGTTACTCTTTAAAAAAATAATATCTCTATTAAACACAATTGTTTTGGTCTGTAAGGTCTTGTTAGCACAAATTTCTACCCTCCAATCTGAGTTAATAAATCTGTTAGGACAGCAGTAAAAACTTGGCTAATTAAAGGAGTAATGGCCCCAAATTGTCATTGACCAAACCCCTCTCCGTTTGGGCTAATGCTTGTTACCCTCAGGGGGGAGTCCCTAGGCACCCTAGGTACCTTGCTGCTGTCTTTTAGGACTGATTTTCTGCATTTAAACCTAAAAAACAACGAGCTGTTTGTCTTGGACAGCGTGTCAAACTGTCAAAAAACAATGAGGAAAATATGGTTTTTTCGCTTTGGAGGGTTCCTCCAGGGTTAGCACAATGATTGTAGAATGGAAGTAGAACAAAAAACTATTCAAGAGACAAATAAAATCACCATGAACAGTTCAAAAAAATGACAAATCAGATTGCAAAGTTCGCAAAATTGAAAATACCGACAAGAAAAAGGTTAGAGAACAAACACAAAATTTCTTTATTGATAGGCTTGCAAGAGGGTTGGTTGCGCCACAATAGACAAGTCCACAACCGGTACAATGATTACTTTGCTCAAAGACTGAGTCAGTAGACTAAGAGAGAGAGAGAGAGAGGAATGAGAATGAAACACTATGCTGTTGCTGCTAAGAACCGTCCCAATAACCAATGGAATCCATCCATTATATAGGAGAAGAGTGTGAAGAAAATAGGAGTTAATGCACATGAGGGAATGAGTGTGAGTGAGTAATGCGCATGAGGGAATGGGTGTGAGTGAGTAATGCGCATGGGTGAGTTATGAATGAGAGTGTATGCGCATGATGGGTTAAATAATGGCTAAGATGCATGGAGGATAATTTTATCTTTCCAATGCATGTTAGTGTTGGAATATAATGGATGTGCTCGTTTAACCATAGACAATATTACTAGTCACCCAACCATAGGCCGAAGCCACCCCCTAGCACCTTAACCTTGACTGAGAATCATTCCGGAAGCAAACCCTAGGCTAGATAGCCAAACAAGATAGCGCACCTCTCTCCAAGGATAGCGCACCAAATAGGAGTAACAAGAATAGCGCACCAAGCAAGAGTAATAAGAGCTGATCAGAGAGTCCAAACCATAACTAAGAGAGAGTCCAAGCCAAAACCGAAATCTGCTAGTTGCAACAGCTGCAACGACAGCTTTCCTCCAAACTTGCACACAAACTGGCCAACTGTAGTGCGAACAAGTGCTGCTTCTGCAATTCTGAGAATACTTGCCAGAATGAATACTGACCTCCTGTATTTATACTAAAACTGGCAAACTGCTTGGGCCGACTTCTCATTCTGGGTGCCTATTTACTCAGTATATAATATTTCCTTTAACTGACTTCTTCTCTTGGAGGCTAATAACCTAATACAAATTATCTTCTTGAGCCGACTTGTCTTCTAGGGTTATTAGCCAACTAATTAGGGTTTCTTCTTGCTTCTTGGAATATTCTATTCTCGTCAGGTTTACACGTGGAGGTAAATACCTCCCACAGCTACCATAATATCAACACTCCCTCCTAGCTAGGGAGGTATTGAAGGTAATGGTCTTGAGCACAAACATACCATTCACCCCGTAGCATCAACATAGTCGTATAGACTATCTCATGATTAGATCATGAGCACCATCATTACTATCAATGGCATCAGCTGCATCATCTCTCGAAACCATACTCCATCTGAGTAATCAAACATGATGCTGGATAAGTCACTCACTCCACAGAGTGACACAAAAACCATTCTTCTAATCCAGACATATGTCCTAGGAGAATAAATGTCCTGGACCATTTTTCCGTCAGGGAAATCTTTGTCCATTGATCATCCATCTAGCTGATAATCATTTCCAACATTACTGATAGTCTTCAAGGCAATCAGGACAATATCATGCAATAGAACACAATTGTGTCTATCCATAGTAGTACACAACTACAATCCAGTGGTACAGTACCACACCAAGTAACACACAAATACTTGATCAGGGGCATATAGTCACAATCAGTGGAACACATCCACCATAGTAGTATACATCTACTATCCGGAGACATACAGTTTCCATAACAATCATATCATCAACCTGCACAAAAAACATTGTTATGATATAAACTGAATCATCTGGGCCATTCTTCCACTCACATCTGTGAGATGTGGAAGAGCATCTGCCCTCAGAAAGTAAAACATCAATGATGAGCTATTTGGACTATTCTTCTCAAGCAATGAAGAATAACTGTCTCGATTCCTGAGCCTGGAGCATTCACCTATCCGAGCCATTCCTCCGGCACTAAACAAAGTGCAACCTGGAGAGAATGAATCTGCCCTAGGGAATGCCTGTCCCTGATTGCTGAACCTGGACCATTCACCTATCTGGGCCATTCCTCTAGCACTAAACAAAGTGCAACCCGGAGAGAATGAATCTGCTCTAGGGAATGACTATCGGGACCATTTCCTAAGGAAATGACTGTCCTACACCAACCTTCAAAACGGACCATTCTTCGAAACTGCTCACAACTGTGAGCTTCGAAAGAATGACTGTCCGGTGAGGCGGACCAGTCTTCTTGACCACTACTGAAAGTGACCGTCAAGAAGAGAGACTGTACTAGACCATTCCCTATGTTAACCACAAGGGGAATCACTGTCTATGGTACATCAACAATCCATCGAACCATCATTTTCATTACGAAAATGACCGTCCGATTTGGACCATTTTCGGAACTGGAAAATGCCTATCTGTCATAAATCTGAAATCACTTTCCGAACTGGAAAGGAACTGCTCATCCTGGACCATTTTTCGAACTTGAAAAATGACTGTCCATAAATCAATAACACATCAGTGCTCCCTCCCAACTTGGGAGTCATCTCTTCCTTTTTCAATAAGGAAGTTGTCTCCACGAGCTCCAACTTGAGTATACAAACTCTTTCATCTTGGACAAAGGCTTTACCAAAATGCCTGCTTATCTGCTCATTTTTGGAGATATATATTGGAGGACCACTTTCTCTTTTCTGGACTTCATCACGGAGAGTGTAATGCTTGATCTCAATGTACTTCGGTCTTTCTGGAACACTGGTATTCTCTTGAAGGCTTCATATAGCTCTGATCAATATAGTATATCATTGTTGGATTCATCTTTCGTTTCCTGCTAGCTCATAACATCGTGGAAAGGGTCAAACTAGAACATATCCAAGTGGTACTTCTTTTGCCATCATGAGGGTTTGTCATGGATTTAGCAATCCATCATCCTGAGCTTCTGAGTAACCATTCTGATACAATATCTCTGTTATAGAAGGTTTTATCACCACGCTTCTGTTGTGCATTGGAGGTTCTCCACCAAGTTGTCTTCTTTCATCTGCATACAAGGTTCTCTTTCTTGTATACCTCAAAGCCTTGAGGTTGCTCTTCATACGCTATTTGTTCAATTATTCTAGAGAACAGTCTTTGCATTCATTTGATGTAAACTCCAAACCATGGATATTGCGGACGATATAATGGCTCATGTAGAGGTATATCTGGTTTACTGGAACAAACAATCATCATAGTCTTCTCCCTCCATCTAGGAGAACCTCTAGTTCTGGATCTCGCAATGCTTTCATTCATAAGTCTTCCATACAGTGTTCTTCATCACAACTTTCAGTTCCTCTGCTTGATTGCTTTTTGGTGAGTTCATATTAGGCTGGTAGTCTTTTGATTCTCGATACAATGACTGGTTGTTATGGCTTTTCTTTCTCTCTTGGAATCTTCATGTTCTTCATCATGTTTTTCTTTAGCTCTTAGGTTCATGGAGTTTTCTATAGATTCCATTCCCTGAAGATTCCAACTTCTTTCTTTCATCATAGGATCATGGATGTGGGTGGACAACCAAGGATACTTTAAGGCTTCTTTTCGAAGAAGACTTCTTCTAAAGTCAAACTGAACACGTGCTGCTTTTCATGGTTGCTACCATTGATGGGAACATGGATATATACTTCATCATCTTCAATGGATCATATTATTTAGGATTAGCTCCCTCCTAATCCTTGCTTCATGCATGAATGAATGCTCTTCTTTTGGAATTCTGTAATCAACTCCCTCCAACTTAAGAGATCCCACGCTTCCGTCTGCATCCTCTTCCAATTTCCTCTTGATTGCTGACTTCTTTCTGTCTTTACTTCTTCTAGGTTTCTTCAAGATTGATTCTGATTTTGGCTTATCTTGTAGTTGTTACTTATGTAATAACTTCCACATGAACTGTTACTAGGGTTTGTTGATGTACTTCATCCTTTCATGTGTATTGCCTGACTTGTAGTCATTGTGATAGCAATCCTTATAGTTTCTCTTTTGAATATATTATAGATATGCAAGATATGTACATAAAATATGGTATGTACAAGAACTATGAAGAGTATTGTTACCTTGTTTTAGAAGAAGAAGTTTGTTTTGTCCTGCTTGTCTTTCTTTGAGGGTTCCCTTTCTTTGGCAACTAATGCTTCGTGTGTTTCATTCCTTTTCTTTAACTCGGGACAATGATTCTTGTAGTGACCATACTTTCGACAATTGAAGCATTGTATTCTTGACATATCTTTCTCTTGATTTGGTTTCTTCCTTGAGCCAAACTTCTTTTTATTCCTGAAATTATTGAACTTTGCTGTGAAGGCTTGATCATCGTATTTCTTTTTGGGTTTCTCTTTTGCATTGATCCTTGATTCTTCTTGTGCACAACAAGTCCAAAGTTCTTCAAATGTAGGATACTCCTTCCTTGTGTTCATGCTTGCAACAAATGCATCCCATGTCTTGGGAAGACCATTGAGTACTATATTTACTAGTTCCTTCTTAGAGATGATCTCTTCAATAGCTTGTATTTGATCTCTTAACTGAGAGATCCTTACAAAGTGTGATGTTATGCTGTCATCATCATTCATCTTCATGTCACAGAGCTCATTCTTCAGACTCATTACTTGTCCAATGTTTTGACTGAGAAGAGCTTTGTTAGGGCATCGTACATCTTCTTTGACGAATCAAGATGGGAGATGTAGGGTATCAAGTGGTCTTTTATAGAGTCCACTATGATGCTCATGGCATTGATGTCACTGTCTTTGAACTTCTCCATAACTGCGACGTTTTGCGGTTCCTTCTTTTCCTTCTTCAAACTCTGGTTCCACGATCTTTCCTTTCACGATATCCAACACCTTATTCTTGGCAAGGATGAGGTCAATCCTTGTCTTCCATGCTCTGAAGTTAGAAGCTCCATTTAACTTGTTTTCTGACTTCATAGAGTAAGTCATGGTTGCCTTGACTTGGTCAACCCTAGATTTGACCAAAAACTCAAACTTGACGTCTTAGCTTGCTGAGAGTACCCGGAGATGCGCTAGGCTAGGGTGCACTAGTTTATCCAGAAATTAGGTCAATCCTTTCACTTAAGGTGGCTCAACGAGAGGATTAGGGTTTCTGCAACTGCACTTGCTAGTAACCCTAGCGGTAGTGCTTTGGTAACTGCTCCTGCGAAGAAACCCCAGCGACAGTTCTTCAATGAGCTTAGTATCCTTATGGCTATGCTCCCTTCCTGTGGTTAGACTGAATGAAGGAGGTGTGGGCCCATAACCTGTTAGAATATAATGGATGTGCTCGTTTAACCATAGACAATATTACTATTGTTACACAACCATAGGCCGAAGCCACCCCCTAGCACCTTAACCTTGATAGAGAATCATTCCAGAAGCAAACCCTAGGCTAGATAGCCAAACAAAGGGTGGCACATCTTTCTCCAAGAATAGCGCACCAAGCAAGAGTAACAAGAGCTGATCAGAGAGTCCAAACCATAACCAAGAGAGAGTCCAAGCCAAAACCAAAATCTGCTAGCTGCAATAGCTGCAACGATAGCTCTCCTCCAAACTTGCACACAAACTAGCCAATTGCAGTGTGCACAAGTTCTACTTCTGCAGTTCTGAGAATACTTGCCAGAATGAATACTGGCCTCCTGTATTTATACTAAAACTGGCAAACTGCTTGGGTTGACTTCTCATTCTGGGTGCCTATTTACTCAGTATATAATATTTCCTTTAGCCGACTTCTTCTCTTGGAGGCTAATAACCTAATACAAATTATCTTCTTGAGCCGACTTGTCTTCTAGGGTTATTAGCCAACTAATTAGGGTTTCTTGTTGCTTCCCGGAATATTCTATTCTCATCAAGTTTACACGTGGAGGTAAATACCTCCCGCAGCTGCCATAATATCAACAGTTAGATTGCTAAATTTGGCCAAGGGATGAGGGAGTTACGAGTTAAAGGGAGATTCACCCTATTTTTTAGGGATTTCTTAAAATTTAGGAATTTTGCGTTTAAAAGCAATTTAGGGAGAATTTTTAGAAACTGATTGCATGGAAAGTGAGCATATGGAAAGTGAGAGGAATAGAGTGAGAAAAATTAGCCTTGAGTGGCTAAACTCTCTCCAGAAAATGCCACCTCACCCATGCGCCATCTCTTTAGCTTGATTAATTCTCATTTAATACATAATCCTTGGAAATGCGCCCTTGGTCAACTGATGCCACATAGGTGTCATATCACCCTGAAACTCTACCACATGTCAGAATCTGAGCTTGCCACTTGTCACTACTGGAGATGACGATGACTGTTAAAAATAGAAATTTCTAGAAATAGTCACGCGGTCCCAAAAATTTGAAATGTCGAAACTGATCCAAACCCTCCACAATTGCTCAGAATGACTAGGACACCACCACCACATGTCTACTGCTAAAGATAGAAAGTCCTCGCATGTCCATGATATTATACTCATGGGATTTGATTTTTCGCAAGAAATCTGAATCTGCAATCAGAATCGACATGCGAGCCCTAGTGCTCAACTTGCTAAAAATAGAAATCTGTGCCAAATCATCTCGGAAAGGGCCTAAGAGAATCAAATGTCTCAAGGATCAATAATATGTGCTCAGAATCTGAATCCTGGGTCGGGAGCTCAAACTGCTAAAAATAGTAAGTTCTTGCATGTCGCCCGAAAAAGTGCTATCGGGCCTAGAATCATGCAAGGACCATCCCTATATGATAAAAAATGCTCCAAATTGTCAAGAGACCCACTCAAACCGTGTCTCCTAAAAAGTAGCAATACTTGTTGTATGTAGACATCTCTCTCAAATGCATGGGAAACCAAACTAACTCTACCTCTGAACAAAATAACCATGTGCCGATCATATACTTGCCTCTAATGGGAATCAACCTCTACTAACCACAAGTGCTAAACTATGGGAGAATCTCAGAATGCCAGCCAACTATTGCATGTTGGCTCTTAACCCTCAAGATTTTCAAGGGTGAAATCTAGGGGTTAACATGTGTGTGTGTGTATTTAAACAACATGTAGGGAAATATGTGAACTACATCATTACATAAGCACTGATATTCTCCACAAAGTGGAATAACTTATGTTTATTGGGACGATGAAGGTGCACTCACAAAGAAGACTTGAGAGCCAAAAATTAGAGGGGATGCATGGATGAGACTCTTTCTTGATACATTGTTCGCTTATACAATTTTCCTATATAAAATTTTATATCTTTTAAAAACTTTTGATATTTTTTTTGTTGGCGTGTTTATGTCTCTTTTAGAACCTTTTGATATTTGTTTTGTTGGATTGTTTATTCTCTTACATTTTTTGTTTATTGTGGCTTCAATTTTGCAAACTTTGGCGTTATTTCTTTCTTTATTCCTTTCAAAACGTTTCTTGTTATCGGGTTGACAAGGAACTTCTTATTGTGCAGTGAATATAATTACAATGAGAAATATAACCTAATATATATAATGCTGGTCTCTTCTAAATGACATTCTATATTTTCCTCATTGTTATTCTCTTCTTATCAATCAAGTTGAATCTCTAACAACGAACAAATGTAGAGTGATGTGGGTGTATTATATACTTTATCCAAAATGGCCTAGAAAATCTTGTTTTTGTTGGAATTTGGCAAAGCAAAAAATCCAGAAGAGGCATAGTTTCAGACTGTTTCAAGATTTTCAAGGTTTTGGGTCGTTTCAGAGACCCTCAAAACCTCCGGGGCATGGATGAACCATGCTCTTGGAACTTTGACTTGGGGAAGTATGCCAAGCATCTCAATTTCTGTCGGATTTTATGCTTGGAACTATGCTGAAAAAGGGGCCGTTTTGGATATTTTTATCCTATGTTGCATTGGTTTTCGGGACGAGGGAATGGTGGGGATGGGAGGACACGTCCTTGGGACAGTTAGAGCGCACCCCCAAATTTTTCAGGGGACAACAATTATATATATATACATTAAAATTTTAGAATTCACCATAAACATTTGTTGTTGCTTCAAGCTTGTAAGCATAACTAGCTATACCATATAGTATTATGCACAACCCTTACACTTGCCGATTTTGAAAAAGCTCGAGCAATTTAAAAAAGGGCCGAGTGACATTCCATTATTCACTGCTAGACATGAGCAAAATGAAGTTTATCTTTAGGAACTTAAGTGAGAACTATCTCTATAACAACTTTTCTTCCTCATATTTTTTGTTAATGATGATTATGTTAAAACATAAAAGGCATTCCCTTCTCAATAGGTTTTGTAGATTTTTACAGCTGTGTTGAAAACCACTAGAAAACACTTTGGTTTTCTAAAGAGATTAGATTCATATTTTAAATTAAGAAGGTGATTGAATAGGAATTTATCAAACATTTAGTACCCAATCCAAGTCACTACTATTTGATTGTTTTTACAATGCTCGAGGTTGGGACAGTGGAAGCACTAGGCTTGAATGACTCTTGGAAACCCATGTACAATATGTAAAAGCTAAGATGACCAAAAAAATGAGAAGAACAAGAACATACACCACAATGATCAGCCCTTTGAAATATTGCATTTCTTGTTTTTTTTTGACATGGAAGCTTTGCTTGTTGTAATGTTGTTGCGGGAAATACAATAATTAAATCACCAGAAACCCAGATCGAAACCCATCATACAAAACCCATGTTTTGAGATACAACTTGTACAATAGATCTAGATTCATTGCAATACAAAAATAATGGATGGGAAAAATGATCATATTGTCCAATCATCAATTTCCATGATTGTCAAAACTAAATATATATGCTTGGAATATCCCCAAAATTTGCCTAGAGAATCCCTGAAATCTGTGCAGAACATCCTTGAAATCTGTCAGGAATGTTTCTGAAATTAGCTTGGAATGTCTTGGGGATGACCAACAAGTCCTCAAGTCCTTGATGGAGTCCCCGACAGTTTTGGGACGTTTCTTAAGGGTCCCCAAGTCCTCGAAATGCAGGAATAGAGTGTACGCAAGTTATCATATCTCTATCCCTTTGGGGGCGTTCATTATTGGAGTCTGATTGGGCCTCAGTTGAGAGAGTCCAGGCCCTTCTCCTCCGACGCATCATTAGATGTAAACAGACAGTTCCTCAGCACATCATCCTAGCAGAGTTTGGGGCTCGCCCCTTTCAACTTGAGACAGTGTTCTGATTGGTCTCTTTTCTACATTGTATCTGGAGCTCAGTGGAATTGATGAAGGGGCGAGATCGGTACCCATACTTGGCCTACTGCTCTTTTGAGACCATTTCCCTCTCTAGCTCATTGGGTCGAGCATGATGTTGGTTCATAGGGGTTTCAGATCTTTTAGAGTGTGTGGGCATTCAGATTGATCGTCTCCCTCCGTTTAGATATTCTTTGGATGCACCTGGCCATCATCTCATACTGACGAGACAGGTGTTGAACAATATCATCAGGGATGCCATTTACAGGCAGTTTATGTAGATCACTTGGGTTAACCCTCCTGGTGGGTTACTCCCAGAGATGGCCTTCTATGCTGAGCACTTCTTGGAGCTTAGGGACGGGTTCATCGTTCGACCACATTATACGCTCTGCCACTGGTCGCACACTCTTTGGATTCTGCTAGGCCAGTTTAGAGTGGGCTCCCATAGACTTCGTGTTGAGACAGATCACCAGATCAATCAACCAGACATGATCTGTCAGCTATGCCAATTCTATGCTAGCTACAGGAGGTTGAGATTGAGGAGCACTTCATCTTTTGTTGTCCCATCTACTATGAGATCAGGGGGCGGTTTCATTGCTTATTCAAGGGGGCTCAGACCCTTACTAGCTTCTTCAACTGTCTTGATCAATGATTCTTAGCTTTATACATACATGAGAGCCTCAGGTTCCTAGCACATATTCTTCAGCCTCCTACGAGACTAGACCCTATTCGGCGGATCACCTCCTTCTTCACAATGCTACCTTTTGGTAGGGGCATTGCGAGATGAACTGACACCAACACAGCTCCGGACTTCAGATCAATGTGGACCCATGGGACCTTCCTCCTTCCCACGAGATTTCAGCGACATGAACAAACCATATCCCTTCCCAGGAGACAAATGAGATCCCCCAGGCCTCGTCGGGGTACTACCTCTTCTAGTCAACAGTGTAGTGGATGACCTAAGCATCCCACTAGTTCCCCCTTTGGACATCCTACTATGCTCAGTTTTCTTCAGTTGACCTTGGATGGTAGGAGAGATGGGTCCATTTCATGACTGACCTATTTTGTCACCTCTGGTTCTTCATGTTCCTGGATCTTCTCCTACAATACATCTCCTCATCTGAGCAGGTCTCTGGGCTCAGGGTCGAGGGTTCATGTCTGAGCATAGATCTCACTCTCTACTGCTTTACCTTATTTTATTTTATTCTCATTTTACTTTTTGCATCTTGCCTTTATAGGAGACCTTTCGGTACTCTTGCTTTGTAATGACATCATTGTACTCAACAATCCCTTTGACCTACTTTTGTGGTCATTAACTGGACATTAATGAGATTATCTTATCTTATCTATCCCATCGTCCACCACTTTTCCAAATAATCCCCATCATGTAAATCATAAATGTCTACACATTTTTGTCATTGGTCTCCTATATTGTAATGCCTCTAGATTAACTGCACATGGGGTGAAATAAGGGAGTTTGGTGTAATTAACTATTTCATTCATGCCATTTGACCTTCACATTATAATGTGAAATTTAGAATAGTGCATGCAATTCCACATGTTGTTAAATCATAGTGAGGGGTATGCTTCCTAAATTATCTTCTTAGCATTGAAATGGTCATTGCTTTGATCTCAAAAGACTTCCAAGTGTCCAAGGCATTTGTACTTTTGGAGAAGATAAAAATTATAATATTCAAGATTACCGGACAAAGTCAGGATTGGCATTGATTATCCAACTACTATTATCCAACTACTAAACAACATAACATTCCTTACAAATTTCTATCTAGACAAAGCCAACACTATTTCCTTGGAATTGTCAAATATTCATATAGCCCTATTTACAGAGTTGAAATTCCTTTGTACCATAACATAGTTGAAATATGGCAATAACAAAATACAATCTTGCTTACAAAATAGATATCAAACTCATATGCAAACACTAGCACCGATGAAAACTACTGCTAGAACGACAAAGTCAAAGGCAATACCCCACTAGACAATGGGCCTTTCAATTGTAGTTGGACATCAACGGGTCCCCTAAGGTCCATACATCAGAACTAGTCCTCCAAAGGGAGCTTATCTTGCACCATAACAATGTTGGTGTACATGCATCATTTCCCTCACATGCATAATTTTCTCTCCCCTAGAGTGCACTTGAGCTTCATCCCTTAATTCTAGGGATTTATCTTAGGAAAATTCCACTTTTCAAGGGATATGAGTGCTTCCTTCCTACATTATAGGGTCAGATCTTATTTTCTAGGAATAAGTGCACACTTGAGGAGTAGATCGTATTTTCAAGAGCTAGTTTACTCCACTTGACTTGCATGGGCTAATTTACTCCACTCGGCTAGTAAAAGCCAAGTTAACTCCCTCATGAAAGAGCACTTGGCTAATTAGTGCATGTTTTGGCATGCTTTGCATGTAGTTAAGCCTAACAAAGTTGCATGAGAACTAATTCGATTCTATTGCATTCAATTGCATTGTATTGTATTCTTTTCATCTTTGGATGATCATTCTTTCTACAAGTTTATGAGAATTAGATTGCTCCAACAATTCTTCTTCTCTTGTCTTCTTTCAAATTTTTAATTGTATTGCTTTTCAATTAGATTCTAAATCCTCTTGCAGGTTGATCAACCGAATCTTACATGGTTATAGAGCTAGGTTGAGTCTAAGGGAATAGTATACATGTTTGCAGGTGGAAGACACAAATTAGAGCACACTAGGCAGGGTGGATCAGTCTCAACAGATAATCCTCACACCATTCAACTATTATGAATGGAGACATAGGTGGTTATTCTCTTGCGGAGTAAAGGCCTATATCGGATCACAATGGGAACTGAGACCGATCCAAATTTCGCTGTTGAAAAGGAAAAATGGTTTAATCGAATGGATGAAGCATATGGATTGTTATGTCTCTCTATTTCTCCTGACCTCTTATTCCACATCAAATCTGTAAAAACAACCAATGTAGTCTGGACCAAGCTAGAAGGACTCTTTGAGAAGCAGGATGTGTTGCAAGGACATTAGTTGGAGAATGAGCTCATCGGTTTGAGCCTGAGCAACTTCGACACTATCTAGGACTTTTTCACCTAGTTTAAATCACTATTGCTTCAACTCAAATTATGTGGCATAGAAAAGAAGGAAGAGCAACTCATTCTCTCAATTTTGTCCAAACTGGATTCTGAATACTCAATTTTTGTTTCTACCTTCCATGCTTGGAAGATGCCTTCATTGGATGATTTTACTACCTCTCTCACCCATGAGCAAGATAAACTTGTTCAAATGGGTTCCCTCAAGACAACAAAGGCGCATGCATTTGCTACAAATGAGGGAAGCAAGACTAGCAACAAACTTAAATAACAATTCAAAGGAAAGAAAGACCAGGATTAGAAGGAGCGCAATCCAAAATCTACATAGGAGATTTCCAACTCTAAAACTAGGAAAACAAAGAAGGAGAAGGTGATATGTGCTTACTGCAAGAAACCCAATCATGAAGAACATGCATGTATGAGGAAGCAAAATGATTAGATGACCCATCTTCTTGAGAGGCATATATCAATGTACCTAATAATATCAAGAAGAAATATGAGAAATCTGAAAAGCCACAAGATGATAAAGACAAAGGAAAGGAAACATGTCATGCACTTGTTGTCTCTTCCTCATTATCTACATTGGTTCTTGATACAAGAGCTTCGAACCATATGGCTTCATCACAAGAAGTCTTTACTTTTTTGAAGCCATGCACCAATCCTATCATCTTAATGGGAGATAATACATCGGTTCATGTATGTGAAAAAGGAACCATTGATTTAGATCATGGGCATTTTCAGAATGTATTGCATGTACCTACCTTGTCCATCAACCTTTTTTCCATCTATTAGATCACCCATTCAAGTACCGACAAGAGTGTGGAGTTCACACCTAATTCAATGGTCATTACATAAATTTTTGATGGAACAAGATTGCGGTTGGGAAAGCAGATCACTAGTCCAAGTTGTATGTCCTTTCCAATTTTATTCCAAAATCTCCTTCAACTGTACTTCTAACACATTGTGATGAAGCAAGTAGGTTGGCGCATGAAAGATTCGGTCACCGTAACAACTGCTATTTGTAGTAGCTCAACAAGTAGGGTATGGTGATAGGATTGCTAGACATTAAGTATTTTGATGGTGTATGTCAGGGCTGCATTCTTGGTATGCATCTAGAAGAAAAAATTGAAAAGGGAAAGGCATGGAGAGCCTCATAAGCTCTTGAGCTTGTTCACAGTGATATCAGGGGTCCATTTCCTCACCTATCCATGAGCAAGGCCAAGTATGTTTTGACCTTCATTGATGATTGGTCAAGGTGCACTTGTGTATACTTTCTCAAGCAAAAATTAGAGATTTTTGAGTGTTTCAGAGAATTCAAAGCTTTCTCAGAGAAGTAATTAGGAAAGGGAATCAAGATCCTGCATATAGCGAATGGGGGGGAGCATGTGAACAAAGATGTTCAGTATTTATGTGTAGAGGTAGGTATTGCGTTGCAACATACAGTTCCTTATACTCCACAACAGAACGGGGTTGTAGAACGAAAGAACATATCCTTGAAGGATATGACAAACTGCATGCTATAGTCCAAGTCCCTCTCTCCAAAGCTTTGGGTTGAAGCTATCAACTATGCAACCTACATCCAAAACCGAGTTTCTCACAAAGTATTGAAGGGAGTCACTCCATTCGAAGCTTGGAGTGGTCGAAAACCTAAATTCAAGTGCTTTAGGATGTTTGGATCTTGTTGCCGTCCTAATACACACTTGCTAGCGTGAGCTAAGTCTAACTCACTTAGTGTGTCCTCGGAGACACAATGTCTAGGTTTTCACTCCACACTGTCACCTTGACTGAAACCTCTTCCTTCTAGGCTTACTCCTAGGGAAGCCAAGGGGGGTAGTCTCTAGTTACTAGATTGATTTTAGTTTTAATGTTCTAGGAGTTAGTTTTAATTTGTTAAAGGCTAAAGGGAAAACTACCTAAGATGCTAAGGCAGCGAATGCAAAGTGCAAGTCTAATCTAAATGTCAATCAGCCCTTTCCTTAAGTCAACTAAGACTAGTGCCTAAGGTTGGGCAATGGGGTCAACTAAGTTTGAGGGTGGTTTATTACAAAAGTATTACAAGTAAAGGTTCACAAAACTACCCCAAACCAAAGATTACAATTATACAAAAGAATTACAAATGTTATAATGTTTACACAATATACAAATAAATACAAAGATACACAAGTGTAAGTGAAACACACATTAGCCAAGCATGCCCCAATAGCACTTACTCTATTGGACCGCCTTCACTGGAAACCACAAAAGCACTCAAGAATCAAAGAAAGTGATGCTTCCCCGAGTGGGATACTCAACACTTTCTTGATTCACACCACAATAAGCAAATTAACAAGATATTCAATATATTACTTATTTGTTCACATAGACACAAAGACACAAACCATAAGTTGCACTTAAGATAAATAAAATAATGAAATTATCACCAATGTGTGTTCCTATCAATACATCTAATTCCCCCAACACATCAAAAATGATCTATGCAACTAAATGATTAAGGAGTTTCTTAAAGATTTATTAAATTTTAGTCTCCTCCCCCTAACTATGTTTGTGCTTTGAACTTCCTCCTCCCTTGGCCAAATGACTGCCGGGTGCTCAAGATAGTAAGGCAACGAGGCCCACCCTAGCTTCCACGGTCAGCCCTGACAGTAAGAGTACTTCCCGGAAAGGATCTCCCCTACGAAATCACGAGACGGTCCCTCGCCACTTCCTTCCGTTGTTTTCTTCAAACCCGTTTTAGATGGTGGAGATGGCTGAATAAATCCCCTAAAATGTTGTCTAAGTGTTATTATGACCCGCGGGTGGGTCTTTAAGTGTGTTGGGTTGCTTTTAGGAAAGTTTTAGACCCTTAAAAATTGACGTTTAAGTGCATGGCCGAAATGAAAAAGCTCATAAAAATGTGTTTG
>ML780414.1:1061670-1077758 GCA_009831015.1 Picea engelmannii | reverse complement strand
ATTGGAGAACCACTTTCTCCTTTCTGGACTTCATCACGGATAATGTAATGCTTGATTTCAAATGTACTTCGGTCTGGAACACTGGTTTTCTCTGAAGGGTTCATGTAGCTCTGATCAATGAAGTATATCATTGTTGGAAAACTAGAACATATCCATGTGGCACTTCTTCTGTCATCATGAGATCTGATCTTTTGAGTAATCATCTTAATACAATATCTCTGTTATAGAAAATCTTCACCATGCTTCTGCTGTGCACTGGAGGTTCTCCACCAAGTTATCTTCTTCCATCTGCATACAAGGGTCTCTTTCTGGTACGCTTCAAAGTCTTGAGGTTGTTCTTCATACGCTCTTTGTTCCATTGCTCTGGAGAACAGTCTTTGCATTCATCTGATGTAGAATTCCAACACATGGATATTGCGGATGATATAAAGACTCATGTAGAGGTATGTCTGGTTTATTGGAACAAGTAATCATCATATTCTTCTCCCTCCATTTGGGAGAACCTCTAGTTCTGGATCTTGCAATGCTTGCATATATACACTGTTCTTCATCACAACTTTCAGATCCTCTGCTTAATTGATTTCATATCAGGTTGGTAATCTTGTGATTCTTAATACAGTGACTGGTTGTTCTGGCTTCTCTTTCTTTCTTGGAATCTTCATGGTCTTCTTAATGTTTTTCTTTAGCTCTTGGGTCCATGGAGTTTCTTATAGTTTCCATGTCCTAAAGATTTCACTTCTTCCTTTCATTATAGAATCATGGATGTGGATGGACAACCAGGGATACTTTAAGGCTTCTCTTCGAAGAAGACTTCTTCTGAAGTTGAACTGAACATGTACTGTCTTTCATGGCTGCTACCATGGATATATACATCATCATCTTCAATGGATCATAGGATCAGCTCCCTCCTAATCCTTGCTTCATGTATGAGTGCATATAATCGGCTCCCTTTGTCTAACAGAGTCCACGCTTCCGTTTGCATCCTTATTGTCTTCTGTAATATATAATCGGCTCCCTCTGTCTAACAGAGTCCACGCTTCCGTCTTATTGTCTTCTGCAAAACGTCATAAGTCTTTCTCCAAGTTCCTCTTGATTGTTGACTTTTTTCTGCTTTGCTTCTTCTAAGTCTCTTCATGATTGATTCTGATTTCACTTATCTTGTAATAGCTTCCACATGATTTGTTTGATGTATTTCATCCTTTCATGTGTATTATCTAACTTGTATAATGATAGCAATCCTTATCTTGTTGTTCTTCCATAGGTATAGTTCTTCTTGGAACACATTATCTTCTAAGAGATAGATATACGAGATATGTATAGAGACGATGCAAACAAAATATGTACAAGAACTAAGAAAAGTATTGTTACCTTTAGAAGAAGAAGTCTCTTTCATCCTGCTTAGTCTTCTTTGTAAGTTCCTTTTCTTCGACAAATGATGCTTCGTGTTTCTCCTTCCTTTTCTTTAGCTCGGGACAATGATTCTTGTAGTGACCATACTTTTGACAGTTGAACCATTGTATTTCTGAAATCTTTTTCTCTTGATTTGGCTTCCTCCTTGAACCAAGCTTCCTTTTGTTCCTGAAATTCTTGAATCTTGCTGTGAAGGCTTGATCATCATACTTCTTTTGGGGTTTCTCTTTTGCATGGATCCTGGATTCTTCTTGAGCATAGCAAGTCCAAAGTTCTTCAAATGTAGGATACTCCTTCCTTGCGTTCATGCTTGTGGCAAATGCATCCCATGTCTTGGGAAGACCATTGAGTACTATGTTTACCAATTCCTTCTCTGAAATGGTCTCTTCAATAGCTTGTAGTTGATCTCTTAACTGAGAGATCCTCACAAAGTATGATGTTATGTTGTCGTCATCATTCATCTTCATGTCACAGAGCTCATTCTTCAGACTCATTACTTGTCCAATGTTTCTGACTGAGAAGAGGTTCGTTAGGGCATCGTACATCTTCTTCGATGAGTCAAGATGGGAGATGTAGGGTATCAAGTGGTCTTTTATAGAGTCCACTATGATACTCATGGCATTGATGTCACCATCTTTGAACTTCTCCATAACTGCAACGTTCTGCGGTTCCTTCTCTTTTCCTTCTTCAAACTCGGGTTCCACGATCTTTCCTTTCACGATATCCAACACTTTATTCTTGGCAAGGATGAGGTCAATCCTCGTCTTCCATGCTCTGAAGTTAGAAGCTCCATCTAACTTGTTTTTTGACTTCATAGAGTAGGTCATGGCTTCTTTGACTTGGTCAACCCTAGATTTGACCAAAAACTCAAACTTGACATCTTGGCTTGCTGAGAGTACCAAGAGATGCGCTAGGCTAGGACGCACTGATCTATTCGGAAATTAGGTCAATCCCTTCACTTAAGGTGCCTCAACGAGAGGATTAGGTTTTCTGCAACTGCACCTACTAGTAACCCTAGCGATAGTGCTATGGTGACTGCTCCTGCTAGAAACCCTAGCGACAATTCTTCAACGAGATTAATATCCTTACGACTATGTTTCCTTCTAGCGGTTAGACTGAACGAAGGAGGTGTGGGCCCATAACCTGTTAGAATATAATGGATGTGCTTGTTTTACCATTGACAATATCGCTATTGTCACCCAACCATAGGCCGAAGCCACCCTCCGAGCACCTTAACCTTGACAGAGAATCACTCCGGAAGAAAACCCTAGGCTAGATAGCCAAACAAAGGGTAGCGCTCCTTTCCCCAAGGATAGCGCACCAACAAGAGATGATCAGATAGTCCAAACCCTAACCAAGAGATAGTCCAAGCCAAACGTGATCTGCTAGCTGCAGCAGCTGCAATGGAAACTCTCCTCCAAACCTGCACACAAAACTGGGCACTGCAATGCGCACAAGTGCTGCTCTGCAATTCTGAGACTGCCTGCCAGAATGAAGACTGGCCTCCTGTATTTATAGTAATTCTGGCTAATTGCCTGGGCCGACTTCTCATTCTGGGTATCTGTCTGTTCAGTATATATTATTTCTTCTCGCTGACTTCTTCTCTTGGAGGCTAATAACCTAATACAAGTTATCTTCTTGAGCCGACATGTCTTCTAGGGTTATTAGCCAACTCATTAGGGTTTCTTCTTGCTTCCCGGAGTATTCTATTCTCGTCAGGTTTACACGTGGAGGTAAATACCTCCCGCAGTTACCATAATATCAACACCATATTGGCTCCAAGCTGTTCGTCAGGAATGGCTGCAAGACCCCAAAATTTCTAGCCTGCTCCACCAATTGCAACACAATTCTTTAGTTTCTCCAAGGTACTCTTGGCACAATGAAGAGCTTCGCTACAAAGGCTGTTTATATTTATGCAAGCAATCCCAACTTAAATCCACAGTGCTTTTTGAACTTCATGCCTCACCCATAGTTGGGCATTCAGGGTTTACCAAAACCTATGAACAGGTCAAATGTTCGTTTTTTTGGGAGGGTATGAAACAGGACGTCCGCACCTTTGTAGATGAATGTGAGGTCTGTCAACGCAACAAGGGAGAAACTGTCAAAGCTTCGAGCACACTCCAACCACTTTTGATTCCCCCTGCTATTTGGCGAGATATTTCTATGGATTTCATTGTAGGCTTACCTAAATTGGGCAATAAGTCAGTCATCATGGTGGTCGTAGATCGTCTCTCCAAATATGCTCATTTTTGTGCTCTTCAACACCCATTCACAACCGCCATAGTGGCTCAAATCTTCATGGATAATATCTTCAAGTTTCATGGCATGCCTAATTCTATTGTCTCTGACAGAGACCCTAATTTCACCAACAATTTTTGGCAAGAATTGTTCAAGCTACAGGGCACCCAATTGCATCTCAGCACCACTTATCACCCCCAGATGGATGGCCAGACTGAAGTTGTCAACAAGTGTTTGGAAACATGTTTGAGGAGTTTTGCATCTAAGAGGCAAAATCGGTGGGCTCAATGGTTACCCCTAGCTGAATGGTGGTACAACACATCTTACCATACAACTACTCGCATGACTCCTTTTGAAGCAGTCTATGGCCAAAATCCCCCATTAGTTCTCTCCTATATGCCAAGGATCTCGAAGGTTCAGGAGGTTGACAACAATCTTACAGTCCGCGAGGCTATTCTTCGTGCCCTTAAAGACAATTTGGTCATGGCTCAGAATCGCATGAAGCAACAAGCAGATCAAGGTCATTCTAAACGCCATTTTGTTGAAGGGGACCAGGTATTTCTTCGACTACAACCTTATAAGCAGACTTCACTCAAAGCTAAACACTGTTAGAAACTTGTGCCCAAATTTTATGGTCCTTATATAGTGCTCAAGCGTGTGGGATTGGTGGCCTATCAGTTAGCTCTACCCAGCTAGTCGAAGCTCCATCCTGTTTTTCATGTTTTCTGCTTAAAGAAGGTGATTGGAACTAAGTGCTAAACTCAAACTAGTCTCCCTGAGTTGGATGAAGAAGGTTCCATATGGTTGCAGCCACAAGCAGTCTTGGCCCAGTGAGAGCATCGTCTCCGTAAGCACACCATCCAGGAAGTGTTAGTCCAATGGAAAGATACACCTCCAGAAGATGCCACCTGGGAGCTGGCCACCATTCTACAACAATTCCCTCATCTGAAGCCTTGAGGACAAGGCTGTTCTTCAAGGGGGAGGGCATGTTAGGGACCTAACCTCCCTAACCCCTCACGTAGGTAGAATAATATAATTCCATGTAATAAAGGTCAATATTAATAAGGCCTAGCAATATGAAAGAATAAGTCAAATGTAAGAAGACCTAATAGAAGCTTCCGCTTCTAGAAGGATCTTCCTCTAGATTGTTCTTTTGGATAGATAGATTTAGTATAAATAGGAGTAGAGGGTATGAAAAATCTGGTCTTGGAGATTATTGTAATAGAGCTCTGCTCTGCTGGAGGTTGCCCCCTCGAAGAAGCAAGTGAACATTGCTATCATTATTCAAAGTGCTCTTTCTGGTGTTATTCTGGTATTGTTCTGGTTATATCATTGTTTCTCTGCCATTTCTATGCTAAAATCTTTCTGTTCTGCATACTATTTTATATCTGGAATACTACACCAAATGCAGAGGCCTCTTCAATATGAAGGTGATGAGTATAATTCATAGTAACAAATATCATGCATCATACAAAATATTTTATCTAAGTGACATTTTCTGCTGTCCTTTGCTATGCTTTCTGCTCTCCTCTGCTATCCTGTATACTACCTTACCTGGAGGTTTTGGCAGTTTGTATACTTGTGGGATTTATCAATTGAACCTCCAAAGCATGACTTGAAGATTGCTCGGAGGCAGATGGCTGTGGAGGTGTGTCAACGTGGAATGGAAATGGAGGAGTGTTAATGTCAATATCTCCTTCTAACATCTGTATGACTTTGGCCATTGATGGACGGCAGTCCAATTAAACATATCTTGTTTGATATGCCTATGACTTTCTCTGACATTTTCCCTTTTCTCAGATTCCCAAATTCACCCTTCGCCACTTGCTTAAAAGCCCACTTTAGAGGAATTTGCTTGATCTACTCTCTCTATTATCAAGGTCAGTGTTCTTCCTTTCCCCCACCATCTCCATAACCAACATACCCTAGATGTAAACATCAGATATCTTAGTCACAGTTCCACAGATTCACTGAAACATCTCTGGGCAGCATAACCCACTGTTTCTCTATGATCTATGCAGATGCAAGTTTTCTCTCTATCTGATATTTTTTCTAGACCAAAATCTGCAACTTTTGGCAAAAAACTGGCATCAAGAAGAATATTGTTCGGCGTTATGTGGGCCATTACTGCATTCTTTGTATAGGTATGCAATACTGCCAGCTGCACCAACTGTGATCAGTTACAACTGTCTCCAATCCAACTCATCTTGATGGTCTCCATGGATATAGTTGTTAATGGAGCCATTAACCATGCATCCATACACCAAAGCTCTTTTGGATCCCCAGGAGCAATAACCCAAGAGGCATACCAGGGTAATGTGATACGTCCTCCCCACTGGTGCAACTTCTGCAATAAATTATTGCTCATTCTGTTTTGGTTCATCCAAAAGGTAATGTGATACATCCTCCCCACTGGTGCTACTTCTGCAATGAATTATTGCTCATTCTGTTTTGATTCATCCAAAATCTTGACAGTTATTATACGTCCACTGGGAAGCTTCCCTTAAACTTTTCCAAAACCTCATTTGCCAACCTTGTTTGTGTATTCTCTAATCTGAGTATAAGAATGTATGGTGGGCATTTGTGAGGATTAATAGTGTAAGAAATTCTCGATGGAGGGAGGTTTATAGTTGCAGGGGTCCATAAATGCTCAAATGCTCTACTCACTGGCAGTGGTCAAGACAAATTTGATGACAAACTGCTATGCAAGAAGCACTGCGATGCCAACGACAACACATACTGTAAAAAATGTCCTTGAAAATTGAACAAGGTAATTGGAATATCGAATATAAAAGATAAGCAAGTGTAATGAATGGATGAGTTTTAAAGATAAGCAATTTACCTGCCATAGATTTTGCAGATAGCCTCTGATGCAGTGGCATCTTCAATGAAGTAGCAGCAAGCTGCTAGAGTCATGAAGAGGAGCACGAAGAATATTTCATGACATCTTCGA
The DNA here is from genome assembly GCA_009831015.1 of Picea engelmannii. Taxonomy (NCBI): domain Eukaryota; kingdom Viridiplantae; phylum Streptophyta; class Pinopsida; order Pinales; family Pinaceae; genus Picea; species Picea engelmannii. Next base: position 1,071,157 of record ML780414.1, on the reverse strand, counting down.
AAAAAATGCACTGTATCAGGGGGCCGAGCATCATGTAGTGTTAGTGTTGGTTGGCATTACAAGCTTTGGCATGCACTTGTTAAATCTTGACGGACTTGTTAAACTATGGCGGTATTCCTTGTATCTAAGCATATAGTCATGGCATGTATTGCATGTATTTTCACTGGCAAACATAAAGGAATGAAGTGATAAAGGCATGGGAAGATGAAAAGTTTGGAAGACAGAGATTTAATGGTTCTAGTGGAGTAGTTACACAAGGAAGCCAAAGCGCTTCACATGGTACTTACAATGGTATAAGGGATATAAACGGGCACGTAGACAGTAAAGGGATAGGAGGTGCGCTCCAGATAAGAGATAAGGAAGGCTACGCTGCCATGGCCTTTGGCTTGGCAGCATAATAAATGCCCGCAAATGTAGGGTTGTAAAGTCTATAGACAATAGCATAATCAGAGATGTGTGTGAAAGGATGGAGAGTCAGAAGGATGTATTGTTATTGCTCTTTTCATTTTAAAGAAAATTGTTGTTTCCAGAATTCCATGTAGCTGATGATTCTAAGTTTTATATTTATGTTTCAGATTCTTAGTGTGTGTATGGTAGAATTGTTTCTGTTGTGTGACTCTGTTTGGCAGGGGGGTCTTTCCTTTCTGCACCATTTGGTATCAGAACCAGCTACAACACTGGGACAAGAGAAGAAATAACAAAAGAATAATAAGCAGAAGCAGAACACAGCATGATGATGATGATGATGATGAAGATACCCATGAAGATTAAGAGGACTAAAGAAGCTGCTGAGCTGAAAATGAGGGCTGATTTACAGTCCTGGGAAAGATGATGAAGCTGAGCGAGAAGCTGCTGAGAAAACAAAGATGTTGCTGATAGAAGATAGTGGATATTAAATCTGCTAGTGAAAATGAAGAATCTGCAAGAGAATGTGTTGCACATTGAGTGCAGAGGTGCCATGTGAAGAGGAAAACTGCTGAAGGTACATCTCTGAAAAGTTGTGATGTTGATGATAAAGGGCAGGTGCCTAGTTTGTTGAGTTGGGGAAAGATGGAATACTGGGAGCAGAAGACTCCATGTTGTGTAGTTTCAAGCAAGAGATGCTGAAACACCGTAGGCATCTGTTTAGGTTGCAAGGGGATGCAATTGCATTGTCTCTGAGGAGATACGGCTCAAGTTGGCAATTGAGACTCTGATAAACACATGCAATAGTGCTTAGAAATAATGATGAGATGTAGTACTTAGAAATTATGATGAGATGGTGATCAAGAAAGAGGGACAGAGATGGCAGCAATAGCAAAAGATGAGTTGCAGCAGAAAGTGAGTCACGGATGAAAATTTCAGATTTCGGTAATAAGTGTGTTGTTGTATTGCTGCAGGTAAATATGCAACAATGAATGTGAGAGGATGTTGAGATGAAGATGACAGCAGTGAGTTGAACAAAAAATACAGCCGCAGTGGAAAATGAAGGCAGTGAAGAAAGAAATACACTTGACATCATAAGCATGAGGGTATGCTTCTTATTAACCTAGGTAGTTTGATGCAGTGGTATCTTCGACAAAGTAATGATACCCCTTGAAGGAAGTAGCAGCAAGCTGGTAGAGTTATGAAGAGGAGCAGGAAGATTGTTTCAGTATGCCTCGAAAAAAAGTGCACTGAATTGGGAGGCCGAACATCATGTAGTGTTAGTGTTGGTTGGCATTACGAGCTTCAACATGCACTTGTTAAATCTTGACTGACTTGTTAAACTATGGTGGTATTCCTTGTGTCTAAGCATATAGTCATGTCATGTATTGCATGTATTTTCACTGGCAAACAGAAAGGAATGAAACAATAAAGGCATGGGAAGACAAAAAGTCGCAAAGACAGAGATTTAATGGCTCTAGTGAATCAGTTACACAAGGAAGCCAAAGCGCTTCACACGGTAGTTGCAACGGTAGAAGGGATATAAGTAAGGGTGTAGACAGTGAAGGGAGAGGAAGTGCACTCCAAACAAGAGATAAGGAATGCTACGCTGCCATGGCCTTTGGATTGGCAGCATAATAAATCCCTGCAAATGTAGGGTTGTAAAGTCTATAGACAATAGACTAATCAGAGTTGTCTGTGAAAGGCTGAAGAGCCAGAAGGATGTAATGTTATTGCTGTTTTCATTTTAAAGAAAATTGTTGTTCTCAAAATTATATGTAGTTGATGATTCTAAGTTTTATATTTATGTTTCAGATTCTTAGTGTGTGTGGTAGAATTAGTTCTTCTCTTTGACGTTGATTGGCTGGGGGGTCTTTCCTCTCTGCATCAGTCTCTCTTGAATTGTCCATCGTTCACAGAGATGAAACAGAAACAGCCGAGTAAGATAAGATAATGCAACGTAGATAGAGGTGGGGAAAGACAATACAGTCAAGAAAAAGAGTTTTCAGAGGAATTCAAGTCATGAACATGATCATTACGACAAATGCAATAATCCTTATGATTATTATCATCTCCTATAAAGGAAGGGAAAAATGAGAGTAACATCTTCCTTTGAGGGGCTTGACAAGACTGAAAATCCTTGGGTATACACCATGTAATTTGGAATCCTCTTTGGTGGAGTTGTTCAAAATTCTTATCATTGCTAATGTTATAGTTTTTATCTGTTGGAACGATCATAGTATATGTGCATCTTGGAATCTGGAAGCCTATTTCACGGTGGTAGAAGCAATGGGGTTAGATTCTCTGCAATCATGATGTGTGACAATCACGGTGTTATGGAGATATTTGAGTGGGTATGCCTGTTGTGTACAATTAAGAATTGTTCCCGCTATGTATCCCTGAAAATATTGAAGAATCCACCTTTGATTAACCAATTGTACTTGACAGAGGAATTACCTCTATCTTGTTGGGTGAATTGAAGTGTTTAAATAGAGTATGTTGATTCTGTGATATTTTTGAGCACAAGGAAGTTGTTTATGTATTGACTTATTTATATGCACTTAACAGATAAAAGGCCACATGTTTCAAAGGGATCAGATTAGTGTGATTGCCACAAATCAGAGGAGTGTAATCTTTATAATTAGGTGGACCATATTCACCCTTGATGAGGATGATGGACTAGGTAGAAATATAGGTAAGAGTATATCAGGTATGACGATGAAGAGGGAGGAGCTCATTTTGCCTAACAGTCATACAGACAAAGACAAGATCAACAAACAAGTGTGATGTAAGTGTGATCAGCAAAACTTAAAACAAACTGCACATAGAAACATAAGTGTGACGTTTGTTCAAAGTAGAGAGGAGAGGTCAGGATAAAGGAGGATGTAAAGTTGGAAACGCTGATGTCTTGGCCTGACTTGACCAACAACCCCAAAAATCTCACACCAACAACCTAGATCTTACACCAACGACCTAGATCTCAAACCAACGATCCAAGGGCCAAAATATCTCAACGGTGATGTCTTGGTTTGGCATGACCAATGTCTCAAAATATCTCACACCAACAACCCAGATCTCAGACTAACGATCCAAGGTGTTATGCACCAAGTTATGTTATTTTTAGTAGAGACGGGAAATATCACAGAAATTACCAATGGAACAACAAAATATAGAGAAGAGCACACCAAAAATGATACCTTTTATTGAAACAAGAACAATGTTCACTTGCCTCTTCGAGGGGGCAACCTCCAACAGAGCAACGCTCTATTACGATAATTCTCAAGACATCCTTTCTCATACCTCCTACTCTTATTTATACTAATTCTATCTTCTAGAGAACATTCTAGAGGAAGATCTTTCTAGAAGCGGAAGCTTCTATTAGGTCTTCTTACATTGACTTGTTCACATTTATTTATTAGGCCTTATTAACTAATATTGACCTTTATTACATGGAAAATATATCCTGCTAACTAATGACCAACTAAGAGGGGTTAGGATCAGATCCTAACATGCACTCCCCCTTCAAAAGCAACCTTGTCCTCAAGGTTGAAGATGCAAAAACTGTTACAATATGGCAGTTGGTTCCCAAGTCGCATCCTCTGGAGACGTGTCCTACCACTTGATCAACACTTCTTTGATAGTTCTGCCATGCAAGTGATGCTCGGGCACGTTGAGAACTGATTTTGGTTGGAGCCAAAGGGATCCTTCTTCATCTAATTCAACCAAGATGGTTTGAACTCGACAATTCCGACCCACCACTTTCTTCAAACAGGAAACATGGAACACCAGATGTATTTTGGAGGTAGCTGGAAGTGCTAGTTTGTAGGCAATTGGACCAACACATTTGATGATTTGATAGGGCCCATAAAATTTGGGTGCCAACTTGTGGTGGAAATGTGCTTTGAGCGATGTTTGTTTGTAAGGTTGGAGTCAGAGAAATCCCTGATCACCTTCTTGGAAAACTCTTTTGGAACAATGCTGGTCAACTTGTTGCTTCATACGATTTTGGGCCATGTGGAGGTTATCCTTCAGAGCCGTGAGGGTAGCTGCTTTACCTTGCAACAACTTATCAATAGCCTGGACCTTTGATGTGCCTAGAAGATATGAAGTCACTATAGGTGGTTGTTGGCCATACATTGTTTCATATGGTGTCATTTTGGTGGTTGTATGATAGGAAGTGTTGTACCACCATTCGACCAAAGGTAACCATTGCACCCATTGATGTTGTTTGTCCAAAACAAAACAACACAAGTAGGTTTCCAAACATTTATTAACAATTTCTGTTTGGCCATCCCTCTGGGGGTTGTAGGTTGTGCTTATGTTTAGTTGTGTGCCCTGTAATTTAAACAATTCTTGCCAAAATGTGCTGGTGAATGTTGAATTACGATTAGACATAATGGATGTTGACATGCCATGCAATTTGAAAATTTGATCAATGAAAACTTGCGCTATCATAGTTGGTGTAAAAGGGTGTGGCAAGGCACAAAAATGTGCATACTTGGAGATGCGATCTACCACAACCATGATGATTTACTTGTTACTTGCTTTTGGAAGGCCCACTATAAAGTCCATGGAGATGTCAGTCCAAATGGAGGTCAGAATGCGTAACAACTGTATAGCTCTGGGGGTCTTGACAGTTTCACCTTTATTGCGTTGGCAGACATCACATTCAGTGACAAAGGTAAGGATGTTCTTCTTCATGACTTCCTAGAAAAAAGAATGGCGAGCACGAGCATATGTTTTTTGGAATCTTGAGTGACCCACTAGAGCAGATGAGTGCAACTCATTTAAGATTCGAGGCTTGAGGGATGAAGACAGAGATATAACCAAGCGATCCTTATACTGGAGGATATTGTCTTGCCAAGAGTAGCTAGGGGGAGAGTTTGGGTCCTCTTGAAGTTGCTGAATTACCTGTGATATGGTTGGGTGTGTTAGCCACTCTTGTTGCACTTCCTCAATCCAATTAGGAACAAGTAATGATAATGGAAGGAGGGAGCCTTCATCCTCATATTGTATGGATAATGTATCAACCACTACATTGTCTTTGGCTTTTTAATAAATGATCTCATAATCATAGCCCAATGTTTTGGTCAACCACTTGTTCTGTTCCGGGGAGGCTAAACGCTACTCCAAGAAATATTTCAGACTATGGTGATCTGTTTTAATATGAAAATGACGTCCTAATAGATATGGTTTCCACATGTGTGTTAGAATATGATGGATGTGCTCGTTTAACCATAGACAATATCACTATTGTCACCTAACCATAGGCCGAAGCCACCCCCGAGCACCTTAACCTTGACAGAGAATCATTCCGAAAGCAAACCCTAGGCTAGATAGACAAACAATATAACACACCTCTCTCCAAGGATAGCGCACCAAATAGGAGTAACAAGAGCTGATCAGAGAGTCCAAACCATAACCAAGAGAGAGTCCAGGCCAAAACTGAAATATGCGAGCTGTAGCAACTGCAACGACAACTCTCCTCCAAACTTGCGCACAAAATGACCAACTGCAGTGTGCACAAGTGTTGCTTCTGTAGTTATGAGAATGCCTGCCAGAATGAAGATTGGCCTCCTGTATTTATACTAAAACTGGCAAACTGCCTGGGCCGACTTCTCATTTTGGGTGCCTATTTACTTAGTATATAATATTTCCTTTAGCTGACTTCTTCTCTTGGAGGCTAATAACCTAATACAAGTTATCCTCTTGCGCCGACTTGTCTTCTAGGGTTATTAGCCAACTAATTAAGGTTTCTTCTTGCTTCCCGGAATATTCTATTCTCGTCAGGCTTACATGTGGAGGTAAATACCTCCCACAACTACCATAATATCAACACTCCCTCCTAGCTAGGGAGGTATTGAAGGTAATGGTCTTGAGCACAAACATACCATTCACCTGGTAGCATCATCATAGTCGTATAGACTATCTCATGACTAGATCATGAGCACCATCATCACTATCAATGTCATCAACTGCATCATCTCTTGAAACCATACTCCATCTGAGTAATCAGACATGATGCTGGATAAGTCACCCACTCCACAGAGTGACACAAGAGCCATTCTTCTAATCCAGACATATGTCCTAGAAGAATAAATATTTTGAACCGTTTTCCGTCTGGGAAATCTCTGTCCATTGATCATCCATCTAGCTGATAATAATTTCCAACACTACTGATAGTCTTCAAGGTGATCGAAACAATGTCATTCAATATAACACAATTGTGTCTATCCATTGTAGTACACAACTACAATCTAGTGGTACACTACCACACCAAGTAGCACACAGATACTTGATCAGTGACATATAGTCACAATCAGTGGAACACATCCACCACAGTAGTATACATCTACTGTCTGGAGACATACAGTCTCTATAACAATCATATGATATCAACCTGCACAGAAAACATTGTTATGATACAAACGAAATCATTTGGGCCATTCTTCCACTCACATCTGTGAGATGTGGAAGAGCATCTGCCTTCAGAAGGTAAACAATCAATATGAGCTATCTGGACTATTCTTCTCAAGCAAGGAAGAATAACTGTCCCGATTTCTGAGCCTGAACCATTCACCTATCTGGGCCATTCCTCCGGCACTAAACAAAGTGCAACCTGGAGAGAATGAATCTGCCCTAGGGAATGCCTGTCCCTGATTGCTGAACCTGGACCATTCCTTTGGCACTAAATAAAGTGCAACCTGTAGAGAATGAATCTGCCCTAGGGAATGACTGTCCGGACCATTTCCTAAGGAAATCACTGTCTTGCACCAACCTCCAAAACAAACCATTCTTCAAAACTGCTCACAACTGTGAGCTTTGAAAGAATAACTGTCCGGCAAGGCAGACCAGTCTTCTTGACCACTACTGAGAGTGATCATCAAGAAGAGTGACTGTCCTAGACCATTCCCTATGTTAACCACAAGGGGAATCACCGTCTATGGTACATCAACAATCCATCGAACCATTTTCATTACGAAAATGACCGTTCGATTTGGACCATTTTCTGAACTGGAAAATGCCTGTCCATCAGAAATATGAAACCACTTTCCGAACTGGAAAGGCACTGCTCATCCTAGACCATTTTTCGAACTGAAAAATGTCTGTCCATAAATCAATAACACATCAGTGCTCCCTCCCAACCCGAGAGTCATCTCTTCTTTTTTCAATAAGGAAGTCGTCTCCACAAGCTCCAGGTTGAGTACACAAACTCTTTCATCTTGAACAAAGGCTTTACCAAAATGTCTGCTTATCTGCTCATCTGTGAAGATATATATTGGAGAACCAATTCTCCTTTTTGGACTTCATCCCGGAGAATGTAATGCTTGATCTCAATGTGCTTCGGTCTTTCTGGAACACTGGTTTTCTGAAGGCTTCATATAGCTCCGATCATCATAGTTCAATTCAACTCTTTTGTTTCCTGCTAGCTCATAACATCGTGGCAAGGGTCAAACTTGGAACATATCCAAGTGGTACTTTTTCTGTCATCATGAGAGCTTTGTCATGGATTAACAATTCATCATCCTGAGCTTCTGAATAACCATTTTGATACAGTATCTCTGTTATAGAAGGTTTTTCACCACACTTCTGTTGTGCATTGGAGGTTCTCCACCAAGTTGTCTTCTTCCATCTGCATACAAAGGTCTCTTCCTGGTATACCTCAAAGCCTTGAGGTTGTTCTACATATGTTCTTTGTTCAATTATTCTAGAGAACAGTCTTTGCATTCATCTGATGTAAATTCCAAACCATGGATATTGTGACCGATATAATGGCTCATGTAAAGGTATGTCTGATTTACTGGAACAAACAATCATCATAGTCTTCTCCCTCCATCTGGGAGAACCTCTAGTTCTGGATCTTGCAATGCTTTCATTCATAAGTCTTCCATACATTATTCTTCATCACAACTTTCATTTCCTCTGCTTGATTGCTTTTAGTGAGTTCAGGTCAGGTTGGTAGTTTTGTGATTCTTGATACAATGACTGGTTGTTTTGTCTTTTCTTTCTCCTTTGGAATCTTCATGTTCTTTCTTATGTTTTTTTTTAGCTCTTAGGTCCATGGAGTTTTCTATAGATTCCATGCCCTGAAGATTCCAACTTCTTCCTTTTATCATAGGATCATGGATGTGGATGGACAACCAAAGATACTTTAAGGCTTCTTTTCGAAGAAGACTTCTTCTAAAGTTAAACTGAACACGTGCTGCTCTTCATGGTTGCTACCATTGATGGGAACATGGATAGATACTTCATCATCTTTAGTGGATCATATTATTTAGGATTAGCTCCCTCCTAATCCTTGCTTCATGCATGAGTGCATGCTCATGTTTTGGAATTCTGTAATCAACTCCCTCCAACTAAGAGAGCCCATGCTTCCGTTTGCATCCTTATTGCCTTCTGCAAGGTGTCACAAGTCCTTTTCCAATTTCCTCTTGATCGCTGACTTCTTTCTGTCTTTTGCTTCTTCTAGGTTTCTTCAAGATTGATTCTGATTTCGGCTTATCTTGCAGCTGTTACTTATGTAATAGCTTCCACATGAATTGTTATCAGGGTTTGTTGATGTACTTCATCCTTTCATGTGTATTGCCTGACTTGTAGTCATTGTGATAGCAATCCTTATCTTGTTGTTCTTCCATAGGTATAGTTTCTCTTTGAACATATTATTTTCTAGGAAATAGATATGCAAAACATGGTATGTACAAGAACTATGAAGAGTATTGTTACCTTGTCTTAGAGGAAAAAGTCTGTTTTGTCCTGCTTGGCTTTCTTTGAGGGTTCCCTTTCTTCGACAGCTGATGCTTCATGTGTTTCCTTCCTTTTCTTTAACTCGAGACAATGATTCTTGTAGTGACCATACTTTAGAAAATTGAAGCATTGTATTCTTGACATATATTTTTCTTGATTTGGTTTCTTCCTCGAGCCAAACTTCTTTTTATTCCTGAAATCCTTGAACCTTGCTGTAAAGGCTTGATCATCGTACTTCTTTTGGGGTTTCTCTTTTGCACTGATTCTTGATTCTTCTTGTGCACATCAAGTCCATAGTTCGTTAAATGTAGGATACTCCTTCCTTGTGTTCATGCTT
>ML780414.1:1042176-1061620 GCA_009831015.1 Picea engelmannii | reverse complement strand
TCCTTCCTTGTGTTCATGCTTGCGGCAAATGCATCCCATGTTTTGGGAAGACCATTGAGTACTATGTTTACCAATTCCTTTTCTGAAATGATCTCTTTAATAGCTTGTAGTTGATCTCTTAACTGAAAGATTCTCACAAAGTACGATGCTTTGTTGTCATCATCATTCATCTTCATGTCACGAAGCTGATTCTTCAGACTCATTACTTGTCCAGTGTTTCTCATTGAGAAGAGGTTTGTTAGGGCATCATACATTTTCTTAGATGAGTCAAGATGGGAGATGTAGGGTATCAAGTGGTCTTTTATAGAGTCCACTATGATACTCATGGCATTGATGTCATTGTCTCTGAACTTCTCCATAACTGCAACGTTCTGCGGTTCCTTCTCTTTTTCTTCTTCAAACTCCGATTCCATGATATTTCCTTTCATGATATCCAACACTTTATTTTTGGCAAGGATGAGGTCAATCCTTGTTTTCCACGCTTTGAAGTTAGAAGCCCCATCTAACTTGTTTTCTGACTTCATAGAGTAAGTCATGGTTGCTTTGACTTGGTCAACCCTAGATTTGACCAAAAACTCAAACTTGACGTCTTGGCTTGCTGAGAGTACTAGGAGATGTGCTAGGCTAGGGTGCACTAGTCTATCCGGAAATTAGGTCAATCGATTGACTTAAGGTGCCTCAACGAGAGGGTTAGGGTTTCTGCACTTGCACCTGCTAGTAACCCTAGCGATAGTGCTTTGGTAACTGCTCCTGCTAGAAACCCTAGCAGCAATGCTTTGGTAACTGCTCTTGCTAGAAACCCTGGCGACAGTTCTTCAACGAGCTTAGTATCCTTATGGCTATGCTCCCTTCCAATGGTTAGACTGAATGAAGGAGGTGTGGGCCCATAACCTATTAGATTATGATGGATGTGCTCGTTTAACCATAGACAATATCACTATTGTCACCCAACCATAGTCCGAAGCCACCCCCGAGCACCTTAACCTTGACAGAGAATCATTCCGGAAGCAAACCCTAGGCTAGATAGCTAAACAAGATAGTGCACCTCTCTCCAAGAATAGCACACCAAATAGGAGTAACACGAGCTGATCAGAGAGTCCAAACCATAACCAAGAGAGAGTCCATGCCAAAACCGAAATCTGCTAGCTGCAGCAACTGCAATGGCAGCTCTCCTCCAAACTTGCGCACAAACTGGCCAACTGCAGTTCGCACAAGTGCTGCTTCTGCAGTTCTGAGAATGCTTGCCAGAATGAAGACTGGCCTCCTGTATTTATACTAAAACTAGCAAACTGCTTGGGTCAACTTCTCATTCTGGGTGCCTATTTACTTAGTATATAATATTTCCTTTAGCTGACTTCTTCTCTTGGAGGCTAATAACCTAATACAAGTTATCCTCTTGAGTTGACTTCTCTTCTAGGGTTAGTAGCCAACTAATTAGGGTTTCTTCTTGCTTCTCGGAATATTCTATTCTCGTCAGGTTTACATGTGGAGGTAAATATCTCCCACAACTACCATAATATCAATAGTGTGCACATGGAGAATGGCCATCATTTCCTTTTCATATGTAGATTTGCCTAGATTGGGGCCACTCAAAGCCTGGCTAGTGAAAGTAAGAGGTCTACCATCTTGTGTGAGAACTGCGCCAATACCAGTGCCAGAACCATCAAACTCCACCACAAAAGTTTTGTTGAACTCAGGGCTTGCTAAGACGAGGGTAGTGCACATGGCTGCTTTAACACCGTGAAGGCCTGCTCTACCCCCCGTGTCCAATGAAATGCATTCTTCTTGAGAATGTTTGTCAATGGTCTGGCAATTTCGCCATAATGGTGGACAAATTTCCGGTAATATCTTGTGAGGCTTAAGAAACCCCGAAGGCGTTTCAAAGTCGTGGGTCTCGACCATTCCTGCATGAACATAGTTACCAACTTAATGATAACTCTACAAAGTTCTCATTTTTTGGGGGGTCAAGTTTTTTACCCCGTTTTTAAAAATGGTGCTATCGATAGCACTCCCCTCCTTTTTTAGGTGTTTTTTTTTAAATGTTTGTTTTTCATCTATTTTCAAATTGTACAATTTTTTTTTTGTTTTTTTGTCAACTATATTTTTCATATATTTTCAAATTTTTCTATATTTTTTTTGGTTCAATGGTGTTTTTAATCATGCTTCATCCAATGTTAAAAATGTTGTACACCATTTTTTTTTAAATTAAGATTTTTCATATAATTGTGTCCTTAATTAATTTATGGTTCCATATTTTTTAAATATAGTGGAAAATATCATTTTTAACACTTTTTTTTAACTTTTATTTCAATACATTGAAAATAATTGTAGTTAAATAACACTATTTTTAAATATTCAGTAAAAAAATATAATTCATTTCTTTTTGATAAATTAAAAATAAGAAAACAAAAATAATTGAAATTAAAAAAAACCATAAAATTAAAAAAAATATATAAAAGTTAGAAAAAATGAGAAAAAATTAAAAAACCACAATTATTAAAAAAAACAAAAAAGTTTATAAACATTTATAAAAAAACCTAAAATAAAAACTTTAGTACAAAATTTTAAAAAATTTAACAATTTTTTATTTCAACGTTAAAATTACAATTTTTTTTTTATAATTTACATAAAAACTTAAAAATTAAAATTTAAATGAAAAAAACTTCAAAAAATTAAAAAAGATAATAATGTGTAACTATATATATTATATAGTTACATATAATATGAAACTATATATATTATATAGTTACATGTATATATGCAACCATATAATATATAGTTGCTTATATAAACTAAAGGTGCCCATGGGACCTGAGTGAGGCTCGTTCGGAGCCCTAGCCCCAACTTCTTCGTGGGCTTGGCCTAGGTCGTGTGGGCGTCCACGTGACCTGGGCCAGGCCTACGAGGGAATTGAGGTGATGCTCATGCAACTTGAGCTAGGCGCACGAGGGGATTGAGGTGATGCCAACATCGCCCCAACCTCTCCGCACTAGCCCAAGTTACATGGGGTGCCCACATGACCTGAGCCAAGTTGCATGGGATGCCTTTAGTTTATATATATATATATATATATATATATATATATATATATATATATATATATATATATATATATATATATATATAATAGTGACATATTATATGTAACTATATAAGATAAAGATTTTAATTTTTTTTTTAAAGTTTTATGAAACTTTTTCATTTAAATTTTATTTTTTAAGTTTTTTACATAAATTTTAATTTTTTTTTTGTAATTTTAAGGTTTTTAAAGTTTTTTTGGTAATTTTTTTAAAATTTTGTATTAAAGTTTTTATTTTAGGTTTTTTAATTTAGGTTTTTTTTTTTTAATATGTTTTTAATTTTTTTAGTTTTTTTCACTTTTTATAGTTTTTAGGTCATAAAGTTTTTTGGCTATTTATTATTCTTTTTTATATAATTTTTTTTTTATAAATTATTGTTTTGAGGGGAAATTTTAATTTTTTTTTATTTCTTTTTAGTTTATTTTTTGTTTTTCACCTTTTCATTAAGTTTTATTTTTATTTATTTTTATTGGGTGTTGAATATATTTTTTTAAATGTGTTTTTGTCTTCATTAAAAAAAATTGTGAAGATTTTCTTCTTTCTCTTTATTTATTTTTTAATGTAAATTAAAAAAAAGGTTAGTAAATAAATTTTCAAGTGACTATTTAGGATCCAATTTTGGGTTTTTTATTTGCATAGGGATTTGTTGTCAAGGCCACAGTTTCAATTAGGTCATAATTAGCTGCAATTTTAGCATTTAGAAAAAACATTTTGTTTTAGGTAGCGTCATGTTTTTATTTCGGTGTTGATTTTAAGGTTTTTCTAAGCAATTGTTTTATGTTTTAAGACCATGCTTGAAAAAAGTTGTAATTTTGACCTGGTTAGAAAAAGTGGTGCTATTGGTAGCACCACTTTTTGATTTGGGGGTTGACTTTAAAGTTTTTCTGAGAAACCATTTGATCCTTTAATCCCATGCTTGAAAAAAATTGTAATTTTGAACTGGTTACAAGCAATGGTGCTACCGGTAGCACCACTTTTTGATTTGGGGGTTGATTTTCATGTTTTTTATGGCAACATATGGGTTTTGAGGGCTAGAGTTCTCATTTTGAGGTCACAGTTCTCATTAAGTTGATAACTTTGTTCATGCCTTGAATCTTTTTGGGGTCCACCTTTACCCCATCACAACTTACAATGTGTCCCAAGTATTCGACCTCACTTGCTCCAAAAACACACTTGGTCTTTTTGACAAACAATTAATTGTCATGTAACAATTGAAGTACTTTGTCCATATGGTGTAGATGGGCATCCCAAGTGCGACTGTAAATGAAGATGTCATCAAAGAATACCAGAACAAATTGTTGAAGATAGGGTTTCAAGAGTTTATTCATGAGACTTTGGAAGGTAGATGGGGCATTGCAAAGGCCAAAATGCATTACCAAGAATTCATAATGCCCTTCATGAGTTCTGAAAGCAGTCTTGGGAATGTTTGTTTCATTCATCCGAATCTGGTGATAGCCTGAGCGAAGATTTAGTTTGGTGAAAAAACTTGCACCCTGGAGTTCATCCAACAGATCATCAATGACATGAATGAGAAACTTATCCCTAAAGGTCAATTTATTAAGGGCGCAAAAATATGGACACATGCGCCATGACTCTTCCTTTTTTAAGAGCATCATAACAGGGGATGAATATGGGCTTGTACTTGGGCGAATTATCCCCGCCTTCAGTAATTCCTACACTATTTTTTCTATTTCAATATTTTGAGGAAATGGATACCTACAGGGGCGTACATTGGGGGGATGACTTCCTAGGAGGAGAGGGATGCGGTGATAATGTCACCCTTGGAGGGGGGTAGGTTCGTGGGTGTCTCAAAGACCCTGTGGTGTTTATTCAAAACCAGTTGCAGATCAAGATGTATTGTTGGGGATGATTGATCCTGTACTTGGATGACATTAAGTTGAGAAATTACACCATGGTGTCCTTTCTTAAGGAGTTTCTCTATCCACTGAGAATTAATAATTTATGGGGAGCCAACTTGTAGGCCTCTGAGGGTATAGGTGTGAGTATCTTGACTAAATCTCATATATAATTCTTGATAATCGATGGTAACCGGTCCCAAGGTGTGAAGCCATTCAACACCCAAGACAATATCACAACCACCCATGGCAATGGAAAACATGTGAGTTTTCATGTGATGATTTCCCATTTGGAGTTTGACATTCTTGCAGTGCCCCCACATTTCATTGTACCACCATTAACAATGAGAATTTGAAAATTAGAAATTGGTCTGACAAAGCAATTGACCTCCTCAACTATCTTGCGATGAATAAAATTATGGGTGCTACCACTATCAATCAACACCACTACCATCCTATGTTTGATGTAGCCCTTGATTTTTAATGTCTGTGGAGAAGAAATACCCACAAGGGCATGGAGGGAGATGACATGTTCCTCCGATTCCACAAGAGGTGGGACTGGATCTGAGATGGGGACAATTGGTTGTGTCCTCTGTGTTCGTGGCCTCATCTAATAATATGTCATCGGAGGATGTTGAAGCCGACACATCAATTTGGAAGAACTTTTGTTCACGACATTTATGGCTTGACGAATACTTTTCATCATAGTAATAACAAAGTCCTTGCTTCTGACGTTCAACCATTTCTGCCGGAGATACCTTTTGGACCTTCAAAGTTTGTGTTGGAGCAAAGGTAGCCCCTGGATGAGGGCAATTGGTAACAACAAAACGAAGGGGTTGGGCCTGCATAATGGTCTCAGTTTCTAGAGCTAATGTGCATGCTTGCAACCAGGTAATCGGAAGGTGCATGCAAACATAAGCCCGAATGGCGTCCTTGAAGCCATTGAAAAAACACTCCAAATAAAACTCATCATATATGCCCTCAATTCTGATAGCCAACTGTTCAAATGCATAGATGAAGTCTGCTACTGGCCCTGTTTGTTGCAGCTTGGTGAGCCGTCCCAAAAAATGAGATTCCCTATCAAAACATACACAAACTGCTTTGGTGAACATGGTCCAATTTGGTAGTCCTGGATAACATTTCTTATGCCATTGCCACCATTGCCATCGTTCTTGATCCAAATACAAAACTCCCACATGGAGTTTGGTCTCATCGTCCCGTATATCATGGAGGGAGAAGTATTGTTCCATTTGAGATATCCACTCGTTCGATTTTGAGCCATCAAATTTATGCATCTCAACTTTTGGCACCCTATTCTAGGAGTTGGGAGAGCTCCAAGGAGAGTGGGAAAGATGAGGGTTCTCATAATGGGAAGAATGAGAAGTGTGAGGGTGGGACTTTAGTTGCGGACCCTGGTGGTGCATAAGAGACTCTTAAAATTGGTTGGAGAGGGTGTTTAGGCTCTGGCGTAGCTCCTCTTGAAATTGTTTGGAGAGGGTGTTTAGGCCTTGGGTTAGCTCCTCGTACAGTTTGGTTACCTTAGTGTCAAATTTGTCCAGGGTTTAAGCATAGGTGGTAGGGGCCATTGTGGAGGCTTTGGTCGAGTAATACCTCAAGGATCAACACAATATATGGAGTTTGTTGGGCTTGATAGCAAACAAGGGCGTTGGGAGATGAATATGGTCCACAAAAAATGATAGGTACCATTGCGATCAAGACGAAGAAAGGAATCCAATGGAATGGGTCTCAGATAAGGGTTTTAAGAAGGGGTTGGGCCCCTAGGAAAAAAATACCTTAAAAATTAAGGGTACCACTGCAATCAGGACGAAGAGAGGAATCCAATGAGATACGTCTCAAATAAGGGTGCAGGTGGGACCACTATATTTTTTTTTGTAAAATTGTTACTCTTGCGGAGTTATACTCTAATCTGAATACTTCTGCAGCTTCAGAATGCCTAAATTCCTAATCGTAAAAAATATATAGTCAATTCGCAACCTGAATGCAGGAGGCAAGGTTGCACGACCATAAAATCCTATTTATACCTTCTCTGGGATGTTCTCCCCTAGTTAGGGCTTGCAGGATGGCTATGGACATGGGTTTTCCCTGTGCTATAACTCTCTGATATACGTGCGGGGTCGAACAATAGTACTGAGCCCAATATCTTAGGGTACCAACTAAGGAGGCTCGACCGTACTCTTAGTCGTACTACCCAATTACTAGAGAGTATCTTCACAAGTGTTGTTCTCGGTGGCACTATGGTAGTCAAGCAGCCAATCGGTTGATCTATGGAGGGTTTCAGGATACCTAGGCTAGTCTGTATACATGTGTTTTCTGATGTACTACGACTCGAAGGGGTACCGACATGTGTTACAAGGGTGTCCAACAATGTGAGCTTAAAAACCTCTTGTATTCACTGTGTGTATGCTTCCCTGACCGCATATTTATATGTTGAATGACAGATCAATGTATATCTTAAAGACGTTGGAATATGTCTCTACCCTGAAAAAAATTAACACACAATTCTTGCCCAGGAAAGAGCTTTGATACCACTTGTTATGCACCTGGTTATGTTATTTTCGGCAAAGACATGAAATACCACATAAATTACCAATGGAGTGCAATAAAATATAGAGAAGAGCACACAAAAAATGATACCTTTTATTGAAACGAGAGTGATGTCCACTTGCCTCTTT
The DNA here is from genome assembly GCA_009831015.1 of Picea engelmannii. NCBI lineage: Eukaryota > Viridiplantae > Streptophyta > Pinopsida > Pinales > Pinaceae > Picea > Picea engelmannii. The sequence continues at coordinate 1,053,991 of ML780414.1, read as the reverse complement.
GAGGGGCAATCTCTAGTAGAGCAACACTCTATTATAATAATTCTGAAGACATCCTTTCTCATACCTCGTACTCTTATTTATACTAATTCTATCTTCCAGAGAACATTATTGAGGAATATCTTTCTAGAAGTGGAAGCTTCTATTATGTCTTCTTACATTGACTTGTTCACGTTTATTTAATAGACCTTATTAAGTAATGTTGACCTTTATTACATGGAAAATATATCATGCTAACTAATGACCAACTAAGAGGGGTTAGGATCAAATACTAAGGCTTACTATGTAATAAAGTCACTTTATGACTTTAGAATATGTTAATGTTCACTTTTTGTGTAAATCAATCTATCCCATATTCATAAGTAGAAATGATTTGTTTAATGAACATTGATATATATAAAGAGGTAAACTTCTCTGTAATAGATGCACCGGTTATTCATTGATAATATCATATAGTGTTATTGTGAATATATTTCTTTGAGCTGAGTTATGTGACTCAACCCTATAGCTCATAGCTCATTTTGTAATAGTTGATTCACATCAACAATTTTGCTTTGGTTTTAGTATTTAGATACTAGCCACTGTTCTAAAATATAAATTACATTATATCATTCATTAAACAATGGATACATTTTTATATTCTTATTGAATGTATAATGTGAACAACTCAATGTTGTTATGGCAGGGTGGTCTAATTTTGGTGGGTAATTATGTGGGGAGTGATGCTTACTTTAGGTGTGGTAGCATCCATGGCCCTCATGGTTTTTGTTTTATTTCTTTTTACATACTTTATATACATGTATGAAAATGAATAGTTTACATTAAAAAATAAATTCAGTTGTATTCCTTTTACATGTTATATCTTTCTGCAGCACACTATTTATCTTTTTCACACTCCCAATTTACATGGAGCCACAATAACTCCTTTCCATTGTCATACACAATCTACTTTTCCATTTCATCACTAATGGAGACCTGTGGGATAGGTTGTTATTAATTTGTTAGCAACATCATTACAAACATACTTATCATCACCCTATTTTTGAATTGGCAACATCAACTTCCTTTCAATTGTTATTGGCCAGATCTCAAGTAGTAACTAGAGGGCCTAAGTTTATGGGAATGTGGTCCTCTTAATGAAGCCATGGGATTTGAATTTCAACCTACGTATAGTCTTTTCGGAGGTTCAGATTTGGGACTATGAGATTCTAATGCCTTTGGTTATGCTCGGGTAAGTAAATTAGCACATTTCCACAGACTTGTGACAATGTTTAAGCAAAGTCCTTATGGTTCAAATTGTGTTGGAAGGCCATAGTCTTAATTGGACACATATCCTCACTTACTAAAACATTGTTTTTCAATGTAGGTTTGTTTCAATCATGCACATGTGGTGACTTCATGTTTGAAGGTCAAGTTTTCACAAGAAAGACTTGAAAACCCTTTTAGTAGGAAATATTTGAAGTTGGACCAGTATTTGGTGGAGCCAATTAAAGGATACTAGAGAATACTAATCTTGTTGCTTAGATAAATGGTTTTATTCCGTCTTCAAAGAAGCGCAACAACAATATTGATGTGATTATGAATAAGAAAGCAAATCCCCTCCTATGGGATTTAACACATGAAGACTCCTCTAGGAGGGGGAAGAGGAGATACAAATGAGTCCTTGAATCAAGAAATGGATCCAATTCTCATGGTTCCAATGGATGAGGAGAAACAAATAATGGTGATTGAATTCTCTATAGTCCTTAATCAAGCATCTCGTTGCATTGAAATTAGGGGAAAGAAAGGAAAAACGATCAAATATGGGCGAGTTTGGCCTTCCTTTTGCAATGGAAGACATTTGTATGAAGTTTTGTGAATCAATGATGTTGGGGTGTGGTTTTGATGAATAAATCAACAAATAATTATTTAGATATAGACATAATTTGTTATAGTTTGTAAAACACAGTTATGTATCCCTCAAGTGGGAGTTGATTGCTGCAATTCTTTTTGTAGATAATATATGTTTTTTGCTTTTTATTTACCAAAAAAAGAATTTGTTATCATAATTATCATACATCCATCTTAACCTTGGATTTATTAAGCGTGGAGAAGAGTAAAAAAAGATTCCTCTCACTATTTAAAATGATCTAGGGTAAGATGATTGTGTGCTAGTTTATTGATTTAAGTTATGGTAATTAATTTAAAGCAAAAAAATACCAACACCTTCTTTACACACATGGTATACATACAAACACAATGCATATACATATCTTTGATAAACACATACACAAATTACCTCTCTTATGTTGTTGTAATTGGAGTTTCTTTCGGATTCTCTAAATCGTCCAAATCAAAATTAACATCAATTGATTTAGATGATTTGTAACATGATACATGCAAATATACTACACCCTTATGGATTTTAGATCTAAGGATGTGGGTGATGTGAAGACATGAGATCTTATTATCTCAACAAAAGATATGCCTAAATGACCATAGAGAACACATAGATTATTCATGTATATGAGGATGGTATTCTATTTTTTTCATTTTTGGATATGGTATTATGAATTTAATGTTTGAACAACATAAGGATTCGACAAGTTCAAGAGGACTAGGGTGCTCTGCATTGTCTTAATATTGAAGATGTAGACAAATTATTGTTAGACTTGTACTAATTACATTTTAATCCACCCATGGAGGACACTAGAGTTTTGAAAAAGAGGGAATTTTCTCTCCCATTTGGGAACTTGTGAACATGAAGTAAAAGCCAAACATGGGTAGGTTCACATTGTGGGAGTTGTTGAGCCTGGGTTGGTAAAAAATAAGGGGACAAGGAGGTGGACCAAGAAGACCAAGAAAGGGACAAGATAGGGACATTTGAGGAGGCCAAGGGGATCAAAGAGAGGACATTCAAAGACCTTTAGAGTGTAATTATGATACTTATAATGGAAAGGAAGAATGCTGAAATCTACAACATGAAAAAATAATACCAACAAAGATTTACAAAATGTGAAGCTTAAAATGTTGATTTATTAAAGTCCAATAGTGATCATTAAGAATTATTTCTATGATGAAAGTTTGCACTACAATATGGAGCAATTGCTACTCAAATTGGGTGAGTGAACAATTATACATGAGGAATGGAAAATAGTAATCCATGATCAGAATGTTCTATCATAGTGAAGGTGGACAAGAAGGTTGTACTGAACAATGAGGACAATGAGGATACAGTGGATGAAACATTATGAAAATAAGTGTTGATGTGAAAACATTTGACTAAGGGATGTGTAGGAATGAGGATCATACTTTGAAAAGTGAATTTCTTTGTCTATAAATTGAAGATTACGAGATGTGTGTACTAACATATTTTTGAGTATGTGCAAATGAAGATATCACTAACAATGCATATGATGTTGATGAAGTTTAGTGGAAACTGTGATGATAATAATGACGACAACGATCAAGACATTTTGTTAACAAGTAACAAAAAGATAACTTGTTGAAGGAGAGCATGAGCAAGCATTCACCAATGAAAGCCAAAATGATGGAAGGACATTATCCCTGATGGACAATTAGGTGAGTGTGGATTGCATAACGAAGATTGATGTCATATTGATTTATTTCACCCTTACACCCCTTGTACCATTTATTTATATAGATGTAGAAGGAGATGCATGTTAATAAGGCTATGCCTTTTGTTACCGATGGAAATATATATCAAATTATGTCCCGAGGAGTAAGTTGTAAGTTATTATAACAAATGTATGTAAAGTTTTTTTGATATGTACTTATGTTAAAAACTATAAGGTTTCCCATGGGAGTGAGTCCTAGGGGAAATCAATGAGGTGATTAGGGTTGTATTAATGAGTAGACCCAGGTTAAAAAATTCCCGAATGGGTGTGGATGAGACCAAGTGCAAGTCTTGGGTGACTTTGATAATGTAGATACACCCCTCATAGTGCGACTGATGGAAATATTGTTGTCATTGATGTCAAAGATAGGGGGAGACTACATATGTCCAAGAAAGATTTGAAGATGGAGATTGTTGGAAATATTGTTTTTGGATTTTTTATGCTCAGTTTGGATACCTTATATTTGAAGAAATTTTACCCTTTATACCTAGCTCAAATGAGAGCATAGGTTTTATGGTTGGAAATCTTATTCCGAGACCTTTCCAATGGTATATTCCATTCCCTCTAACTCCCTAGGAATGCACATATATGCATTTTTCTATCATACAACCCAACCATACAATTAAGGTTGGCTCAGCCAGTCTTTATAGGTTAGCCCTGAAAGTGAGGACATAAATACTATAAATACATGATAGATGTGCACATTTCTAGAGAAACCAAGCAAGATACCAAGTCTGAGGTGTGTATAAGTTATCCGAGGTGCGCTAAAGGAGTCAGGGTGTCTTTTTGGGATCTAAAGGTGTTCAAATTACTAAGACAACTGAGAAGGGGGGGGGGGTGAATCAGTTGTTACTGTGCTTAAACAATTTTAAGTCTATTACACCATTTTTAATCTTTCATCAAGTGACCATCAATATTATACATCATATGGACAACATAAATAATGAGCATCAATCACACATAAGATATACAAAGAGAGAGATTTTCACGAGGAAACCCATAAAGGGAGAAAGCCTCTTCTTCTTCGAAATGATAGGTAGTCTTTTAAGTTCTGTACATCATCTATGTTTGAGCACCAACTCAAAGTGAGGCTACTACCTCTGTTTTACAAGCTCCAACTTGTTGAGAGCACCAACTCTCTGGTTTTTCTAGCACCCACTAGAAGGAAGCACCAACTCCCTAAATATTCTAGCACCAACTGGATTTATACAAGCACCAACTTGTATACAAAAAACTCTGTGTTTTATCGAGCACCACCCCGCCACCCTGTTTTTTCTAGCCACAACTAGATGGAAGATACAACTTCCAATATTCAAGCACCAACTTGAATATTAGGGGACCACAATCCTCTCTAGCACCACCCTTCCTCCCTGATTATGAATAAATGATTGACAAACAAACAATACAGGTATTTCAATTCTTACCCCTTCACTGTTCTGCAATTCTTTTCTGGTTCAAAAACTGTTCTGCAGTTCTACTCTGCTTCATGCTATTCTGCTATTCTACTGTTGCTTCATGCTATTATGCTATTCTTCTATTCTTCTCTTGCTTCTATTTTTTTGACGACTGTTACTCATCTCTGAGTTTTATCTCATGCTCTGCATTCTTTCATTTTACCCTTCTTACAGTTCATCTCATTGTTTCAGTTAGAACCGCCAACCTCGCACAGTCACTGCGTCCTCCTTTTATGTTACTACCCAACTTCAGTTACACCTCGAATTCCTAGGACAACAACGCTTCAACCACTGAATCACCAACCGTCCAAGAACCATGATTTGGTTCTGCTAACTGAATCGTAACCGAACAGTTAATCGTAAAGATCAATAGTAGCCCTTCGATCAAATTTCCATTTAAAAAGCATCGTTGGATTAAATCCGCAAGGTCTTGCGTTTATCCCAATGCCCACTGGCTGTGACCATGGGCCTAATCAAAATGCGTTTCGCATTTCGCATTTTGACAATCCTGTGTCGAAGGGGCTCGACACTCCAAGTTGCGATCCTCGAAATGGAGCTTAGCTTCATGCTAGCTCTTCCCTCTCATATGACCATCGGCGGTGACCACAACCTACACCAAAAGACGTTTTGAATTTCGCGAACTTATGAACTTCATCGAGCCTGATCAACAGTCAAGATCTCCAATGATTCGACGGTCCAGATCTCATCGCAATCTCGCGTTTCGGGATTTCTGTGATGAAGGGTCTCAACACTCCAAGTTGCGATCCCCAAAATGGAGCTTAGCAATTAGCTCCTTCCCTTAAGCCTTCGACGATGTGACCTTGTCTATGACCACGGGCCAGACCTTATCGCGATTTCGCATATCGTGAGTTGCAAGGTTAGAGCATTTCCTTCCTTTGACTTTCCAGTCAACGAAATGTTAATCGCTTGCCATGTGTCCTCTGCATCCAATGCTCCACAACATACCTCGATCCAAAGGTCCAGATCAATTCCAAGGATTTCGCATATCGCAAGTTCCCACACCATGTTCCGTTGACTCCTCCAATGTGCAAGTCAACGAAATTCTAGTCGCTTTCCACGTGTCCTTCTTGAAGATGGAAGGTCCTTCTGCTTTCAAGATTTTGTAGGCCCACTTCATCTTGCACGTAAAGACTGTGCTCCTTCTTATGGATCCAACGATGGTTGGTCTTCGGGCTCAGATCTGACGCCTGAGATCTATTCTCTTCTACTGCGCGCTCCTCCTATCTGAATTCAGATCTAACAGTCATCAAGAATTCTGAATGGGATCCAATGATCATTGTTTCTCTTCACTATTGATCTTGCCATTGCCATGCCATTATTGCTGTGCTACTGATTGTGTTGATCTTCGCCATCAATGACAAACACGCATACTCTGCCTCTTTCTGAAAACATGCCAACAATCTCCCACTTTGGCATTGATGACAACCCCTTGAAAAACATGAAGCTATACCACTGTAGCATCCTTGAAATTACCACACTTTCTCCCCCTTTGACATCAATGTCAAAGAAGAAACACGCTCCCCCTGAGCTGTTGCAGTACATACTCTCCCTGTCAACAATGAACAACTTAGAAATACAACAAATATTCAATAAGTACTCCCTCTGACCAAGTGAATAGATTAGACGAAGGAAGTTATAACCCCCAACTTTTGACGAAGATATCCAAAATGGGTCGCTGCTAACGGTTTAGTAAATATATCAACTATCTGTTCTGTGGAAGGAATATAATTCAACTAAACCACTCTGTTTGTAACTTTTTCTCTGAGAAAATGGTATTTTATTGGGATATGCTTAGTCTTGGAGTGAAGAACAGGGTTCTTGGAGACACTAATGGCACTGGTGTTATCACAGTGAATTGTAATCGGATCAGTATAGTTTACCTTCAAATCTGCAAGAGTTTGAATCATCCATAAAATCTGAGTGCAACAAGTAGCAACAACAATGTGCTCTACCTCTGTAGTTGATAAGGAAATAGATCTTTGTTTCTTACTAATCTATGCTACCAACGAGTCACCCAGGAAGAATGCACCTCCACTGGTGCTCTTTCTCTTATCCACACAGTTTGCCCAATCAACATCTGAATAAGAAGTTAACTGAAAGTTCTGATTTCTGGGATACCACATACCATATGTCAATGTGCCCTTCAAGTATTTGAATATTCTTTTGACAACTATTAAATGACTTTGTTTAGGAGATGATTGATAACTACCTACCATTCCGACATCTTGCATTATATCAGGACGAGATGCTGTGATGTACAGAAGACTGCCTATCATTGACCGATATGTTCTTTGATCAACATCAGGTGAAATATCATCTTTATTGAGCTTGCAACCAACCACCATTGGTGTACTAACAGAAGAAGAATCTTCCATCTGAAATTTCTTCAACATTTCTTTCAAATATTTTTCTAGAGAGATAAATATTCCTGCAGAACTCTGTTTTACTTGTAAGCCAATAAAGTATGATAGTTCTCCTATCATGGACATTTCAAACTCTGTTTTCATAGAGTTAGAAAACCACTGGACAAAGGGTTCATTAGTACAACCAACAATAATATCATCTACATAAACCAAAAGAACTAGTAAATTATCACCTTCAGACTTAATGTAAAGATTGTTGTCAATAATACCTTTCTTGAATATTTTGTCTTGTAAGAATTTTTCCAGTCTATAATACTAAGCTCGTGGTGCTTGTTTCAGTCCATATATAGCCTTCTTCAACTTGCATACATAGTTAAGATTATTTGTCAATGAGAATCCTTCAGGTTGCTCTCTATATATTTCTTCCTCTAGATCTCCATTAAGAAATGTTGACTTAACATCCATCTGATACACTTTAAAGTTCTTATGACATGAATATGCAAGAAACATTCTGATAGCTTCCAATCTTGCCACTGGTGAAAAAGTTTCATCAAAATCCTGACCTTCAACTTGTGCATATCCTTTACAGACCAATCTGGCTTTATTTCTAACAACATGTCCTTTTTCATTCATTTTATTTTTGAACACCTATTTGCAACCTATTAAATTCTTGTCTTCAGGTCTAGGAACAAGCGCCCAAGTATTTTTCTTCTCAATTTGATCAAGCTCTTCATTCATAACTTTAATCCAATTATCATGCTGGCTGGCTTCATCAAATTTTTTAGGTTCAACCATAGATAAAAAAGAAACATGGGATTGTTCTGAGTCTTTAATCAATTTCCTTCTTGTCTGAACTCCTTCATTTATATCCCCAATTATTTGATTTTCAGGATGATTCTTTCTAACAATTCTGAGAGGTGATTTTTCTTCTTTTTGTTGATTTGTGTTAGTTGGAGGATTCATATCTTCATCTAATTCAGATTCTTCTCTTTCTGACCCTTGGACCTATTCATCTTCGTCTTTAACTATATCTTCTGTGCTTGGTTCAACATTGCTTACATTTCGTACCGAGATTTCTTCATCAACTTTTATGTCGATACAATCAACCAATTTATGCAGCCTCTTATTGTAGCATTTGTGTCCTTTACTGTTTGTAGCATAACCTAAGAATATACATTCGTCAACCCTGTCATCATATTTGCCAATATTTTCATCATTATTCTTGATATAACATTTACTCCCAAAGACTCTAAAATGCTTGATTGAGGCAGGTTTTCCAAACCATAGTTCATAAGGAGTCTTGTCACTGTGTGGTCTGAGATGAGCTTTGTTAAGAATGTGAACATATGTATGGATTGCTTCCACCCAATATGTCTGAGATATATTCCTTTCATTAATCATTGATCTTGCCATTTGCTGTACTGATCTGTTCTGCCTCTCAACAACTCCATTTTGCTGTGGGGTTCTTGGGATTGTGTACTCTCTTTTGATCCCATGTTTATCACAGAACTCTTTGAAGTTCCATAAGATAAACTCTCCTCCTCTATCAGACCTTATTGCCTTCAATCTTTTTCCTGTTTGATTCTCAGTTAGAGCCTTAAACATTTTGAATTTTTCAAATGCTTCAGATTTTTCCTTCAAAAAGGCAACCCATGTTAGTCTAGAATAATCATCAATAATCAACATAAATAGTTTTCTTTTCTTGTACCTTCTTTCCTTGACGGTCCACATAAATCCATATGAACTAACTGGAGAGGTTTTTCTATTGAAGGGAAGTTTTTAGATTTGAACTGTGTCCGTGTAAGATTTCCTATCTAACAAGGTTTACAAACATAATCATATGGCTTTGATATCTTTGGAAGATCCTTTACTGCCCCCTTGTTTCTAAGCTTGATTATATGATCAAAATTTAGATGTCCAAGTCTCCTATGCCATAACCAACTTTCATCATACTTGCTTAAGTGAAATTCTTCTTTTTCTTCTTTTAACACAAACATTGTTTTCTGTTCTTATCCCTTTTGCAACCAGCTGTCTTGAATTCACAGAATTTATTTTACAATCTTTATAAGTAAAAACAACCTCACATCCTTGGTCACAGACTTGAATGACACTAAGAAAATTATGTTTCAGACCATCTACAAATAACACGTCTTGATATTTTCCTTTGACATTACTCAAACTTACCATTCCTTTACCTTTTATTTTTCCTGGTGCATCGTTTCCAAAAGTTACATTCCTTGATTTGTTTTTACTTAGAGTTAGAAACTTACTTTTGTCTCTAGTAATATGTTTGGAACATCCACTGTCAATATACCAGGGATTCTTTTGTCTTTGGGATGATAACACTAATCCACACTGATCATCTTCTTTCTTCTTCCAAACCTTGAAATTTTCAGCAGTAGGAGTCAGATCTGGCTTATAGTTCTTTAAACGACAATATGTAGCTTTATGTCCATAATTATGGCAGATGTAACATTCTGGTTCACTGAATAGCATATCATAGCGATTGTTATGCTCATAAATGTTGTTGTACTTAACCTGCGTCCTTTTCCCAGCTATCACATGATTTGTAGTCTGTGGTTGTTTGTTACTTCGTTGTTTCAATCTTTGTTGTGGCAGATAATTATTCATTGAGTATCTTGATTGTTCATATCTAAATCTTAAAGAACAGTTTATAGCTTTGTGACCAAAATTAGAGCAGAAAAAACAATAACCATAGAAAAAACCTTTGTACCTTGAAAACGTCTTTCTTCTTTGAGGAGGTCAATTTCTTTCATGCCGATAATCTCTCTGATCTACAGATTCGGCTATGGTACCTTTTCTTTCATTCCTTCTTGGTGGCTGATTCTCTTTCTTTGTTTCTGCAGAGTGACTGTTGTCAATGTTTGAGGATTTGAAAAACTTGATAGGTTCTGTATTACTTGGATGATCACTACTTGATCTTTTTTCATACCACAAGCCAACTTTCAACTTTGGGTTTCTTTGCTGATTTAGAATGGAGGTTAATCTTCTGAAGCTTTAATACTTGACAGATTTTGGTGATACAATGCCTTAAACTTCTCCATCTCTTTTCTGGTTTTTACTATCTCTTCTTCTAGGGCTTCACACATTTCTTTCTTCTCTGATAATTGTTGTTTGAGTATGTCCTCTATTTTTTTTGCCTCTTCTAACTCTACTTTTAATAGGGCAAAGTCTTCATCAGGTTTTTTACCATTCATTTTAAAATGTGTCAACAATTGTTTTTGTTTTCTCTTCTTACATCTGAGTTTGTCAATTTCTTCCAAAGCACTGATTAATTCACCTTCCATATCCACCATTGCTTCTTCATCATCCATGTCACCTTCTGTGAGTTTATCATCAAGATCTCCCATAGCCATAAGTATAAAGTCATTCATTTTGTCTTCACAAGATGAATCACTATCTAAGTCTTCTGAGGAGTCATCATTGTTTGCATACAAACTTTTCTTTTTACTATATTTCTTAAATTTGTATTTCTTTTCATCATCAGAGTTTTGTTTCTTTTGGTCCTTTTTCTTGTGGGGACACTTAGATGCAAAATGGCCTATTTTACCACAATTAAAGCATTTGAAGGGAAACTTGCCTTGATATTTGCTTGATCCTCTCTTTAAGCTTCTCACAAATTTTGCTTCAATATCATCTAGCTCTGAATCAATATTCTTGTCTGCTTTAAAAGAAGTCTCTCTAGTAATGGATTTATCTTTGCTAATTCTTATTTCATATGCAGTTAAAGTTCCTAGGAGTTGATCAATGGACATAGTTTTAAGATCATGTAGTTCTTCTATTGTAGAAACTTTTGGATTAAATTTATCAAGCAGAGATCTTAAAATCTTCTGAACTAAGAATGATTCTTCAAACTTCTCACCAAGACCCTTCATGACATTCACAAGTTCTTCAACTCTTAAAAAATACTTGCTAATTGTTTCATCTTCATTCATCTTTAGCTGTTCAAATTTCAATCTATATGTTTGAAGTTTGGCATCTTTTACTTTCTCATTTCCTTCATAACTGCTAATAAGTTTAGCTCGCATTTCTTTGGCAGTTTGAAGATGCATCACATTTACAAACTCAGCTTCTGCAAGTCCATTCAAGATAGCATTCATTCCCTTATAATTATAGCTAAATTATAACTTATCATCCTTGGAAGCTAGCACAACAGGCTTTATGTATCTAGTCTCTACTACATCCCAAACATCAACACCTAAGGCCATTAGGTATGTTCTCATTCTAACATTTCAGAACGCAAAATTTGTTCCATCAAACAGAGGAGGCTTAGTGGATGAATTCCCTTCATGACTTGTCATGTTTAAGATTACAGATCTACCTTTAGATAAAATGAACCATA
>ML780414.1:1024167-1035499 GCA_009831015.1 Picea engelmannii | reverse complement strand
GCTCTTATGCTTTATTGAAGAAGTGATATTAATCTTTTGTCTTTATTGAGCCATCATTGACTTCGTCAATAATAGCACTTAATCATTTGCTCATATATATGATAAGGATAGTCATTAATATCTTGAAGTACTAACCACTGCAGTACATATTCTAGTCTTTTTGTCTTGTCTCGCAAACATGTGCATCATCAGTGGATATTTCTCATTGACTATCTCATTCGGGCAGCAATCTGTGAAAGGGGAATTCTTTGACTTGATCTATTACCTTTAGCCTTTCATTAACCTAGATTGCTTAGGGACGTCTCCCTTGGAATAGCCCTCCTAAATAGAAAGATCCCCCCATCGAGGTGACAGTGGGTGGGGAAGCTCCTGTTACGTCGGTTTCAAGCCCTGACTCAAGCTCTTTAGACCTTTCCTACAAACCGTGCGATAACACACTGTTCTGCAATTCTTCTCTGGTTCAAAAAATGTTCTGCAGTTCTGCTATGCTTCATGCTATTCTACTATTTTTCTCTTGCTTCATGCTATTATGCTATTCTTCTCTTGCTTCTGTCTGTTCGATGATTGTTACTCATCTCTGAGTTTTATCTCATGCTTTGTATTCTTTCATTTTACCCTTCTTACAATTCATCTCATTGTTTCGGTTAGAACCACCAACCCCACACAGTCACTGTGTTTTTCTTTTATGCACTACCCAACTTCAGTTACACCTCGAATTCCTAGGACAACAACGCTTCAGCCACTGAATCACCAACTGTCCAAGAACCATGATTCGGTTCTGCTAACTGAATCATAACTGAACAGTTAATTGTAAAGATCAATAGTAGCCCTTCGATCAGATTTTCATTTAACAAGCATCATTGGATTAAATCCGTAAGGTCTTGCGTTTATCCCATATGCCCACTGGCTGTGACCATGGGCCTAATCAAAATGCGTTTCACATTTCACATTTCGACAATCCTGTGTCGAAGGGTCTTGACACTCCAAGTTGTGATCCTCGAAATGGAACTTAGCTTCATGCTAGCCCTTCCCTCTCATATGACCATCGACGATGACCATAACCTACACCAAAAGGCATTTCACATTTCACGAACTTATGAACTTCATCGAGCTTGATCAACGGTCGAGATCTCCAATGATCCGATGGTCCACATCTCATCGCAATCTTGCGTTTCGGGATTCCTGTGATGAAGGATCTTGACACTCCAAGTTGCGATCCCTGAAACGGAGCTTAGAAATTAGCTTCTTCCCTTAAACCTTCGACGATGTGACCTTATCTATGACCACATGCTAGACCTTATCGCGATTTCGCATATCGCGAGTTGCAAGGTTAGAGCATTTCCTTGCTTTGAATTTCCAGTTAGCAAAATGTTAATCGCTCACCATGTGTCCTCTGCATCCAACGTTCCAAAACATACCTCAATCCAAAGGTCCATATCAATTCTCGAGATTTCACATATCGCAAGTTCCCACACCATGTTCCATTGAATCCTCCAATGTGCAGGTCAGCGAAATTCTAGTCACTTGCCACATGTCCTTGAATATGGACGGTCCTCCTGCTTTCAAGATTTTATAGGCCCGTTTCATCTTTCATGCAAATACTGTGATCCTTCTTATGGATCCAACGACGGTCGGTCTTCGGGCTCAGATCTGGCACCTGAGATCTATTCTCTTCTACTGCACTCTCCTCCTATCTGTATTCAGATCTGACGGTCATCAAGAATTCTGAATGGGATCCAACGATCATTGTTGCTCTTCACTGTTTATCTTGCCATTGCCATATCATTATCGTTGCGCTACTGATCGTGCTAATCTTCACCATCAATGACAAACACACATACTCTGCCTCTGTCTGAAAACATGCCAACAAAAGGTGTGCAAGAGAAGCCTGAGTGTTTTTTCTTGGAATTTTCTTTTTCTTAAGATGTGCTATGAAGGATTGAAGATCTATGATGTTGCATTGTGCACTGTCTTGAGGTTGTGATGCTGCAATGTGCGTTGTCTTGAGGTTGTGATGTTGCAATTTGGGATCATATTCTAGGAATGATGCTATGAAGTTCTCTAGGGCATGAAGGCTACATGTGACTAGGGTTTGGAGGATTTTCTATGGAATGAATCATGTAGGTGAAGTCAGAAGTACTTTGTGTATGAAGATATTGGATTGATGTCTACACATGTCTTGTTGAGTTGGTGCTCAGGTGAGGGGATTGGTGTCTCCAACAGGTTAGTGCTTGGAATTATTGTAACAATAGGTTAGTTCCTACAATAGCTGTTGAGTTGGCACTCGGTTGAGAAGATTGGTGTCTCCAATAGTGTTAGGGAACTAACCTCACTAACCCCTCACATAGGTAGAATAATATATTTTCCATGTAATAAAGACCAATATTAATAAGGCCCAATAATAAGGAAGAATAAGTCAAATGTAAGAAGACCTAACAGAAGCTTCCTCTTTTAGAAGATATTCTTCTAGATTATTCTTTTGATAGATAGATTTAGTATAAATAAGAGTCGAGGGCATGGGAAGTTTTGTCTTGATAATTATTGTAATAGAGCATTGCTCTGTTGGAGGTTTCCCCCTCGAAGAGACAAGTGAACATTGTTTCCTATTAATAAAGGTATTATTTTGGTGTCGTGGTTTCATTTATTGTATTGTTCCATAGTTATTCTCTGCAATATTTTTGTTTTCAGCTATCATAATAGATCTGGTACTTTACAAGTGCTATCAAAGCACTTTCCTTGGAAAAAAATTGTGGGTTATTCTTTTTTTCAGGGTAGAGACGTATTCTGACATCTTAAAGCTACAAAGATTTTTCATTCAATGCATAAATCCATAGTTGGAGAAGCATACACCCAGGAAATACAAGTGGTACTTAAGTGCACATTGTTGGCCACCCTTGTAACCCCTGTTGGTACCCCTTCAAGTAGTAGTGCATCAAAAAACACCTGTATAAAGATCGACCTAGATATCCTGAAGCCCTCCGTAGATTAACCGATCGACCGCTTGATTGCTATAGTGCCACCGAGAATATCACTTAGGAAGATACTCTCTAGTACCTGGGTAGTCGTGTAGTACGACTAAGGGAACGATCTAGCCTGCTTAGTTGGTGCCTTGAGATATTGGGTCGAGTACTACTGTTGGACCCCACATGTATTTTAGAGAGATATAGAATAGGGAAAACCCTTGTCTGTAGAAATATTGAATACCCTAACCCTTGGGATGAAAATAGAAACATAACATGTAAGATTTATTGCTGTGCAACCTTACCTCCTACATTCTGGTTGTGAAATTACTACACATTTCTTCCTGAAAAGAATTTGGGCATTTCAACATTGCAGTATTCTTCAGATCAAAGTATAACTTGGATCATGCTGGCACCATTATTTGATCCCTATCCCATTGGATTCCTCTCTTCAACTTGATCGTAGTCATACCTATCATTTTTCAACAATTTTTTTTCCCGTGGACCTGAACCCCTTCCGGTCCCCTTATTTGGGCCTTACCCCATTGGATTCTCCTCATCTCCTTGATCGTCATGATACCTTTCACCCATAATCCATTTTTTGTGTGGTCCCACCCATCCCTTTCCATTCCCCCACTTCATAAGGGCCCAAACCCATAACCAAGACTTGGAAGCCCACTTCAATTCCTTGTCCTCTTCTTTCACAAAGATCCAACAAGAAGTGCGACAACTCAGTGCCAATATTTCCACCATCAATAAAAAAATACATTCCTCCATAGATGCAAAAATGGAAACCATGAAACATGACCTGTCTACCCAACTTGCATCCTTCACCGGTATGATCTGTGCCAAGCTGAATATATCTGGAGACCTTACCTCCTGTGACCCACCTTTGCCCCCCGAAGGTGAACTTCCTCCAATTCCCAAACTTTTCAGCCCCATCACTTTCAGTGTGACCTACGCCTTTCACACGTGGATGTGAAAAAAATTGATGGCTCATATCCCACTAGCTGGATAACTCAAATGGAACATTTTCTCTTTGTACGAAATTATATATGAGTTGGTCAAACTCAGGTATGGTGTTCTCCATCTAGATCAAGAACGTTGACAATGGTGGCAATGGAGAAAAAATGCCTACCAAGGGTATGTGGCTTGGACATAATTTGTTGTAGATATTTATGAACGCTTTGAAATTGACACCAACCATTTAGATCGTTTGACAAATTTGAAACAATTTGGCACAATGGAAGGCTTTATTGCTTCTTTTGAGCGATTGACTTTCCGCACGTAGGGCATGTCTTATGCTTTTTTCTGAGAATTCTTTATCAGTGGCCTCAAGGATGAGATCCGTGCCCACATCCTCATGGCTCACCCCCAGAGTTGGATGGAAGCTACTAAAATAGCTAAGGAAAAACAAACCATGTTGTCTCTTCTCAAACCAAAAAACACTCCTTTATTCCTCGCCCTAAACGAGTCACTCCCACTCCTTCCACTCCACTAAAGATCTAAAAATTGACCCGGGCAGAAATGGCTGAACGCCAACTCAAGGGCCTTTGCTATAATTGTGATGAAAAATATTTTCCTGGGCACAAGTGTAAGGAACAAAATATTTTTATGGCCATCTCTGAGGATGTTTCTGAAGGAGAGGTTGAGGCTCCCCCTACGACCAAATCACTTGAACACAGTGACCTGACTCCACCATTAGACCCTCGAGAAGTTGAAGCGATCATTTCCCTAAATGCTCTCACTGGCTTCTCTGCTCCCCAAACCCTCAAGCTCATTAGTTACATTAAGCATCGAAAGGTCATCATCTTCATTGACAATGGCAACACCCATATTTTTATTCATCGCCACATTTCCCAAGAAACTAATTTCTATATCCGAGCAATCAACAACTTTCAAATCATGATTGCCAATGGCGGGTCCATGAAATGTGGGGGGCGTTGTGAAAATGTGCGTCTCCAAATTGGTCAGTACCACATGAAATTTAATATGTTTTCTATCGACATGGGTGGTTGTGACATTGTTCTGGGTCCCGAATGGTTAAGGACTATGGGCCCCATTCTCATGGATTTTAAGGAATTAACCATGCAATTCAACTAGGAGGGCCAACAATATCAATTCGAAGGAATCACAACAGGTTCCCTTGATATCATCAGTTCCCATTGCATGAAAAATCTACTAAAAAAAGGTCATTCTGACATTATTGCACAACTCCATTCCATTCAAACCACTGAGACACCCTCTATGCCTCCTAACCTCCAATCCATCATCTCCAAACATCAAGTTGTTTTTTCCACTCCCTTGGGAATTTCTCCTTCCCGTGGTGTTCATGATCATTCCATTCCCCTTGTACCCGGTATCCTTCCTCCCAATGTTCATCCCTATCGTCATCCCTTTGCCCCAAAAAATGAAATTGAGAAAATTGTTCAAGAATTGCTCGCTGCAGGCGTTATCCGTCCTAGTACTAGCCCCTATTCTTCTCCTTTGGTCATGGTACTTAAGAAATAAGGCTCTTGTCGCATGTGTCATGACTTTCGCTCCCTCAACAAACTCACCATCAAAGACAAATTTCCCATTCTTATCATTAAAGATCTCTTGGATGAATTAAGTGGTGCCCAGTTCTTTACTGAACTTGATCTTTGTTCTGGCTACCACCAGATACATATGAAAGAGGAAGACATTCCTAAGAACGCATTTCAAGCTCATGAGGGCCACTATGAGTTCTTGGTCATGCCCTTTGGTTTGTGTAATTCTCCCTCCACTTTCCAAAGCCTCATGAATCATGTCTTCCATCTTTTTTTCCATCATTTTGTCTTTTGGTTTTCTTTGATGATATTCTCATTTATAGTAAAACCTGGAAAACCCATCTTGCTCACGTGGATCGAGTTCTTCATCTACTCTCTCAGCACCAAATTTTCCTCAAACAATATAAATGTGCTTTTGGAGCCTCATAAGTAGAGTACTTGGGTCATATTGTTGGCAAGGAAGGTGTGAGGGTTGGATCCTAAGAAGATTGAAGCTAAGCAAGATTGGCCTTTCCCTAAGACTCTCAAAAGATTTCATGGTTTTCTGGGTTTACAAGGGTATTATCGCAAGTTTGTTAAGAATTATGGAAATATTGTGGTACCTCTCACTTCTCTCCTTAAAGATAATTCTTTCACTTGGACTCCAACAACTGATCATTCCTTTCAAGCTTTGAAGGCGACTATGTGCACCACTTTTGTCTTGGCTCTTCCTGAGTTCACAAAGACCTTTGTCCTAGAATGTGATGCTTCTGGGAGAGGAATTGGAGCAGTCCTTATGCAAGATGGCTGTCCTTTGGCCTTTACCAACAAACAACTATCAAAACGACATTTGGGCAAATTAATCTATGAAAAGGAAATGATGGCTATTCTGCATGCAGATGATTTCTATCACCCTTATCTATTGGGGCAACGCTTCCAAATTAAGACAGATCATTAGATCCTCAAGTATTTTCTGGAGCAACATCTTTCATCCTCAGAGCAACAAAAATGGGTGACTAAGCTCTTTGGATATTATTATGAGATCATTTACAAGAAATGGAAAGCCAATGTGGTTGCTGACACTCTTTCAAAAAAATATGAATATGAAGAGTCCCTTTTTTCCCTCTCCTTCATTGTACCAGATTGGCTCCAAGATGTTCGCCAGGACTGGCTACAAGATCCCAAAATTTCGAGGCTGATCCAACAATTGCAAGACAATTCTTCAGTTTCCCTAGGGTACTTGTGTCACAATGATGAGCTTCACTACAAAGGCCCTTTGTATTTAAGTAAGCAGTCACAACTTAAATCCATGGTGCTTTATGAGTTTCATTCTACACCCACAACTAGGCACTCTGGGTTTACCAAAACCTATCACATGGTCAAACTTTTTTTTTCTGGGATGGTATGAAACAAGACATTTGCACTTTTGTGGAAAAATGTGATGTCTGTTAACACAACGAGGGAGAAACAGTCAAAGCCCTAGGCACACTACAACCACTTCCGATCCCACCCGCTATTTGGAGGGATATCTCTATGGATTTCATTGTTGGCTTATTTAAATCGGGCAATAAGTCAATAATCATGGTGGTAGTTGATCGTATTTCCAAGTATGCTCATTTCTATGCTCTTCAACACCCTTTAATTACCTCGAATGTGGCTCAAATTTTCATGGATCAAGTCTTCAAGCTTCATGGCATGCTTCATTCTATTGTTTTTGACAAAAATCCCACTTTCACCAACAATTTTTGGCAAGAATTGTTCAGGCTATAGGGCACACAATTGCATCTCAACACTGCCTATTATCCCTAGACTGATGGTCAAACTAAAGTTGTCAACAAGTGTTTGGAAACATATTTGAGGTGTTTTTCCTCTAAAATAAAAACTCAATGGGCTCAATGGTTACCCCTAGCTGAATGGTGGTACAACACCTCTTACCATACAACTACTCACATGACCCCTTTTGAAGTAGTCTATGGACATAATCCACCTTCAGTTCTACCATACATGCCCGACGTCTTGAAGGTCTATGTGGTTGACCAAATTCTTACAATTTGAGAGGCTATTCTCCATACCCTCAAAGAGAATTTAGTCATGGATCAGAATCGCATGAAGCAACAAGCATATCAAGGTTGCTTAGAACGTCAATTTGTTGGAGGGGACTAGGTGTTTCTTTGACTGCAACCTTATAAGAAGACTTCAATCAAGGATGACCATTTTCAGAAACTGCGCCCAAATTTTATGGTCCTTATACAATTATCAAGTGCTTGGGACAGGTGGCCTATCAACTATATTTTCCCAACCATTTTAAGCTCCATCCCATTTTTCATGTCTCTTGCTTAAAGAAGGTGATTGGAACTAAGTGCCAAACTCAAACCAGTCTTCATGAGTTGGATGAAGAAGGCTCCATCTAGTTGCAGCCGTAAGCAGTATTGGACCAACGTGAGCATCGTCTCCATTATCACACCATCAAAGAAGTGTCAGTCCAGTGAAAAGATACAATTCCAGCCGATGCCACCTGGGAGCTTGCTACCATTCTGCAACAATTTCCTCATCTCAAGCATTGAGGACAAGGTTGTTTTTTAAGGGGGAGGGAATGTTAGGGACCTAACCTCCCTAACCCCTCACGTAGGTAGAACGATATATTTTCCATGTAATAAAGGCCAATATTAATAATGCCCAATAATAAGGAAGAATACGTACACTGTAAGAAGACCTAATAGAAGCTTATGCTTCTAGAAGATCTTCCTCTAGATTGTTCTTTTGATAGATAGATTTAGTATAAATAGGAGTCGAGGGCATGATATATTTTTTCTTAATAATTATTGTAATAGAGCGTTTCTCTGCTGGAGGTTGCCCCCTCGAAGAGGCAAGTGAACATTGTTACCTATTAAGAAATGTATTATTTTGGTGCTGTGGTTTCATCTATTGTGTTGTTCAGTTGCTATTCTTTGCAATATTTTTGTTTTCAGCTATTATAATAGATCTGATACCTTACAAGTAGGTTGGTGCCTACATCTTGTTGAGTTGGTGCCCAATTAAGAAGATTGGTTTCTCCAGTAGGTTGGTGCCTACAAATGTTTATAAAGATAAGTTTTATGGTTTTCCTCCGATTGAGTTTCCATGTTAAATTTTGTCCATTGTGGTTTGATTTTATATGTAATTATTGTTTCTTAGCTAATGAATGATTGATGAATGATTAAAGAAAGTAAAAAGTATCTTATACTGATTCACCCTCCTCTCAGTATAAGCATAAGTTCAACAACGAAAACTTAGCCAAAGAGATTCTATAAGAAATATTTATCCAAAATAAAAATAAAAAAACTATAAGGTTAGTGTAGATATTGATGTTCACATGCCTTGTAAATGCAAGTGATATATTTTCTTTCATTACACTAGATAATGAAGAGAACAAGCTATGCTGCATAATGTTTTTTTCTGTCATTACACTTGCAAATAATGAAGAGAATGAGCTATGCTACTTAATGTTATACAATTGACCAATAGATTGACATAACCATATATAAGTAATTTCACATTTCTAATTGATTTCATGGTTATGGTACAATTTTCAATGAAAATAAAACATAATAAATCATATATTATATTTATTGATTATGAGTTCAATAATATATCTTGTCAATAGTCATTGAAATCAGGAATGATTTTGAGGATGAAAATTTATTTTAAAATGTAGAAACCTTGACGAATCTTAGTAATCATTCGTATGCCAACTATAAAATGTCGGCAGTATTTTTGTAAAAAAATTCAAATTTCTGAGGATTTTATATAATTTGTATAAAATTTTGTATATAATTTGTATAATTTTATCCTGTAGAATTTGGGCAAATCAATTTTAGAATAGCGAATCATTTTTTTGGGAAAAACCATGGAAAATTAGCCCATGAGTGAAATTTATCCCTTAAAATCATCCCTGATTGAAATGCTCTTCATTCCTTTCCCATCTAGTGTCTGTTTCTTTATTATCATATTGGGTAATTCTAGGTGTTGATGCATTCTATTCAATATGGAAAATGTACCTTAATATAGCTAGTATATAGCATGTAAGAGGGATTCCACACTTTGATTATCTCTTCTTGAAAAACATCATTCCACTCAATTATTTTAGAACTAAATATAAGGGTGCCACATTTATCCCTAAGAGTTTTTAATCAAGTTATGCGTATTAAGTCTCAATTAAAAAAGGTAATCCTTCGCTGGTGAATTAGGACTATTTAAGTTAGTAAATATATTCTTAAATCTATTTAAGCCATCCTAATAACATGTTAGTGTTTTTAAAGTGACACCATATACATTACATACCCTTATATAGTTGTTTTTAGGATTGCTAATCTTCACATATTGGTGCTTAGGTACATGCTACACATTTTTTGGGGCAATAGACACTTTTTTCAAGTATGAAAACCTCCCTTGCATATTTTTCTCCTTCAAGATCTTTCCTTTCTCTAAAGGGTTCCATGGTTCAAAGATTCTCCAATGGGTTTTCCTCAATAAATGTAATTGGTATGTGGATACTCATTTCTTAGGGATGAAGCACCATTAATTAACGAATTGTATTACTAATAAGGAATCTCAAAATAAGCAAAATCTCTTTGATATTTCTCATTAAATTCCTAAGGTTTATTTAATGAGCATATTCAAATAACAATAAGCAATGGAAAATTTATATTCTAATATGTGCTAAACTACTACATAAAATTTTCAGCAAACAAACAATGAAAACAATTTGTATGTAAATCAGATTTTCAATTAAAATATAAACAACATGTTTGAAGAATTCCTGTTTAGAAATAGTCTGTAGCTAGAAAAATAATATCTCTAGTTGTTTCTCTTACAACAACAATCTCCAACAAAGGGATCCACAACCAACAGTGCGGGCCCCAACTTATTTCTCTCAACCTTTGTGTGCGACAAATTATATGATAATAATTTGATACATTAATTATCAATCTGGGTTTGTAAACTTACGAAGTGCTTGGCACAATATATGCAGAGATAATTTCAAAGTGTTTGGCACACCATTTTCTTAGTGAACTATGAAACAAAACTAACATAATTGATTTCTCATCTAACAATGAATATTCTAAGGTAGAATTGTAGGTTGAATACAAATCCTTATATTCAAGAGTACTCTGTTGGATTCACTCTATGAGTTAGACTAAAAACCTTCAATTGAAACTATAAATAATAGAATTGAGAAACTTAATGCATGCAGACAATATATCTATCACGAGAAATTGTCGACCAATGATTGATTGGTGACCATCAATTGCATCAATCTGCAGCTCTGACAATTCTTTTCGCAGAGAACCACCGATTAAATTGATGGGAAATCAAGCATGAAACTCTTGTTCTCAAAAAGATTGGTTGAACCACACAACATAATTGAAATTGCAACTTAAAAATAAAAATAAAATCACACATAAAAAGGAAACTATCTGGACAACATATATAAGAGGGAGGGGGCCTTGCCTCCCTTGGCATACCCTGCCAAGAAAGACTATAATGAAAAGCTCTTGATATGAAACAAGTTATTTTATTCCCAAATTATCCTCCCAATTACAATGATTACACAATGATTCTTCTTCATCCTATCCTTTTCTCCCAATTACATTGATCCTCACATTTATACATATGGCTTACATTTCAAAGGAGAAAAATTGTTACAACAAAATGAGACCAGATCCCAAATACATGGATCTACTGTTAATGTTTTATGCTGATATTATAGTTCTTTGCATTTCATAAGATAAGAGCATAATATAAACAAGATCACTGAGAAATACACATCCACAATAGACACAACATTTATCCCGGGAAACCCTCTAGGGGAAGAAAACCCAGCAA
>ML780414.1:998682-1016763 GCA_009831015.1 Picea engelmannii | reverse complement strand
ATGAATGTGAAGTAGGGGAATGAGTATATTCATGAAGGCTTATGAAGATGGTTTCTAGCAATTTTGTGGCAGTATGATCAAGGCCAACACCCAGTTGTTAAAACATGCACTCTCATTTCAATTCCCGAAGGGAGATTTGTCCTTTCCTGTGATGACTGTTTGAATGACTCATTAATTTCCTTTGATAATTTAATAACAAAAATTGGGCATATTATTCTTGTGCACATATCCAAGCCTTATGGATCTAGTGTTCCTCTACCTCACCTTTCTATAAGGCTAAGATATCCTCAAAATTCCTTGCCTCTTAAATGCAAAGATCTGATAAATTTGTAGGCTATGGAGTTCTTCTTCTTGGAATATTAAAGTATGCATGAGTGAAAGACAAAAAATAGGCTGATTGAATATTGAACTTGACTCTTGGAGTTCTCCATTTCTCATAAATGCACATGCATAAATAAAAATTGACATAGGCGCTTTTGTGTACAACTTTGAACCCTCTCCATTCAATGAAATTTCAAAGCTTTGTACCTTTGGTGATATGGTGTATTGAGGTGAATAGGATGAGTACACTACCTTAGAATAAGCGTGGACTAATGATGTAGATAGTGGGCATTGATCTCATTTTCATACATGCATCAGTATTGTAAGTCACCCTGAAGGGGTATGAAACTCAACATTACCATTGCAGTTTCCTCTTCCATAATTCCATCGACATCAGTACGATAGCACACCCTCAATTAATCAATAATGCAACCGGTTTTGATCAAGCATCATGATCACACCAAATATGTAGCTTTGAAACTGTTGATCCTATATCCATCGATCTCAACCGTATGCCAAATTTAGACAAAAGAGGTTATGTCACTGATAAGAGAAAATCAATACATCTAAGGGCATATATGAAACATAAGAAACCAACTTATTTAGTCATTGGACGATTTCATGATTGCAAGCATGAAATCATTGCTTTAGATTCATATCTTCCTTGTATACTTTGGTGTTTGACTTCTTCTTTGACTGCGGATTTCCATGCTTGAAGATGATCCTGGAGGCAAACGAATAGGAAGATGTCCACGTCGAGACATTTTTGAACAATATCCATGTTTCCATGTCTATTCTGAAGAGGTGAAAGTCCTCGAACCAACAAATCTGCTACCGGATGTCACCTTATTCTTGCTAAACTAGGCTGTCGAACTATACTTGAAATTGAGTCAATCAACTATATGAAACATTTATTGATTTATTTATTGACTATCCTACCTTACTTGAAAAAGGAACCCCTTCCTCAAGTGTAGGAGTATCTCCAATGAAGTCACATGCACACAAAAATCATGAATAAAATTATATCCAAATATGAAAAATATACCTCAATGATTGTCCGGATATGAGGAACCAATTGCTCTGATTGATATGGTGCCAAGAAGTGTTGAAGGATGAAGGAATACCGATGACTAATGGACCTCTGGAACCATACTTCAATGTAGTCATTATTCCCTTAGTTCTCTTGTTTATTAGCACTAGGTTGGATGTCCTCCCTTGTCCCGCCATGTAGATATTCTGATAATTGTTGATCGGCCTCTGGATATGATGATAGGTATGATAGAAATTCCTCAATCTTTGGATCTAACGTCTTCTCTTAATCAAATGCTTTCCATGGATCTTTGGTCCCTTCTAGGTCTTCTTGAGGATGTTTCTCTTGGACTTTTGGCTCTTAGATCTCTTCCCATGATGCATATATGTTCCTGATTGTTGTCAATATCTGCTCTTCCAGAGATGCAAAGATGTTTCCGACTGGTGCTAGGAGTAAAATTATTCTTCCTCAACATATTCTTGAACATTTTTTAATACTCTGATAATCCATGTCTTTCACATGGATTAGGGTATGGGGTTCTTATAGATAAAAATTACATAGAAAATTCGAGGAAAAACACACACTCAGACTTTCATGCTGTCACCATGAGCCTATTGACATGAGTAGTGAATCAAACTAAAAATCTACTCACTTCAAGACTAACTCCTTAAGCACTTCCTTGACAATGATGCCAAAATGTGGGGCAAATTATATGATAATAATTCAATACATTAATTATCAATCTTGGTTTGTAAACTTACGAAGTGCTAGGCACAATATATGTAGAGCTAATCTTGAAGAGTCTGGCACACTATTTTCTTAATGAACTATGAAGCAAAAATAACAAAACTGATTGTTCATCTAACAGTAAATATTATAAGGTAGAATTGCAGGTTGAATATAGATATTTATATTCAATAGTACTCCGTTGGATTCACTCTATGAGTTAGATTGAAAACCTTCAATTGAAACTATAAACAATAGAATTGAGAAACTTAATGCATGCAGATAAGATATCTATCATGAGTGGTTGTTGATCAGTGAAGGATTGGTGCCCATCGATTGCATCAATCTGCAACTCTGACAATTATTTGTTGAGAGAATCACCAATTAAACTGACGGATAATCAAGCATGAAACTCCTGTTCTCAGAAGGATTATTTGAACCACACAACATAATTCAAATTATAGCGTAAAAAGACAAACTCACATATCAAAATGAAACTATTTTGGCAACATATACCAGAGGGAGGGGGCCTTGCCTCCCTTGGCATACACTGCCAAGAAAGACTATATTGAAAAGCTCTTGATCCCCCACAAGTTATTTTATTCTCGAATTATCCTCCTCATTACAATGATTACATAGTGATTCTTCCTCAGCCTATCATTTTCTTCCAATTACATTAATCCTCCTTACATTTATACATATGGCTTACATTTCAAAGGAGGAAAATGGTTACAACAAAATGAGACCAAATCCCAAATACATGGATCTACAACCATCACAAACTTAAGTAAGGAAATGGAGGTTACTTAATGGCTGTTGGATATGTTTGAATAGCATGGAAGCACAACAACATAATCTTTAACAAAACCATATTCCCAAATTTTTTCACAAGAGGCGTAACTATAGGAATTTAGGCACTACACGATTTCTTGGAAAATCCACCTTGAAGATCTGCCCATATATCCAAAACCGTTTCTTGTTTTGAAAATCTATTAATTGTCACCCAATTTGGGACATTATACACAAAGCCCATGTATTCTATTTTCCTAATTTGTCTTCATTTGTCCAAAAATTCCATGGCAAAACTGCTTCTAAAAACAATCTTCTACAGAATTACAACAGTACTATAGGAACAAGAAGATGTCGATTCCAGTAGTCACATAAATTATAATTGCTGAAATTTTGCAAGTAAGTTAAGAAACCACCATATATACCCTAAGTAATCATCAAAACATGATAAATCAACCATTTTAGTTTACATATGTCATGTGAAGTTCATATAGGGTATAAATGGACAAATGAAAAAATATGAGTGATGAAAGGAATGAGTGATGCAGGAGCATCGCAATTACCAAGGCAAGCGTGGAGCCAGCGCATGTGTTTTAACACATGACATATTGCTTTGAAACTTTTTGGAAATGATGCGCCAAACCTTCAATGAACCATTTATGAAGGAGCGCCTTTTGTATATTGTATTGGACCTTGAGCGACACGCTCTCGTCCTTAGTAGATAGGAGGCATTTAATCTAGTTAACGCTGGTAGATAGGATTTTAATTCTAGATTTGATAGTTTAGAGTCCAAGAGGGAAAACGGATATAGACACCCTCCTTTGTACATTGTAACATTACCCTGAGCAACATGAACTTGAGAAAGAGGAGCATACATAAAATTGTAGGAAGAACACCCATGTACAGGCATTTGAATTTATAAAATAAAGCTTTGATTCAAATCCATGGTTTGTGTTGTTTCTCTGTGTATTGATGTTATGCTCAAATGAATGTTTGCTTTCCTGTTATGCATTTGATTTGATATGATGTGCATATGATTTCATGTTTAAATGTGAGGTCTGAGAGGATGAGGAGATGAGTTTCAATCGTTTTTCTATGTGAGTGAAGATTCCTGCAAGGAGTGCAGTTGAAGTCATCCGCAAGGAGTGCGTTGATGGAAGCTCAGGTAGTCCAACTCTTGTTCTCATTCGCCCAGAAGTGAATTTGGGTTGTTGAAGCCGTGCAAGGAGTGCGCAGGCAAAAGAGAAGCCTTAGAGTTGTGAATCTGAGAAGAAAGCAACCAAAGACTGCTGCTGTAGGAGCACGCAGAGTCGAAAGGATTCAACGCTTGGGAGTTGTTGAATGTTTGTTGCAAGGAGTGCGTGCAAGTCCCTCTGAAAGGATCAGAGTAGGAAAGCTGAGGAGGTATAGAACCTTCGAGAAATATTCAAAGGAGAGCACAGGAAATTTGTGCCATGGAATCTTCAAGCAAGAGTTGCAAGTGCATGTGCTGGAGGGTAAGTTCTGAGAAGGAATACTTAGTCATTCTCAAGAAATCTTCAAGCAGGAGAACCGATGGCCCAGATCTTGTGGAGAGGATTCACAAAAATCCTGTCAGTCGTTGGATTTTCTGTAATAGCAGCGAGGTTACAGTTACATCCAGAAGTTTGAGATCAGAAGATTGTGAGTCGTTGGATCAACAGTCGATTTCCCGCCAACCATCAGATTTGGCAGGAGTTGCACTGGGGTTAAGCCCTAGTGAGCAAAGGAGAGTTCTGGGGAGGCATCGGGATATTGGAGGCATCGGTGTTTTGGAAGTTAAGAAACTCGAGACCCCTCGAGTCTCGAAACACTGACGGAATCATAGCCGTGGATCTCGGACAAGACACGCGTCAGAAATCTGGAGCGAGTCGGGGTTCGACATTTCGGGGTTTTTGAAGACAAAGGAATCATGCATCAGGAATCACGAGTTCGCGATACCCGATAGGGCGACGAGGAAGTGGTGACATGGAGGAGTAAGCTCCCACGTGCATCAGGGATCGACATATCGGGATTCTGGGTGACGAGAAAGTCATTGCAGGAGGAGTCACAAAACTACGAAACGCAACGACCCTACAGTCATAGCGCCACAATGGAGAACAAGTGTTACCCATATCGGGGTTCGGGACTTGGGGAGTTCTGTGAACTAGTGCTACGGGAATTGCGATATCACGATATGCGATTTCCCGATCACCACAGGAGTGTGGGCCACAGGCGCTAGAGCAGAGGACAGGTGGCAGCTCGTATCGGAATTCGGGGAATTGGAAGTCCCGAGTACATAGCAACAGGAATCGTGATATCCCGATACGCGATTTCCCGACGGGGCTAAGGATCAGAGAGGTGAATAGGTGTCGCACCACACCGAAGTATCGGTAGATTGGGTTTCGGGGATTCAAAAGCCCTGAATTCGTGACCACGAGACTCGTGATCACACGAAGTCTGATTTCCCGATTTGAAAGGGGAATCCGTTGAAGAAAACTCTGTGGGTATTGAGAAGTCCCAATAAGGGAGTTGAAGAGCATTTCAGTTCTTCGGGCCAAGGGAAGAGAAGGTCCTGTGTGAGCGGATGTGCCTTGGGTGGCGCACTTGCATCAATGAGGATGAAAGGGTAAAGTAAGTGAAAAATGGTTAAATGAAATCATAAAAGGTGTCATTTCCGAGGCCCAACACCTTGAGTTGAAGGCCCATCAAGCTTACAATTACTAACAATATGCTTCCTTTCTCTCTCAATTCAGACCTATCAATCCAAAAGTTTAACAATACTTGCAAATTCCTCAAGAGCTCCTCCATCAGTATTTACAATATCTCAATCTCTCTTCATAATTGAGATAAGAATGCATAACCCCCAAATCCTCTTTCTCATTTGTGTATAACTCACAAGCATTCACATCACTCCAATAATAACTCATACTTGTAATCCTCTAAAAATAATGCAATTCCCTAAACTTGTCTAAGCGACGAAATATATGCACATGCACCCAATTTCTTTCATTAATAAACATGCAAATGATTAATTAATTATTTATTAAATATTTAAGACTAGGTCACATGTGTAGACACTTATAAAATATTTAACCATTAGGTGCACATAATGAACTCATCACACAAACCACACTTTTAATATAATAGTACTAGTGTGCAAACGTGTGACCACCACGTGAAACCTCGTATGTGCATTAATTCTCAACAACAAATGCCCCTAGGACTACATGCTTTTCATAATGCAAGATGAAGTAGACTTATCCCTATGATGTGAATTGCTCCTTTTATTTCATGAATAAAAGCAACAATTATTATTTGTGCATGTACTTGTCTATGCGTAAGCTATAAACAACATGGAAACCATCATCATGTTGTCTCCTAGGTCACCCCCCCTTGCTATCTCACTCATAGAGGGGGTGAATGCTTGGCATGATGTGTAGGTCCATCTCCTTGCACCACTCTGTGACATCAAGTTGGATCTCAAGCCAAAGGGGGGTTACGCTTAGTTCTTCCTAAAAATTTATTCTAAAAATCTCTAGTTGGTTTTGATGAGGAGGTCGGGTCATGAATTGTGGTAGCTTCCATAGCTTACAACAAACAAAACACAAAAAATGATGCATATTATTGGAGGGAAATCGGGGAGAATGATGGAACTATGCCAGGCATAGGCCTAGTCATCTCACCTCAAGGGGGTGTCTTAATCATAACTCTATCCTTAAAATATAAATGACAAAAGGAATGAAAATAATCTAAGGAGAAGGTTGTACACTACTTTCCTCACACACACATTCATTAGATAGAAAACCAAACAAGCAAGGCAAGCATAAATCCATTAGTTCATTCAACACCATGTGAGGAAAAAAATGTAGAGAGAAAAAACATCACAATATGCTTGAGTTTTATTCATTAATTAGTAGTGACGTTGCCTCAACCTCAATTTTCAGTGACAAGGTCAATAGTTCATTTGATACAATATAAGATTTAGATGTTGGGACTAGAAAATTGTGGTCCTAGAGTAGCCATTATTTTAATACAACCATAATGCTAGGGGTGGGGACTATAAAATCTTAGTATTGGGCTCGATACAATCTTTTTACAAAGTCTGCTACTCATATACCATTTATAGAGAGAAGGAGAAAATATGGCATCAATGTTGTAGATCCCTTTGAAAAACCTATTACTCAAAATTCCAACAATGCGATGATGCAAAACTCCTAATGAACCCCACTATTTTGTTGTTGCGACTTCCTCTTTTATAAACTGATCCAAAATGGATCTAGGAAGGCCTAAAAGTCAAAGTTCTCAGAATCGGACGAAACTAGCGCCATTGCGTCCGGTTCGTCACACTAATTTTGGCCACATAGTTTTTTTCGCAAATGATGTTGTATGCGAAAGATATCGCGTTCTGACCGATTTCCCAAACAGAAAAAAAGTCAACTGGTCAAAGTCAAAAGACCATACTGCTGATGCCATCATGATGATGTGGCATCACCAGGAGGTGACATGTGTCACTTGAATTTGTCATTTTTTGGCTGAGTTGGCACCAATACAGATTTGACATGTGGCACTATACAAATGACATGTGGCAGTCCATACATGACGTGGCCCAATGACACTTTGACACATGGCAGTATGGATGACAAATGGGTTGTATGAAAGGTGATGTGGCAGGGTGACTGGGTTGTATGGAAGATGATGTGACAGGGTGACTAAGCTGTACCGATGCTGACGTGGCAGTTGAATGGACAAGTGACTGGTATGTATGACAGTGACGTTGCAGCTGATTGTGCATGCTGACTGGATGCTAAATGTATGGTACATATGAATCATGGGGTGAAACATGGCCCAATAAAAGGGCACCACATGGAACCCTGGATTTAGCCAATGTTGGTTGGGTCAAAAAAATTTGTTACCCGCAAGTTTCGAACCCCCGACCTCCATGGGCGGCAATGGACTAAACTCCCCGGGCTAACCGACTGGGATATTGGTGTTACTTGTTAGTGATGTGGAGAAAATGGTATAAGAGTTTTCGTTGTGGAAGATTTGTGGGGATAGCTCTCATTCGGCAGGGCTAGCCTTACCAACCAAGGCGCGTGACCAGGGCTACAAACATGAGCTAGAAATGGTTAAGTGGAGCGCGTGGGAGCATAAGGATGTGGCCATATGGCCCATACAACCAGTGCAAGGGCTAAGGAATAGGAGCGCCCCCAACCCGTGGGAACATGGACCTATCCCATGTGACCTAGAGCCCGAAGAAAAGGGCTAGTGCACACATTTGTCCAATTTTGGGTTTTTATACATTATGTTATGATTTTTTGGTTATTTCATCCTATTTTTGGAGGATTTTAGCCATTATTGTGGGATCTGGAGCCCGATTTGAGGCCAGATCTTGGGAGGAAGTTTGGGGATTGATACCAACTCCAAATATATATAAAACAAGGGTTATTAGCAGCATTGATGGAGGTTCAGAACATGAGAAATGTTGAGGAATTTGAAATCCAAAGCCATTTTTATGCAGGGAAGTCATTGAGGAGGGGAACTTTGCGAGCCAATTCCGGGAGCTACGCTCAACTGTTTTTAGTGTCGTCAGTTGTGTCAGATTATTGAGGTCGAGAAAAACATAGCCAAACCAATTTGTAATCCTTTTGACACTTTTATGATGTACTTTTGAAGCATTTAAGAGAAATAATAAAGCCTCACCCATTGAGACAAAGGCCTGAAGACGTAGGCAATCTTGCCGAACTTCGTTAACAAATTTGCTGTTATGGTTTGTTGTTCTTTGTGCTTACATTATGATATGCATTTCTTATTATGGCTGAAAGAATATCTCATTAATTTCTTCTTCTTTCATCAATTGCTAATTGGTAAATGAACTCATGCTTAAAACTTAACCAAGTCTTTAAAAGATCATTTCAGATCAAGTGGTATCAAAGCAGGTTGACGATTGGTTTTTGAGTTTGCATGATTACTAGGGAAAAACTAAATCGTGGTGAAGGAAATCTTGTAGAAGGGGATCCAGAGATTGGATCGAGAAAGAGGACTTCTCAAAGTGAGGATATGGCATCGAAAGAAGGCATGTCTCATAATGAGATCGAGTTGCAAAAAAAATTATTTGCCATGTCTGAGATGGTAAAGGTCTTATATGAGGATTACTTGGAATAGAAGAGGCCTTTCCAAGGGGAATATTCTAAACAAGACAAAAGTGAAGAAGGAGAGGATCCTCCTAGACCTCCTTCTTCTCCATTAACTTCTTCTTCTTCAAGTACAAGTTACAAATCCTCCACAAGAAAACATTCCCATAAACATAAACATGATATGCCTTTACTTAATCTTGATGTGAAATTTGAATTACCCATCTATGATGGTGAAGTCAATGCTGAGAGGCTTGATAACTGGGTCAGACAGATGGAATTTTATTGTAGTGTGTAGCAAATCAAGGATGAGACAACTCAAATCAAGTTGTCATCGCTTTGTCTTGTAGGCACAACACTCATCTGGTGGAGGAGTAAGTTGCAAAATGGAACGCAACAAGTGGGTAATGTATTTCCATCATGGCAAGATTTTATTTTTGCACGTAGAAAGCAATTTTATCCTTTGGGTTATAAAGAGAAGGATTTAATTGAATGGAAAGGTCTTAAACTAAGAAAGGGACAAACAGTGCAAGAATACACATATGAGTTTTGTAAGATGGAATTAATGTTAAACATTCTATTACATACCCAATAAACTCTTATGAAGTGTATAGGTGGTTTTTCTGCACATATTCGTAACATGGTATTTATCTTTGGAACTAGTAATCTTGATGAGGTTTATGTTCAAACAAAATACATTGAAGCATGGAAAACAAGAGTTGGTGTATCAATATAATCGTCTTCAAGGAAAGAGGACAAAAGAAAGGGGCATGGCAAGAAATCAAATTCAACGACAAGAACGAAAGATAATCTCTCTTGCAAGCATTGAAAGAAAGAAGGGCACAATGATGACCATTGCTGGCAATTGAATCCCGAGAAGAGACCAAAGTGGTTCAAATAAAGGAAAGGGAGGAAAACAATAGCAACATCAATACGACCAACAGACTTGGGATATGATTCAGGTGATGAGAATAAGATCACAACAGTTGGTTTGACATGCAAAATTAGTGATGGATATGATTATAGAAGTAAGTTGTTTCACATAAGGATGATAATGAAACATACCAAGATCGATACATTTATAGATAGTGGATCTCAATCTAATTTGATTTCAGAGGAAGTGGTTAAACAATTGGGATTAAACACTAAGATGCATCATAAACCTTAGTCACTTAAATGGATAAGCAACAATCATAAATTGCACATAACAAAGCAATGCACTTTAAAATTTGCAATTTCATCAAAGTTTGTGGATGAAGTAACGTGTGATGTGGTGCCACTCAATGAATGTGGAATGGTCTTAAGCAGTCCTTATTTGTATGATCGCAAAACAATATTCTACAGGGAACAAAATAAATACCACTTAACTAAAGAAGGCAATGAATATGTTGTACATTCTTATCACTTAAAAGAAAATCAATCTCTTCAAACAATGGAGCAATTAAGGAAGGCAAATTATGCAAGCAACACACCTATAATTGTGCCAAATCAAGCAATTGATCTTAAGCATGAACATGAGATGGTTGTAGAATGGAAGCTCAATCATACTTTGCTTCAAGAAAAGCTAATGTCGTGCAAGTACTTCAAACATATTAGCTCATTTGCAGTCATATTTCTGATGTTATCACTGCTAATGTTTTCAACATGGATGGTAGTGCTTCAACGAGATGTGAAAGAGTACAAGTGGCTAACAATATGCTTTCAGTTGTCATGGTTGTTTTTCAATTGATCTTGATGAGACAGGTGCATAGGACAAAGAACAAGTGGGGTGGCCTATCCTGCACTTGATGATTGGTTAATACCCTTTTGGAGGAACAAAAGGTCTTAGTGGGGAGGCATGATCCAAAATGGATCCAGGAAGGCCTAAAAATAAAATTTATTGGAATCATACGAAACCAATGCCATTGCGTTCAGCTCGTTGCACTGATTCTGACCATATAATGTTTTTCGCAAATGGATGTCGTATGCGAAAGATATCGCGTTCTGACTAATTTTCCAAACATGCAAAAAGTCAATTGGTCAAAGTCAATAGGCTGTACTGCTGATGTCAGCAGTACGACAAGTGACGTCATGATGATGTCATGATGATGACATGCATCACCAGGAGGTGACATGTGTCACTTGAATTTGGTGTTTTCGGGTTGAGTTGGCACCTGTACGGATTTGACATGTGGCAGTCCGTAGATGACGTGGCCCAATGACAGATTGACACATGGCAGTACAGATGACAACTGGGATGTACAGAAGCTGATGTGGAAGGGTGACTGGGATGTACAAAAGCTGATGTGGCAGGGTGACTATGTTGTACGAATGATGATGTGGTAGCTGACTTGGTTGCACGATGATGACGTGGAAATTGACTGTGCATGCTGACTGTATGGTATGGACAAATCATGGGGCAACACATGGCCCAATCAGATGGTGCCATGTGGCACCCCGGATTTAGCCAATGTTGGCTGGTTCATTTTTTTTTTACTCGCAAGTTTCGAACCCTCGACCTCCATGGGCGCAAACGGACTAAAATCCCCGGGCTAACCGGCTGTGATATTGGTGTTACTTTTTAGTGATGTGGCGAAAATGGTATAAGAGTTTGCGTTCTAGCAGATTTGTGGGGATAACGCCCCGTCGGTAGGGCTAACCCTGTTGATCAAGGTGCATGACCATAGTTACGACCAGGAGCTAGCAATGGTTAAATGGAGTGCGTGGGAGCATAAGGACGTGACCATATGGCCCATACAACTAGTGCAGGGGCTAAGGAATAGGAGCAAGCCCAACCCGTGGGAACATGGACTTGTACCATGTGACCTGGAGCCCGAAGACAGGGGGCTAGCACACACATTTGTCCAATTTTGGGTTTTAATACATTATGTTATTATTTTTTGGTTATTTCATCCTGTTTTTGGAGGATTTTAGCCATTATTGTGGGATCTGGAGCCCGATTTGAGGCCATATCTTGGGAGGAAGTTGGGAGATTAATACCAAATCCAAATCTATATAAACTAGGTTTTATTAGAAGCATAGAGGGAGGTTAATAACTTGAGAAATGCTGAGGAATTTGAAAACCAAAGCCATTTTTATGCAGGGAAGCCATTGAAGAGGGGAACTTTGTGGGCCAATTCTGGGAGCTACGCTCAACCATTTTTAGTGCCATCAGTTGTGTTGGATTCTTGAGGTTGAGAAGAACACAACCATACCAGTTTGTGATCCATTTGACACTTTTTTGATGTACTTTTGAAGCATTGAAGATAAATAAGAAAACCTCACCCATTCAGACAAAGGCTCGGAGACATAGGCAATCTTGCCGAACTCCGTTAACAACTTTGTTGTTATGGTTTTCTATTCTTTGTGCTTACATTCTGATATGTATTTCTTATTATGGCTTCTATAATATCTCATTAATTTTGTTATCACATACAGTTGTTCGAGTTCGCAGGTGACAACCATAAACGCATAGAGTAGGCAAAGGAAACTACAATGCCGTTTTCCCCCCTGCACATTTTCAATGTGGCACTGTCTCTAAACGCATATGGAAGGACTCCAAAGTTAGCAGGGAGACAAAGTTTAGCAGAGGCACTAAAATTAAACGGCGTGCCCAGATCTCTACTGCCCTCTAGATTGATGGTTGCTAGTCATATCGGGGTCACAACATGCGCGGATGTTAAAATCCGAAGGGCGGGTCGATATTGAAACTGTGGTTTTGCAGGGAGGCGACGTGTCGGAAGGAGGTGCATATCGGGCCCGAAAGTGGTGAAGGTCCAAACCACTTTTCGCAGCCTTGATATGCACATGCGCATGTAGCGCCCTATCCTGGTTCGACAAGTGACCGCCTGACAGTTGTCTCGCCACAATCTAATCCCAATGAGAAGTCAACCAATGAGCGAGGGTTGACTTCCATGACCCCAACGTCCAATCTAATCGTGACAGGTGGCCTTCTGTGGATTTTTCGTCTTGTCCCGCTCCTATCCCGATAAACATTCAGTTAATGAGGCAGGGGCTGGTAGCTGAAACCTCAAATCAACCCATAAATGGAAGACTCGATACTTATGGCCAAGGAGGCCGGACTGT
The DNA here is from genome assembly GCA_009831015.1 of Picea engelmannii. Lineage (NCBI taxonomy): Eukaryota > Viridiplantae > Streptophyta > Pinopsida > Pinales > Pinaceae > Picea > Picea engelmannii. Next base: position 1,003,701 of record ML780414.1, on the reverse strand, counting down.
CAATAGGGTACAACGATGGTCCGTTTTCCGTAGGTCCTCGCTGAACCCGGTTTTCGTCTGATAGAGGAAAATGCGCCCAGTCTGACAGAGGACTGCTTAGACGCAAAGCTTTGAATGGAACTCCCAGATCATACTCCTGGAAGTAGTCGATTGATCTAGGTATAAATAGATCATTTTGATATTTTTTTATGGTCATCAACTAGTTGAGCAGAGCTCCTTATTTTTTAATATTTTGATGCCAAAACTGTTCTCTGGTTATGTATCAAATTTGAGACTTTTGCATTAAAAGAAGTCAACTTCTCTCATCTCTTTGTAAAAACTATGCTAAAACACTCGGGCATGGAGGATCCAGTCAAGGGTTGTAGTTCTATTATAATGTAGGTTTGATTATAGTATAGTTGTGAGTAGTTTGAGTCAGCTCCCTTGTTACCTTATTCCCTCTTACACTGAAAGGCTCGGGCATGGAGGATCCAGTCGAGTGGTTGTAGTTGCATTGTGATGTAGGTTTGATCATTATGTTTCTGTGACATATTTCAGTGTCTGAAGCCTAATTTCAAGAGTGTTCTTGAGCCTGGGTTTTTCTTCACCAAGCTTCTTGAAATCCTGATGCCCATAACAATCTTGTTCACCTTCTCGCTAAGTCTTCCTTCTGCTCACATTCAAACTCAAATCACTGTCTGAAGTTAATGGGGCCCTCACTTCCCTGTGCATTTCTTGTCTAGTTCCTGTATTGAAATAATTCTTATAATGAGTTTTTCCCATTTGACCTCCATACATAAAACCAACATCCACTAAGTATTCTGATGGGTACTAGGATTATCCTCTCGCAATCTGAGGCTGACTCTCAGTGCTAACATTTCTTGGCACCATTGCCAGGGAACGAATTGAAGACTTTTCCCTGGGATAGAACGACAAAGAAATTATGATTCTGAAGGTGCATCATAAATTAGTAACTTGAAGATTGCAACTTGCACCTGGCGACTCCATTGTTTCAGTTGTGGCTCCCAAAGGCAGACACACAAGGTCTACTCCACAACTACCCTTGGAAACACCTGAAACTGACCCAGAAAATATCATCAAAGAGGGAAAGACCTCTCGAGAAGGTCTTTCAACTGATGTACCAGGTGATCCTGGTAATCCACAAACTTCTTCTTTTAAAACTCCAGTAGCTGCATTTAATTTTCCTATTACACCACCTGTTGGAGTTTTCAGCTTGAATTTTGGAAGTTTCCCTGTTGAATTTTCCCTTTCTAGGCCTCATTTTGAAGAAAGTTTTGACACCCCTATTTCCTCCTCCTGTCATAGTCGTTGTATATGGAGAAGGGGAAACTTATTTTCCTTTGAGCCCCATATCATCCTCCCCTACAAACACAGTTCCAGTCCCACCCGTCCAATATCCATATCCCTCTGGTTATCCTACAATTCACATTCCAATGGCAGGTGCTAATCTTCCTAGAAACAGAATGGACGCCATAGTGGCAGCAGGGTACGCCCCTCTTGTTTTACCTCAGCTTATGAATCCCCTCCCAAATAGAGATTACCTCAAGTACATGCCCAAGTTTACAGGAGAGGAAGACATAACTGCTGAAGAACACCTTTCAGCCTTTTACAGTTATGCACATAATCTAAATATTGAAAATGAAGATGTTTGGTTGAGATTTTTTGTACAGAGCCTTGATTGCAAGGCTAGAAAATGGTTCAGGGGTTTGAATCCTAGATCTATTGATGGGATTTAAGCTCTATATGATGCATTCTTAAGACATTGGGGGGATAAAAAATACTTCCTTTATTACATCATAGAGTTTTGATCTCTTAAGAGAGAAGAAGGGGAATCTATCTCATACTTCTCCAAGAGATTTAATAAAATATACAATAATATACCCACTGAGATTAAGCCTACTGAGACCTCTGCCAAGATCACTTACACTAGTGATTTTGACCTTGAGTTTTTCCTCTTGATGAGAGAAAGAAGAGCTACCTCCTTGGCTCATATGCAAGATGCAACACTTGAAGTAGAATCCAATATACTAGTAGTTGACAAATTTAGGAGTAAGGCTGATAGAGACATAAGAAAAGGCAGGTCTGAAGCTTCAACCTATGGTCCCTCTGTTTCCCACCCTCAAGTGGATGAGCTAACTAAATTGGTTAAATCACTTTCTGCAGAAATGGAAAAATTGATATTTGAAGGGAAACGGGGCTATAAGAGTGCCCAAAATACTGTAACAGGGGAAATTTCAGAAGACCAAATAATGCCCCTCAGATCATCCAAAGAGATCAAAGAAATAGGGATAGGGATGATAAAAATATCCAGACCCCTCTCCAAAATAACCTAGTTACTGATGAAGGAGAGGAAGAAGATGCAGATCCTGAAATCCATTGCCTAGGTGACACCTCTTCATTTCCTCATTTAAATCAGTTTGCATATGAATATTCCCTCATGGATAACCAACTAAATGATATGAGAAAAGGGGAAAGGACCAATAGACAACCAAATAGATATAACCTTAGGTCCAAAAAGAAAGAGGGAAATCCTGACAATCCTGAACAACCTAATAGAATAAAACATCCTGTTAAGGAGGTGGAAGCTAGCAGCAAAGAAAAGGAGGCACATAACCCCCAAGAAGTGATCAAGAATCCTGTCCCAGAGGTGAAGGAGATTTTGAAGCTTCCCCCCTCTTTTAGCTTTGAGAATGAGATTCAAAATATTAAAATTCCTATACCTTTCTTGGAGCTAGTTAAAATTGAGGATTTCAAGAGATACCTCTCCAAAGTGTTGCATCCTGAGCCTTCGTCCCATCCCACACCTGCTATCATACTAGGACCTTTGGTAGAGAATAGAGATGACTCCTCCCCTCCTTTCTATACATCACTGAACATCCATCGTAAGGTGCTTCACAACTGCTTGATGGATTCATGGGCATCTCACAATCTCATGTCTTATATTGTCATGGAAGAGCTCAGGTTGGAGGTAACAAAGACATATTATGACTTGTATCCGTTTGATTCCAGGAAGGTGAAGTGCCTTGGGGTTATTAAATACTTCGCTATATCCTTGTTTCAATTTCCAATGAAGAGCGTAGTCATGGATATTGTAGTGGTTGATGTCCCCCCTAAGTTTGGGATGTTGTTATCTAGATCTTGGATAAAAATAATGGGGGGAACTCTGCAGATGGATCTTTCATATGCCACTATTCCTGTGTTTGGAGGTGAATAAAGAAGGCTTTATAGGGAAGCACAACTTTCTTACGTCATCAATGATGAAGCAAATATGACCAACCACCCCATTTTTGCAGTATATACCGATCTGGGAACCAATATGCTACAAATCACTGATAGTCCTCAAGGAACCATTGAAATCAGAAAGCAACCCATCACCACTTGTGAAGACCCTCCTTCCAATGCCTCTATTTGGAAAATGTTTTTAGATGGAGCCTCTTCCAAAGAAAGTCTAGAGCAGGGGTAGTTTTCATTTCCCCTACCCAAGAGACCATACCTTTGTCTTATAAGGTTGAGTTTGAAACAACAAATAATGTGGCAGAGTATGAAGCACTTGTTTTGGGTCTGAGAGCTGCAAAGGGTATCAATATTAAGGAGCTAGCAATATTTAGAGATGTTGAGTTGATAGTACATCAGGTCAGAAATCTATATCAGGCTAAACACCCTAGGTTAAGGGCCTACATAAATGAAGTTTGGGATCTTGTTGACAGTTTCTTCTTGGATTTTAATATCTTATTTGTTCCAAGAGAGAATAAATCTATGGTAGATCCATTGGCTGCCTCAACAAGCAATTTTAGGGTCCCTTTGCCCTCAAAGCTCAAGTATGATGTGGAAGTAAAATACAAACCCTCTATTCCTGACAATGTCAAACATTGGAAGGTTTTTGAGGATGATATTGAGATAAAAAGGTTTCTTGAGACCATGGATGAATTTTCTGATTTGCATATTGATCAGGATCAAGATGATGAAAAAACCCCTCATACCAATGCTTTCATGAATAAAATTGTTGGTCATCGTATTGTTCAGTTGCCTAATAACCATATCCCGAAGGGACTAGTCCCTTTGGAGATATTGTTTGACATAAAAGATGTTGCTATGAAGGTTAAAGGTTCAACTGAAGAGGATGATGTGACTGAATGCAATTTAGGAACAGAGGAGGATCCCATGTGTGTCAAGTTGTCTAGCAGTTTGTCAAAGGAGAAAAGGGTTGAGTATGTCAGGCTTTTGAGGGAGTTTGCAGATGTTTTTGCTTGGAAATATGAAGACTTAAGAACATATGACACATACATCATGGAACAAAAAATCCCTTGGAAAGAGGAGGCCAGACCTTTCAAGAGGAAGCTCAGACATAGAAATCCTATGTTGTTGCCTATTATGGAAAAAGAAGTGAAAAAGCTGTTGGATGCCCATATCGTCATCCCTTTGAGATTTTCAGAATGGGTGGCTAATTTGGTGCCTGTGAGGAAAAAGAGTGGAGAAATCAGGTTATGTGTTGATTTCATAAATTTGAATAGAAGCTCTAAAAAGGACAACTACCCCTTGCCAAAGATGGAGCACATTTTTCAAAGAGTGACTGGCTCATCTAGAATGTCCATGATTGATGGTTTTTCTGGCTACAATAAGATCTCTGTCATGCCCGAAGACAGAGAAAAGACAACTTTCACTACTCCATGGGGCACATTCATGTATGCTAAAATGCCCTTTGGATTTATGAATGCAAGAGAAACTTTCCAGCGAGCCATGGACATTGCCTTCATTGGGGAGAAGAACAAATTTGTAGTCATCTATCTGGATGACATTACAATATTCTCAAAATATGATAAAGAGCATTGTCATCATCCGAGGAGAGTTTTCCTGAAGTGTAGAAAATTTGGTCTCTCTGTTAAGGTCCTAACCCGCACATAGGTAGATCAATGTATTCGGATGTAATAAAGGTCAATATTAATAAGACCTTTCAATAAAATAGAATAAGGTAGATGTAAGAAGACCTAATAGAAGCTTCCGCTTCTAGAAGGATCTTCC
>ML780414.1:928599-945195 GCA_009831015.1 Picea engelmannii | reverse complement strand
TTTTGTAAGCTTGTCCACCACCACCATGATTGAATCATGGTGCTTGCTTGTTCTGGGCAATCCTGTGATAAAATCCATGGTCACTACTTCCCACTTCCATTCTGGAATGGGTAAAGGCTGCAACAACCCTGCTGGGTGCCTATGCTCAGCCTTAACTTTCTGGCATTCCATACATCTGGTGATGTATTCAACGATCTCTCTCTTCATACCCGGCCAAAAATAATGGCTTTTGACTGCATCCACAGTCTTCTGATATACAGGGTGTCTAGCATACATCACGTTATGCATTTCTTTTAGAATCGCAAGTTTCAATTCTTGGACATTGGGTATATACACTCTGTTTTTATACAAAAGTAAGTCGTCAGTTCCCAAGGTGTAACTTCCCTGGGCCTGTGGTCTCTCACGTTGCTGTAGTTTTGCTACTAGACCTCTGTACTACAAATCAACATTTGTAGCTTCCAAAATTCTGTCCTTAATCTCAGTCCTATACATGCTAATGGTTGTAGCATGTAATTCGTGCACTTTTCTGTTGAGCGCACCAGCCACCTTTTTTTCATTCCCTTTGATATGCTTGATATCAAAGTCATATTCACACAGAAACTCCAGCCATCTGGTTTGCCTGGCGTTTAAAGTCGATTGATAAAATAAATACTTCAGACCGTTGTGGTATGTTCTCAATTCGAATCTCCTTCCCATGAGGTAATGTCTCCATTTCCTCAATGCGTGGACGATTGCTGCTAGTTCTAAATCGTGAGTGGCATAATTCCTTTCATGCTCTTTCAGCTTTCAGGATTCATAATAGATTACAAATATCTCTTGGTTGAGAACTCCTCCCAGTCCCTCCTTACATGCATCTGTGCACACCACGAAATCCATATTTAGATCTACAATCTTCAGGATTGGACCGTTGGTTAACAGTTGCTTCAATCACTGGAAACTACTCTCACACTCTTCAGTCCACTGAAAATTCTTCTCCTTCCTTTGCAAGGAAGTAATAGGGTGAGCTATCTTTGAGAGTCCAGATATAAGCCTTCTGTAGTAGCCTGTCATACCCATAAATGATCTAAATTCTGCCACATTCCTTGGCGCTGACCATTCTCGGATGGACTCTACCTTTTCAGGATCCACAACGATCCCCTCTTCTAAAATAATATGTCCTAAGTAATGGATCTGCCTTTGATAAAATGAGAATTTTCTCAGCTTGCCATACAACTGGTGTTCTCTCAACACTTGCAGCACCATTCTTAGGTGTTTCTCATGCTCTTCCTCTAACTTGGAATACACCAAGATGTCGTCCAGGAAGACTATGACAAACTTGTCTAAATAGTCCCTGAATACACCATTCATTAAGAACATGAAAATAGCAGGTGTGTTTGACAATCCAAACGACACTACCGTGAACTCATAATGACTGTACCTTGTTCTAAAGGCGATCTTGCTGATGTCCTCATCATTTATTCTCACTTGGTGATATCCATACCTAAGATCTATTTTTGAAAATATTTTCGCGTCCTTCAACTGATCAAAAAGATCATCGATCCTTGGCAGAGGACACTGGTTCCTGACAATTAGCTTATTCAATTGTCGAAAATCAACGCACAATCTCAACGTCCCATCTTTCTTCTTCATGAATAGGACCGGGGCTCCCCAAGGTGACACATTGGGGAGAATGTACCCCTTCTTTAGTAGTTCTTCGAGCTGCAATTGCAACTCTTTCAGCTCTGGCGTACTCATTCTATAAGGAGCTTTTGAAATTGGAGCTGCTCCTGGTATCAAATTTATAGAAAAATCGATGTCCCTCTTTGGAGGTAGTCCAGGTACCTCCTGAAATACGTCCTTGAACTCTTTGAGTACCTCATGGTCTTCCAGCTTCGAGACTCCATCTTTGGATGCTTCTCCCACATGGGCTGCAAATAATTGATAGCCTTTCCTGTAACACTTCTTTAGTTGCATGGCTGAGATTTCTCTAACAACCACGGCTCTGGGAATTCCTTGGACTGTTTTCCGATTTCCCTCTTTGTCCAGGCATGTAAACGTCTTGTTATGATAGTCCAGGAGGGCATGGTGCTGGTCCAACCAGTCCATCCAAATTATGCATTCATAAGAGCCTAAAGGCAGAATATTCAATTCAGCCTTAGTGCTCAATCCTTTCATGTCCACTGAACAAGACTTAACCAATTTAGTGACCTTCCTTTTGGTTCCTATGGCTAACTGTACAAGACAAGAATTTTCATTTTTGCTTCTTGTTAAACTCAAACTTTCCACCACCCTAGGATCTACATAACTATGGCTAGCCCCTGAATCAATTAAAATAATGAGTGGTTGGTTGTTAATCATACCTTCCACTTCAATCATGTGCGGTTGAAATTCTGCTTGCTTGTTGTCCAAAGCTATGTAGATCCTTGGCATTATGCTGCCCATATATTTCACTGTTTCATCTTGCTGAACATTATGGACAGTTATCTCTTTATCTTTTCTGTCGGGGCAGTCTGTGTACCTATGGTTCCCTTTACAACCCCAACACTCCATAGGTGGTGGTTTTGGCATCTGCTCACTCCCTTCAACTTTCCTGGGCTCTCTAAAAGATTATTGTCCCCAAGGACTGTTCCTGAAAAAGGGGGGCTTGTTTCCCTTCCGCCTCTGTTCCTTCTTAAACCTCTTTTGGTCATCCCAAGCCTTCCAAAGGATAGGCCTTTCTCTTTTCTGTTCATACACGCATTTCACCCTTCTTATTGTTTCTTCCATAGTCTTAGGATCATCATACTGAATCTTATCACCGATGGAAGGTGGCAGTCCACTCAAATACCTCTAAATCTTGACAGTCTCATCTTTGATGAATGGAACATACTTCAGCAGTTCAAAGAAACTTCATTCGTACTCATCAATGGTCATGCTTCCTAGCTTGAGTTTAAAGAACTCCTTCATCTTTCTGTCATAATATCTTTTGGTAAGGTATTTCTTCTCGAAATACCTCTTAAACTCCTTCCAAGTGATATCTTTCTCTCTGATGTGTTGTACTTGCACAAACTGATCCCACCACATAGATGCTTTTCCTTTTAGATGGTACATCGCAATTCTTCCTTCTGCATGAGCGGAGTAGTTTTGCAGTTGGAAATATTTATTCATGCCAAACAACCATGTCTCGGCATATTCCTCCTTCTTATGTTCTCCATCAAATGTTGGAGGCTTGATCTTGTTCATCTCCCCTTTCAATTCATCCTTTTCAGATTTTCGGTGTTTTTTGGTAGGGGAAAGGCTTGAACTACTGTGTGTTTCCCTGCCAGAATGCTTCGGGGAGAGACGGTAATGTCCACTACCACTCCTTGATCTTCTTCTCCTCTTAGGGGTTCTGACACTTCTTGATCTTCTTGTGTCACTCTCTTTTTCCAATTTCTTTTCTACTCTTTCCAGGCTCTTCAACATTTTAAAGTTGAATTCACCCTGCCGATCCCTGATTTTCATGAGCTTTCGACTATCAGCTCGGTGAGCCTAGGCATCTTTCTGCAATTTTTCAATGAGTTTCATCATACATCATTCTTTATCTATCTCTTTTCCGTGCCCATTAGAGTTTGTTCCTTCGACTCCCAAGTTGACATCCCTTCCTTCTCTTTCATCCTATGAAATGGAGGCACTCCGCACCTCTTCCATTTCCTTACTCGACGTCTATTCTTGGCTGTCCTAACACTCGTTGAACTCTGCACACACAATGTGCAATCGATCCAAAGTTTTTCAGGCCCTTAAACCTTCAAGAAAACTTACAACATTCATAAGCCAACGTGAACAAGAAAAAACGTTTTGACTTCACAAAGTTTTCTGAGCTCTGTTCGGCTCTGCAAATTTCGGGCTTCAGGACTTCGGGTTTTCGGTACCTGGGAGTTCACTATGCAACAACTCCTAACTTCTTCTCGCTACAATCCACGAAATCTAAAATTTTGGTTTACTTGCTCTTCGGGCCCACAACACAACTGTCACCCTTAAAACCTGTTACGGTTCTTCAGTCTCCGATGGCTTCAGGACTTCGGGACTTCGGGTTTTCGGTACCCGGGAGTTCACTATGCAGTGACTCCTAACTCCTTATCACTACAATCCCCGAAATCCAAAATTCTGATTTACTTTATTCTTTGGGCCCACAACGTAGCTGTCGTCCTTAACCACAGTGGCGCGTGGCACGTTCCGGAGGATCTACGTCTCCATCGGTGATGTCTTCGGGTCCCACCACTCTCGCCTGTCTTTTCAATTCTTTGGCACATGGTACACATCCATGCAACCATGTCCATTCCAAGAAAAAATCCAACGATTAGGTCCCCTCTCAGATCTACGGCGCAGATCTTTTCGACGTTTCGGGGTTTCAGGCATCGGGAGTCCGTGTATCCCATATCGTGAACTTTCGTTTGCTGAAATCCTGAAATTACGGTTTACTCGTCAACTTGATCCGACGGTCAACTCCCTTCCTACGATCTACGGTGTAGATCGTTTCGGGATTTCGGGTTTTGGGTTTCGGAGGTGTTCCCCTCCCTCACTTTCCATCTCCCGACTTTGCGAAATACGAAATGTTTTCACGACTAACTCGAGCGCGACTCCGCTAGATCTAACGGTTGATCCTTCCTCCCAGATCTATAGCATAGATCTTCTTGGGTTTTCGGGAGTTCGCGTATCGTGATTCCCACGCTCTTATGCAACTCTAAAGGGTTTTTAAATCCTACGCACACTTTCCAGATCCTAAGGTCACGAGGGTTCTCCTTCCCTTCCGAACAGATCCTATGGCTCCAACACTTCTGGTGTGGAGTCATCTCTCCCTGTGGCCATAGACCACACTAGCTGCGGTTTCACAACATCGCTATACCTCCTGAGCTTGTAGGCATGGTCAAGTAACTCCTTGACACTCCAGATCATTCCAGGGTCCAGAATTGGTCCTCCAGACACAATTTCTCCTCACACCCTCGGTCCAAAGACCACTCAACTGGCCCATCTAGGCTCAGTGTCGAAACCTTGGCTTTGATACCAAATTGTAATGCTACTTTTTCTGTTACCAAGGTTTAATCGCTCTGATACCAAATTGTAACACCACTTTTTACATAACTCATACAGGCATTATATAATCCACATGCATTTAAACAAGAAATACATTTAAGCTCAGAGTAAGCCTAAGAATTATTACTAACATAAATAATCCATAGCAATAACATTAATCCAAATGCACAACATAATACATGATAATTATAATACACATGGATACAAAAACATAATTAAAGCATCATCTGGTACTTATCTTTGAAACAGTGGCAGTTCCACCAACCAAGTGCAGGCCTTCCACGAACCTCCCAGCCTTAAATCACACTGCTCGTCAACTCAGCAGTGGGTCACCCTCGAGTTGGGACTAATATCCACCCCAAGGCAGGGAATCCTAGGCTAGGTTGAGGTTACAGGGAAAACACACAGTCATAAGGAAGGAATTCTCTCCCGGGAACCACTCATACTCACTGCCCACAAACTCTCCTTCCCCACATGCCTGTTCCACCCCAGGAGTATACACCTTCTCTGTCACCTAGACAGTCCTTCGGCTGCTAGCCTCCCTTGCCTTGGGTTTCAGCAACAGACCGGACCGAAAGTCTCAGAGCTCTGTGGCAGCTATAAGGTTCCTTCTAGGAGTTCTCTCCCTCCTTTGTGCACTCTCACCTAGAGAGAGTCACTCACAGGATAAGAAACCCGTTCTTCCAATTCAATCACCTCTCTCACCTAGAGAAAGTGTTGTACAAACTGGCCAACAAGCCACACACAGTCTAGCATTGCGTGGCCACAACAACCAACGGGGAAAATAGACACGGGCTTTCCAACAAGCTCAACAATGACAGGATGGTCTCATGGTTATGGCTTGGGGATAGATATTCCACACATAGGCTCGATCTCTTCAGATAGAGGTTCTCTCGGCCTTCTAGAATCAACACAGGCTATCCCTGAAATCAACACAGACTCCCCCCCTCGCCCCCCACGGTTTCAGAATTACACGAGGTCTCATGCAGAGGTCAAATCGGTTCACGCTCAGACGGTCAGGTGGAATGCAAGAGGAACCCATGCAATAGTCGATGGAAATGGAAGCCGAACCCCCAACACGGCTCATCTCAGCCCTTTTATTTGCATGCGCCTAGGTTGACACTTGTCACCCATGCAACTGCATGCATTCCTTCAACACGCGTTCCTTCCATTTGGAAGTTGCTTGTCTTTCCAAAAAGAACTTAGGATAAAACATAATAATCACATGTCTTTTTGGAATAATATAAAAATATTATTCCCAAGGCTTAAGCCCTTAGGCTTATCCCCTAGGCTCAACACTTAGCCCCTCTTTCCACCTTCCAGCCCCTAATCCCTTGCCCACTCTGTGGAAGCTTAGTCCCCCATCACTCATTCATCGTGGTCGGTCTGCATGCGGCGGTGTTTGTATTTTTTTTTATTAATGTTCTGTATTGATACATGTACAAAATCAGGCTCTTTGCCTTCAACCTTTAGGCTCTCTGGCCTAAAAATCACATAATCCCACCAACTTATATATACTTGGCTCACCATCCTTTAAAACATATTTACAATTCATTTCACAAGTATGATTTACAACAGGACTCGGCCTTGGGGACATTACAATCCCCCTCCCTTATTTTTGCACTGTCCTCAGTGCAACTTTCACACTGCATCTGCAAGATTTTCAAAATTTTCAAAAATATGTGGGTACTCTGCCTGCATAACATATTCATGCTCCAATGTCGTGTCCTCAGGACCGTACCAGGTCCCCTGGACCTTTACAAGCCCTATAGCTCGATTCCAGAGTTGTTTGTTTTTCTTGTCCAATATGTACACAAGATGCACTTGCAGGACACCTTCTGGTTCCACCTGAACCACATTCCAGTCAATAACATGATTAGCATCAAGTATATATTTCTTAAGCAATGAAACATGAAACACATTATGTACAGTCATAGATGTAGGTAATGCAAGCATGTATGCAACTGGCCCACAAAATCTTGCTGCCAATTTGGCGCAACTTCCCAGCGTCAGGGAACTCCTGTTAGTTTTCACTTTCAGGAAAACATGATCACCCACTTTGAATTATTTGTGGGTTCTGTTCTTATCAGCATAATTTTTCTGCCTATCCTAGGCAACTTTCAAATTCTTCTTAATTTTTATCATTTGATCCTCCATCTCCTTAAGAAACTCTGGCCCAACTACTGCTCTATCAGCTGGATTATCCCAGCTCAATGGAGTGTTGCACTTTCTTCCATAAAGTGCTTCAAATGGGCTCATCTTCAACGATGGATGATACCCATTATTGTAGGCGAATTCTACCAAATGCAGGTAGTCTTGCCATCTTGATGGTTTGTCCATCACATTCTCACCATGTCTTCTATTACTCTATTCACCCTCTCTGTTTGTCCATCAGACTTAGGATGATACGTTGTACTAAATTTCAAATTCGTTCCGAATCCTTTGAACAGTCCTTTCCAGAAATTTGAGGTGAATTTCGGGTCCCTATCAAACACAATTGTCTTAGGAATTCCGTGCAAGTGTGCCACTTCTTTTAAGAATATATCATCAACATCTGCTGCCTTCTGAGTGGTTTTCAATGGAATAAAATGGGCAACTTTTGTAAGATTGTCCACCACCACCATGATTGAATCATGTTGCTTGCTTGTTCTGGGCAATCCTGTGATAAAATCCATGGTCACCACTTCCCACTTCCATTCCGGAATGGGTAAAGGCTGCAACAATCCTGCTGGGTTCCTATGCTCAGCCTTAACTTTTTGGCATTTCATACATCTGGCGATGTATTCAACGATCTCTCTCTTCATACCAGGCCAAAAGTAATGGCTTTTGACTGCTGCCACAATCTTCTGATATCCAGGGTGTCCAACATACGTCACATTATGAATTTATTTTATAATTGCAAGTTTCAATTCTTGGACATTGGTTATATACACTATGTTTTTATACAGAAGTAAGCCATCAGTTCCCAAGGTGTAACTTCCTTGGGTCTGTGGTCTTTCACGCTGTTGTAGCTTTGCTACCAGACCTCTATACTGCAAATCAACATTTGCAGCTTTCAAAATTTTGTCCTTAATCTCAGTCATGTACATGCTAATGGCTATAGCATGTAATTCATGCACTTTTCTGCTGAGTGCATCATCCACCTTATTTTCTTTCCCTTTGATATGCTTGATATCAAAGTCATATTCACACAGAAACTCCAACCATCTGGTTTTCCTGGCGTTTAAAGTCGGTTGTTCAAATAAATACTTCAAACCATTGTGGTCTGTTCTCAATTCGAATCTCCTTCCCATGAGGTAATGTCTCCATTTCCTCAATGCGTGGATGATTGCTGCCAACTCTAAATCATGAGTGGCATAATTCCTTTCATGCTCTTTCATCTTTCGGGATTCATAACAGATTACAAATCCCTCTTGGCTGAGAGATCCTCCCAGTCCCTCCTTACACGCATCTGTGCACACCTGAAATCCATATTTGGATCTGCAATCTTCAGGATTGGAGCGCTTGTTAGCAACTGCTTCAATCGCTAGAAACTTCTCTCACACTCTTCAGTCCACTGAAACTTCTTCTCCTTCCTTTGCAATGAAGTAATATGGTGAGCTATCTTTGAGAATCCGACTATAAACCTTATGTAGTAGCCTACCAAACCCATAAATGATTTAACTTCTCCCACATTCCTTGGAGCTGACCATTCTCGGATGGCCTCTACCTTTTCAGGATCCACAACGATCCCCTCTTCTGAAATAATATGTCCCAAGTAATGGATCTGCCTTTGATAAAATGAGCATTTTCTCAGCTTAGCATACAGCTGGTGTTCTCTCAACACTTGTAGCACCATTCTCAGGTGTTTCTCATGCTCTTCCTCTGACTTGGAATACACCAAGATGTCGTCTAGGAAGACTATGACAAACTTGTCTAAATAGTCCCTGAATATACCATTCATTAAGCACATGAAAAAAACAGGTGCGTTTGATAATCCAAACGGCACTACCATGAAATCATAATGATTGTACCTTGTTCTAAAGGCGGTCTTGCTGATGTCCTCATCATTTATTCTCACTTGGTGATATCCAGACATGAGATCTATTTTTGAAAATATTTTTGCGTTCTTCAACTGATTAAAAATATCATCGATCCTTGGCAGAGGATACTGGTTCCTGCCAGTTACCTTATTCAATTGTCGGAAATCAACGCACAGTCTCAACATCCCATCTTTCTTCTTCATGAATAGGACCGGGGCTCCCCAAGGTGACATGCTGGGGAGAATGTACCCCTTATTTAGTAGCTCTTCGAGGTGCAATTGCAACTCTTTCAGCTCTGGCGTACTCATTCTATAAGGAGCTTTCGAAACTGGAGCTGCTCCTGGTATCAAATTTATAGAAAAATCGATGTCCCTCTTCGGAGGTAGTCCAGGTACCTCCTAAAATATGTCCTTGAACTCTTTGAGTACCTCATGGTCTTCCAGCTTCGATATTGCATCTCTGGATGCTTCTCCCACATAGGCTGCAAATAATTGACAACCTTTCCTATAACAATTCTTCAACTGCATGGCTGAGATTTCTCTAACAACCACGACTATGGGAATTCCTTGGACTGTTTTCCGATTTTCCTCTTCGTCCAGGCATGTAAATGTCTTGTTACGATAGTCCAGGAGGGCATGGTGCTGGTCCAACCAGTCCATCCCAATTAATCAGTCATAAGAGCCTAGAGGTAGAATATTCAATTCAGCCTTAGTGCTCAATCCTTTCATGTCCACTGAACAAGACTTAACCAATTCTGTGACCTTCCTTTTGGTTCCTGTGGCTAACTGTACTAGCCAAGACTTTTCATGTTTGATTCTTGTTAAACACAAAATTTCCACCACCCTAGGATCTACATAACTATGGCTAGCCCCTAAATCAATTAATATAATGAGTGGTCGGTTGTTAATCATACCTTCCACTTCAATTATGTGCGATTGAAATTCTGCTTGTTTGTTTTCCAGGGCTGCGTAGATCCTTGGCATTCTGCTATCCATATCTTCCACTGTTTCATCTTGCTGAACAATATGGATAGTTCTCGCTTTATCTTTTCTGTGGGGACAGTCTCTGTACCTATGGTTCCCTTTACAGCCCCAACACTCCATAGGTGGCGGTCTTGGCATCTACTCACTCCCTTCAACTTTCCTGGGCTCTCTAAAAGATGACTATCCCCAAGGACTGTTCCTGAAAAAGGGGGGCTTGTTTCCCTTCTGCCTCTGTTCCTTCTTAAACCTCTTCTGGTCATTCCAAGCCTTCCGAAGGATAAGCCTTTCTCTTTGTTGTTCATACAAGCATTTCACCCTTCTTATTGTTTCTTCCATAGTCTTAGGATCATCATACTGAATCTTATCATTGATGGAAGGTGGCAATCCACTCAGATACCTCTGAATCTTGACAGTCTCATCTTTGATGAATGGAACATACTTCAACAGTTCCAAGAAGCTTCATTCGTACTCATCAACGGTCATGCTACCTAGCTTGAGTTCGAAGAACTCCTTCATCTTTTTGTCATAATATCTTTTGGTCAAGTATTTCTTCTCGAAATACCTCTTAAACTCCTTCCAAGTGATATCTTTCTCTCTGATGTGCTGCACTTTCAAAAACTGATGCCACCACATGGATGCTTTTCCTTTTAGCTGGTACATCGCAATTCTTCCTTCTGCATGAGCGGAGTAGTTCTGTAGTTGGAAATATTTCGTTATGCCAAGCAACCATGTCTCGGCATCTTCCTCCTTCTTATGTTCTCCATCGAACGTTGGAGGCTTGATCTTGTTCATATCCCCTTTCAATTCATCATTTCCATATTTTCGTTGTTTTCTGGTAGGGGACGGGCTTGAACTACTGTGTGTTTCCCTGCCAGAATGCTTCGGGGAGAGATGATAATGTCTGCTACCACTCCTCAATCTTCTTCTCCTCTTAGGGGTTCTGACACTTCTTGATTTGCTTGTGTCACTGTCTTTTTCCAATTTCTTTTGTATTCTTTCCAGGCTCTTCAACATTTTTAAGTTGAATTCACCCTGTTGATCCCTGATTTTCATGAACAACACAGGCCATCTGCAAAACACACTTATTGACCATGTCTGGTCCAATGTGCCCATTCCTCAATATAGTATGTTTATCTTAGACACATATTGGTCTAATCACGATATAATTGGTATTGCACTTAAATTATGAGATATACATTAAACATATTGCAAACTCATATTTCTATGTTTCAAAGCATATCTGTATAGCTTGTTGCAAAAATAAAAAAATAAAAAAAAAATGCATCCAACTTCTTGGTTTTCCTTGATTTCTACACACAATGTTCTGGTGAGCATACAGTCGGTGTTGTACTTGAATTATAAAATATACATTATGTAAAAAAAAAAAAAGGTACATCCTCCCAAAAACTATTTCTCACTCTATTCATCTTATTCTATTTTTTTTATTATATGTACATAGTAGTTGCCTTTTTCTTTACATATGAACTTATGTTCATACCCCTTTTGTTTTGTACTTTTGTTGATAGAAACAGACAGGAAAAATAGATGGCGCAAAGAACTCCTACCTAAAGATGTGGAGGAATCCATGCAAAGGTGCATTCTTTTTCTGCCCGTGTTCCATACTAAATGCAATGTTGAGCCAGCCAGCCCGCAACTCCACTTGTCAATTTGTATATCGCCCAACTATGGGTGCTATTTGCAGGACAAAAAACATTAGAGGCCTAATGTACAACCCGCAATTGCGCGATCCAAATAATTGGCTAAGTATGGAATAAAGGATCTATGCATATTTGGTATGTATTGCTTGTTTCTAGGAACCCACCAGCCCTGGAGTAGAATGTTGAGCCGGCCAGCCCGCAAATCCGCTTGTCAATTTATTATCATAAGCTATTTGTAAGACACTAAACAATAGAGGCTTGTCAACCCAAGAAACTGCGATCTAGAAACTGTACATGGTCTATAAAATCTCAGCCACCCTGCAAGTCCGCTTGTGAATTTGTATATCGCGGAAATGTGTGTGCTATTTGTAGAACATGGAACAATAGAGACCTATTTTTTGAGCCCGCCTGCCCGAGAACTCGCAATGCAGAAAATGGCCAAGTATGGAATGCGATATCCATACATGGTCTATAAAATCTCATGTCCATACTTTATAAAGGTACATACTTAGTTTTTCCTCGTTTCTACACACACTGATCTGGTAACCACAGAGTTGGTGTTGCACATGAATTATGAAATATGCACTGGGAGTCAGACAAATCCCTTTGGTTTGCTTAGCCAATTTTGAGCCCGACATCCCGAGAACCCAATTTCTATATGGCAGAAATTGGCCCAATGTACAGCCCGCAAGTCTGCGATCCAAATAAGTGGCTAAGTATGGAATAAGGGATCTATGCATATTTGGTATGTATTGCTCGTTTCTGGGAGCCCACTAGCCCTAGAGTAGAATGTTGAGCCGAGTAGACCGCAAATCTTCTTGTCAATTTATTATCATAAGGTGTTTGTAAGGCACCAAACAATAGAGGCCCATTTTTTACCCCGTCAGCCCGAGAACCCGCGATCCAGAAACTGTACATGGTCTATAAAATCTCAACCACCCCACAATTCCTCTTGTCAATTTGTATACCACGGAACTATGTGTGCTATTTGTAGAACACAGAACAATAGAGGGCTATTTTTTGAGCCCGCCCGCCTGAGAACCTACAATGCAAAAAGTGGCCGAGTATGGAATGCGATATTTGTACATGGTCTATAAAATCTCATGTCCATACTTTATAAAGGTACATATTTAGTTTTGCCTCGTTTCTACACACATTGATCTGGTAACCACTGAGTTGGTGTTGCACATGAATTATGAAATATGCACTGGGAGTCAGACGGAGCCCTTTGGTTTGCTTAGCCAATTTTGATCCCACCAGCCCAAGAACCCAATTTCTATATGGTGGAAATCGGCCCAATGTATAGCCCGCAAGTCCATGATACAAATAAGTGGCTAAGTATAGAATAAGGGATTTGTGCATATTTGGTATGTATTGCTCATTTCTGGCAGCCCGCCAGCCATGGAGTAGAATGTTGAGCCGGCCAGCCTGCAAATCTACTTGTCAATTTATTATCATAAGCTATTTGTAAGGCACTGAACAATAGAGGACCGTTTTTACCCCACTAGCCCGAGAACCCACGATCCAGAAGCTGTACATGGTCTATAAAATCTCAGCCACCCTGCAAGTTTGCTTTTCAATTTGTATATCGTGAAACTGTGTGTGCTATTTGTAGAACATCGAACAATAGAGGCCTATTTTTTGAGCCCGCCCGCCCGAGAACCCGCGATCCAGAAAGTGGCCAAGTATGCAATGCGATATCCGTACATGCTCTATAAAATCTCATGTACATAATTTATGAAGGTACATATTTACTTTTTCCTCGTTTCTACACACATTGATCTGGTAACCACATAGTTGGTGTTGCACATGAATTATGAAATATGCACTGGGAGTCGGACCGAGCCCTTTGGTTTGCTTACCTGAACAATTCCGACTCATGCAATTTCACCATTGGACACTCACCAGTTTCACCATGCACTTTCAGACTTGGCCATTCCTTCCTTGCTTGCTCTTCCCCGTGCCCGTCACCTTCGCACATGTCCATAATAAGAAGTAGTGTTTATATATATATATATATATATATATATATATATATATATATATATATATATATATATATATATATNATCTTTAATGCTAATAGGTCATCGTGCATGCACCGTCTAAGTTGTCATTGATGCGCGCAAGGCTCAAGAAGTTCTGTCATTAATGCAATATTTGCGAAGGCTTTTCTTATCCCTTCCTAGTCTTATTTTTAAATGCCATGGAATGTCATTCGCACGCCGCCATCTTGCTTCCTTCAAAAAACTTCCAATCTCTTCCCAGTCTCAATTTCAAATACCATGGAATGTAATTCACACACCGCCAACTTGGTTCATTCACAAAACCTCCAATCCTTAAATATTCTTCATCGTAACTGCCACCTTCTCACTTCTAAGTATGCAATAATTAAACTTTACTTCTAACAGGTCACCATACAACATGCATAGATATTGTCATTAATGAGGATATTTTCTATTTGCATGCATTGAAGCAATGTTTCCGGGGGGTTATATTGTTCCCTCCATTTCTTCATTTCAAGCAATGTCTGGAGCAAACCAATGTTTTCATAAACTACTGGCAGTAGCCCCATAACAATTTTGTAGAGATACAATGAACATCTTCCTCCCGAGCTTCCCATGCAGAAGAAGGGAAAAATAATTGTAGGGGAGGCGGAGTAGCCCGAAATTTACAGTGAAAACATGGATCTTGACGCTAATTTGGATAGCATATTCTTCAACCTTGATCAGCCCAAAGACGTAATTCATCATGCCTACTCAATGGATATGGTTGATACCAAAATTTTTGACGTAGATGAATCCTTCGTATTCCAGAGTGTTGTTTTTGAAATTGAATCAAAAAAATTAATGATTGAAAAAAGAGATGTAAAAAATAAGAAAAGAAAACATCGTTCAAAACTTGACCTTGCCAATATGCAGGCATCCAAAATCTCTCAACTTCACATGGAAACCAAATATGCTCTTCATGATTCTGTTGGAGTCATTGAGGCCGAGAATGCCAAACTAAAGAACCGGATTAAGGAATTAGAGGAAGCTTTGTTTCCTATGCCATTGGTTGGTAGTTCTTTGGAAGTATCCATGCCTACGACTACCTTCACCCATACAACAAATATAAAAGGCTCCTCCAGTTTCCTTATCATGTAGAGGATATGTGGAGAAAAATATTAACAAAAGAATGGAACTGATTACTAAGACCTGGGAAACATCACAGAATATGGATTCTCTGGGGAGCAGGGCACATAACTTGCTCCAACTCCAACAGACAGATTTAAAAAATGAAGAAAATTTCTATGTGCACACGGTCTTCCCTTTTTCCTTTCATGTCAACAGCATGCCAGACACAAGAAGAAGACAACATGATCTCCCATCCAAAAAACGGCTCACTCAATTAGAAGCATGCTAGAAAGAGAAGGTGAAGAACTTGTATCTCATCGTCCAATCATGTGAGCAAGCAATATCAAAGAAAGAAACATTATTCACAAAGCTCACAAAAATTGAGTTAGAAGGAAATACAAACGACTTCCAGGACCCCAACTTAATCGTCAACTCGTTGGTTTTAACCAAGCAAGCTTTCGATAAACAACTTGATAATTTGAAGGCCTTGTATTTAGAATTTTTTTATAGGATTCTTGAATATCATGAAGAAGAGGTGGACAACTGGCTAGTCCGGTATTCAGTACAGAATGGAGACATTCATGAAGCTCTATGTAAACTTTCAATTGATTTAAGAGAATTAGAAAATGAAGTTTCCAGCATTAAAATCCACAATGACATCAACGTTGCCCCCTTGAGAAGCTATATTGAAGAGAACTTGAAGTGGGTCGCCGGTGAAATCCAACAGGGAAATGCATAAATCCTCTGTTTATCAATCCAGTTATTCAAGCGGGCCACCGAAAAAAACCAATAGGGAAAGGCATGAGCAAGCAAACACCAAAATTACTTATATGTACCATGCCTGTAAGTGTATACTGATAGTCCTTTCTTTATCAATCTAGTTATTCCACCTTTTCTGAGTAGAAATCTATAGCCAAAAACTCTTCTTCCCATTTATACTTTTCAGGTATTACATTCTACCGTGTCCAACTTCTTCTTTCCACAGTCCTATTTCTTGCACATATTTCTATTATGGTCCGCGGGAGCCCCAATCCCAATCTATATGACAAACACATTTACATTTCCAGGGATATGTAACAAAGTATTATTTTTTTCATATATTCCAAATAAAACTATTCTTTTGTCTCCTTATATATTTATGTGTTCCTAGTTTTTTATCTTCAACTATGCTGAATGTGAAGTCATTATGTTTATTTTATCTCAATTCTCTTTTTTTCTGATGCATATTTTCTCCTGCTTGGTCATTTTCAAAATTAAGTATGACATAAATCACTCACTCAAATTTGAGATATCATATTTCACACAAACACACATATATGTTTCTTTAAATTTCCAGGTATATGTAACACATTTCATTATTTTTTTATATAAATGTCATAAAATTGTCTTCACTACTTTTTTTGTACTCAAACATATAGAGAGTATGTCATTTCTTGCATCTTTACCACCTGTCATTCATACTGTTTTCCACAAAGGCCTTTAAAATTAAAATAGTCCGCAAGTCCACTTGTCAATTTTTATATCACGGAACTGTGGGTGCTCTTTGTAGGCCATGGAACAACAGAGACCCAATTTTCAACCCGCCAGCTCCAGAACCCACGATTCTAAAACTACCTAAGTATGGAATGAGGGCTTTGTGCATGCTCTATAAAATATCATCCCCACACTTTATAAAATTACATATTTCGTATGTATAAAAGTAAATATCTACTTTGAAAAATTATGTATTTGCTATGTATAATTTATGCTCTCCAGGAACCTATAATTTGATACATTTCAATTTCTT
>ML780414.1:888839-917422 GCA_009831015.1 Picea engelmannii | reverse complement strand
TGTTTTCTCTAGCACCCACTAGAAGGAAGCACCAACTCCCTGGTTTCTCTAGCACCAACTAGAAGGAAGCACCAACTCCCTGGTTTCTCTAGCACCAACTAGAAGGAAGCTACAACTCCCTGTGTTCAAGCACCCACTTGAACTTTTGAGGACACCAGTCCTTCCTAGCACCTCCCTTCCACCCTAGATTATGAATATGAAATACTGAAACTTATTACAGTGATATAGTGTTCAATGATAGCTTACCAGTCTCATCACTGTTTTGCAAGATTTTGCTACTCAGTCTTCCTCACTGTCTTCTTGCATGCATCCACTGCCCATTTTTTTCTTCTGCCTTTTGTGCTCTGTGTGCCATTCCCATTCAATGCACCTTTTGGTTCCTGTCCATTTTAGCTGCTGCACCACGCCTTTACTTATTCACACATGCATTACTTCACCTCCGCAACAAACCCTTCATCACTTCTCTCTCTTGTGTACTTATAGCTTCTGTACACCTTGTGCATGCAATGTACACCATGCCTCTGCCTGCTCACACTGTGTTAATCTCTTCCACATGTCGAGTGCTCTGTCTGATCATCATGGTAACCCTTCATCTTTTTGGTGGTTTGCCCACGCGTTCAACATCACTGGCTGTCATGATGAGATTCCTCAGCCTCTCTGGCAGTCGAGACTCTTCGTCTTCTCTGGCATAGTCGAGCTTATACTTTCTGCTTCAGTTACAAACTTCAACGCTCATCCACTTGTTAGTCGCCTCCATGAACAGTCTTTGTTCTACTGGCTGATCTCTTGAGACTCTTCACCTTCTCTGTCAATCACCTTGAAGTGTCTTTGAGTCCTCTGGTAGAACTCATCACTGGTTTCTGGCAGGTTCACTATGTCATGCAACAGTAGCCCTCCGATCTCTTTCAGTTTCATCTGCCCCGTTGAATGATCTTCATAAGCTTGCCTTTATTTCATATTTCATCATTTCGAATTTTCTGTGGCCAAGTGTCTCACCAGTTCATGTCGTGATCTCCGAAACTCTGAAACAAATCTTTTCTATGCTAGCTCCTTCCTATGTATGACCATGGCCATCACCAAGCGCTTGTTCATGAAGTGTTTTTCAAGATTTCATTTTTCGGCATTTCGAGACTCCTGATGTTGAGAGTCTCTGACTTCTCCATCTCCCGGTAACCGAAATCCCAGTCTCCAATACATCGAAGGGGGTCGGATAAATGGTCCAGGATCTCTTCGAACCAACGACTCAGATCATTTCACGATTTTGGCATTCCTGTGGTGAATGTTCTTGACGCTTCCAACTACCGATCCGCGAAACTCCAAAATGGCATGGGATCAACGGTCCCAATCAACCCTTGATCTGACGGCTTAGATCATTTCACAATTTCACATTTCGTGCTTTCGACATTCCTGTGGTATTGTTTCTTGCCTCTCCAAGTCGCGATTCGCGAAACCCCGAAATGGAGTCTTTGACATGCTCTTATCTTCTTCCATGTGTCCCTCTTGGATCAACGATCAAGATTTTATCGAGACTTCGCAACTCCATGAGCCTTTTTTGTGCCTGATCAACGGTCCATATTTGGCCTCGATCTAACGATTGAGATTATTTCGCGATTTCGCATATCACGAGTTCGAGAGGTGAAAGGCTGGAGCATTTCATACCTTTGACTTTCCAGTCAATGAAATGTTGATCTGTGTCCACGTGTCCTGCCCATAGATGGACAGTCCTCCTTCTTTCAGGATTTTGTATACCCGATTCTCCTTGCACTTTAATGAACATGCAGGTTCTCCCTGATCCAATGATAGTCGTAGCTTATGCTTAGATCTGACACCTGAGATCTGTCCTCCTCTTCTATGCGTTCTTCTTGTCTACAATCAGATCTGATGGTCCTCCTTCTTTCGTGAATTTAAATGGGATCCAACGATCACTGATGCTTCTCCTCCTGAGCTTAGGCACTGCGATCGACTCTGCGCTAATTACTCCTGATCTTACTTTGTTCTTGTTTTTCATCGATGCTTACTCTGATCTTGTCATCAATGACCTGCCTACAATCCTTTGCACCTTTGCTGCCATCTTTGTTGCTGTACTTGCCATCAATGACAAGCATACACTGTCTGTAAAACATGCCAACACCTATGTAACAGACACTGGTACTGTATTTTGTGTGCTTTTGTCCATCAGCGTCTGTAAAACCTATGTAAAGAAAACTAATTCACAAATGCTAAATTTTTTGGACACGAGCCCCTTAAAATTCAAATAGTCCGCAAGTTCAATTGTCAATTTGTATATCAAGGAATTGTCGGTGCTATTTGTAGGACATGGAACAACAAAAACCCGATTTTCAGGTCCCTAGCCCGAGAACCTGTGATCCAAAAACTGGCTAAGTATGTAATGAGGGTTTCATCCATGCTCTATATATCTAGTTAATCAAATTACATATTTCGTATGTATAATTTATGTTGTCCAGGAACAATTTCTTCTGTCCATGAGCCCTTGTTTTAAAGAAAACTAATTCGGGAGTGCTAGTTTTTTTTCTGATTTTGTCCACGAACCTATGTAAGCAATTGTCAATTTTTGTATCGCGGAACTCTGGGTGGTATTTGTAGGGCATGAAACAACAGAAGCCCAATTTTCATCCCACCAGCCCGAGAACCTACGAACCAAAAAATGCCTAAGTATGGGGTGATACATTTCAGTTTCTTCTGTGCAGGAGCCCCTCTTCTGGGTGGTATCTGTAGGGCATGAAACAACAAAAGCCCAATTTTCAGCCTGCCAACCCGAGAACCCGCGAACCAAAAACTGCCTAAGTATGGGGTGATACATTTCAGTTTCTTCTATGCAGGAGCCCCTCTTTTAAACAAAACTGATTCAGGAATGCTATTTTTTTCATACTTTTGTCCACCAGCCTATGTAACAGACGTTAGTACTATTTTTTTTGTTTTTTTGTCCACCAGCATATGTAAAAAGGAAAACTAATTTAGGAATACTAAACTTGTTCAACACAAGCCCCTTCAAATTCAAATAGTCCACAAATTCGATTGTCAATTTGTATATCGCAGAACTCTTGCCGCTATTTGTAGCGCACAGAACAACAAAAGCCCAGTTTTCAGCTCGTCAGCCAGAATGAGGTTTCCATGCATGACCTATATATCTACTTAATCAAATTACATATTTTATATGTATAATTTATGCTATTCAGGAACCTATAATTTGATAAATTTCAATTTCTTCTATCCACGAGCCCTTGTTTTAAAGAAAACCAATTCTGGAATGCTAGTTTTTTTGGTGTTTTTGTCCACGAACCTGTGTAATAGACGTAGGCCCTTACATTTCAAATAGTCTGCAAATCCAATTGTCAATTTGTATATCCTGGAACTCTAGGTGCTATTTGTAGGCCACAGAACAACAAAAGCCTAATTTTCAGCTCGCTAGCCCGAGAACCCGCGATCCAAAATTTCAAATAGTCCGCAAGTCCGGTTGTCAATTTGTATATTGCGGAACTCTAGGTGCTATTTGTAGGGCACAGAACAATAGAATCCCAATTTTCAGCCCGCCAACCCGAGAACCCGGAATGAAGCTTCCGTGCATGCTCTATATATCTACTTAATCAAATTACATATTTGATATGTATAATTTCTTCTGTCCACGAACCTATAATTTCATATATTTCAATTTCTTCTGTCCAGGAGCCCTTGTTTTAAAGAAAACTAATTCGAGAATGCTAGTTTTTTTATTCTTTTGTCCATGAACCTATGTAACAGACGTTGGCCCTTAAATCTCAAATAGTCCACAAGTCCAATTTTCAATTTGTATGTCGCAGAACTCTGGGTGTTATTTGTAGGCCACATAACAACATAACCCCAATTTTCAACGTGCCAGCCCGACAACCTGCATGCTCTATATATCTACTTAATAAAATTACATATTTGATATGTATAATTTGTGCTATCCAAGAACCTATAATTTGATGATTTTCAATTTCTTGTGTCCAGGAGCACTTGTTTTAAAGAAAACTAATTCGAGAATGCTAGTTTTTTTGTGCTTTTCTCCACGAACCTGTGTAACATACATATGCCCTTAAATTTCAAATAGTCCAGAAACCCGATTGTCAGTTTGTATGTCGCGAAACTTTGGGTGATATTTGTAGGGCACGAAACAACAGAGCCTGATTTTCAGCGCACCAGCCTGAGAACCTGCGATCCAAAAACTGCCAAGTATG
Organism: Picea engelmannii; assembly: GCA_009831015.1. Taxonomy (NCBI): domain Eukaryota; kingdom Viridiplantae; phylum Streptophyta; class Pinopsida; order Pinales; family Pinaceae; genus Picea; species Picea engelmannii. The sequence goes on along the minus strand of ML780414.1, from coordinate 913,205 downwards.
GAATCTCATTCCCATACTTTATAAAAGTACATATTTCATATGTATCAAAGTAAATATTTACTTTATAAAATTACAAATTTCATATGTCTAATTTATGTTGTCCAGGAACCTATAATTTGATAAATTTCTATTTCTATTGTATCCACGAGCCCTTGTTTTAAAGAAAACTAATTTGGGAATGCTATTTATTTTGTGTTTCCATGTACTTCAACTTCCTTCCCACATGTCTATACTCGGTCACATTTATTCTCAGTCCAACCTGGAACAGAAAAATGGAACAGATCTTAGCCAATAGGTATGCTCCTCTTGTTTTTCCCAATCCCTTATTAGCCATGCCAATAGGAGATTATCAGAAATATATGCCCAAGTTTACTGGATCTAGAGATTATACTGCTGAAGAACATATAGAGACTTTCTATGCCTATGCTGAGAACATTAACATTTCAGAGGAAGATGTTTGGACCAGAATTTTTGTGCAGAGCTTGGATGGTCAAGCTAGGAAGTGGTTCAAGGAACTGCCAGCTAATTCAGTGGCAGGCATTGAGCAATTAGATGAAGTGTTTTTGAAACATTGGGGAGAAAGAAGAGACCTCTTGTATTATATTACTAAATTTGGAAATCTAAGAAGAGAAAATGGGGAATCTATCTCAGACTTCACCAAAAGATTCAATAAGATGTTTGGCAAGATCCCTACAGAGATCAAGCCAACTGATGCATCAACAAAGATTACTTACTCTTTTTCCTTTGATCCATAATTCTTCTTAATCCTTAGAGAAAGAAGGTTAGCCACACTCGCCTTAATGCAATATGCTTCTCTTGAGGTCGAATCTAACATTGTGGCATCCCAGAAACTTAAAGGAAAGTTTGAGAGAAAGAAGTCATCTGTTGATCCTCCTTCTTCTTCAAATACTAAAATGGAAAAGATGGCCAAGATGTTGGACAATTTGACCTCAGAGATGTCAAAACTGAAAATTCAGAGTCAACAACCAACAAGAAGTAAAGAGCCTAATACTTATGCTCCCAGGAATCCCAATGCATTCCCTTACATAAGGAACAACCAGCAGGTCCAGATCCTTTAGAGAGACAAGAATGCAATTGAAGACCAAAGGATCAGGGCCCCTTTCCAAAATGTCATGCTAGAAGAAGAGTAGGATCTATCTCATGGTGAAGTTGAAGAAGAAGATGACATAAATTGCTTTGGGGATGATGCTAATTCCTCCTTCTTGACACAAAAAAATTATGAGGAGGCCCTCATGAATGAGCAGATTAATGAGGAAAGCATTGAAGAATCTCTTTATCAGACAAATGATCAGCCAGGTTATAATTTAAGATCTAAGACTGTTGCTCCAAATCCATTGCTTGCTGCCCCCGGAAAAAAGAAAGATGATGCTGCCAAGCAACCTGCTGCTCCTGCAAAGAAGATCTCCACTCCTGCAAAAAAACAACATAAACAATTGCAGCCCCAAGCTAAAGAACAAGTGTCCCTCAGAGCTCCTTCTAACAAGGTAAAATCTTCCGACAAAATATCATATTCATTTAATTTCGAATAAGAAATTCAGAAGGTAAAAATACCTATGCCATTGAATAAACTTATGAAGAATGACATATTCAAGTCTGCTATCCCGAAGTACCTTCAACCAAAGACTCCCCTAGTTGTTGATTATGTAAACCTTCAATATGACAAGCCCACGGTGACTATAGGACCTATGGTAGAGGACCGAGATGATTCTTGTCCACCCTTCTACATATCCCTGAATATCCATGACAAGATCCTTGACAACTGCTTGCTTGACTCGGGAGCGTCACACAATCTTATTCCTAAAGCAGTGATGGATGAGATTGGGCTTGACATCAAAAAACCTTACCATGATCTCTTCTCTTTCGAATCTAGGAAAGTCAGATGCCTCGGCCTCATAAAAGACCTTGTCATAAACCTTGCCCAGTTTCCAATGAGAAGCATGTTAATGGATGTTGTAGTGGCTGATATCCCACCCAAGTTCGGCCTCCTCTTGTTACATTCATGGAGAAAAAGGATAGGTGGTACCTTGCAGATGGATCTTTCTTATGCTACAGTCTCGGTGTTTGGAGGAGAGGTAAAGTGAGTTTACAGAGAAAATCAGCTTGCCTACATCATTAGTGAGGAGAAGAATTTTGTAAACCATCCCATCTTTGCATTGGACACGGATTTTGGGGCATGCATTCTGCAAATAGATGATTCTCATCCAACTAGCTCCTTTACATCTCATAAAGCCTACTTATCAGCGGTTTGATGGAGAGATTACTCCCATATGGAGCATGTTCTTTGATGGTGCCAGTACCAAAGACTCAGCAGGTACAGGTGTAGTTTTGATTTCTCCTTCAAAGGAGGCTATTCATTTGTCTTTTAAACTTGATTTCAAGACTAATAATAATATAGCATAGTCTGAGGCTTTGTTGTTGGGTTTAAATTCTGCCAAGGAGATGGGAATCAAAGGTCTAAAGGTGTTTGGATATGCAGATCTCATTATACAACAAGTGAACAGTACTTTCCAAGAAAAACATGTTAGGTTAAAAGCTTACAGAGATGAGGTATGGAAACTCAGGGACTCTTTTTCCATTTTTGATATTTCTTATATACCCAGATCTATGAAACACCTAGCTGATTCCCTTGCTGTCTCGGCCAGTATGTTCATTCCTTCCATGCCTCCTAGACTGAATTATGAAATCCAAGTCAAATACAGACCATCTCTGCCTAACATTGTCAAGTATTGGAAAGTCTTTGAAGATGATGATGAGCTTAGTAGATTTCTCCAGGTTGTAGATGAATTTTATGATATGCATATTGACCAGGAAAATCAAAATGTAGGGGAATCCAAAAAGCCTAAGTTGAAGAGAAAAATAGGTCAACATGATATTGTTCAACTACCAAACAATTATATACCTAGGGGTTTGGTGCCTCTTGAGAAGCTTTTTGACCAAAACGATGTCCCTTACAAATCTGATAAGAAGGAGAAGGATCTTGCTATCCATGAGAACAATGTAGGAAGCCAGAGTCATCCTAAATTCATAAATCTGTCCATTGAATTAACTGTTGATCAAAGGTCAGAATATTGCAACATTATGAAGGAATTTGCTGATGTTTTTGCCTGGAAATACAGTGATCTGAAAACCTATAATCATGATGTCATTCAACATAAGATTCCCCTAGAGAAAGACACCATCCCATTCAGACAGAAGCTGAGACCTAACAATCCTCTCTTATTGCCTGTAATTGAAAAAGAAATCAAAAAGATCCTCGATGCCAAAATCATAATTCCATTGAGATACTCTAAATGGATTGCAAACCTAGTAATAGTGAGAAAGAAAAATGGTGAGATCAGATTATGCGTTGATTTTAGAAACCTAAATAAATGCTCCAAGAAAGACAACTATCCCCTACCCAAGATGGAACACTTGCTGCAAATAATTTCAGGAGCCAGTGTCATGTCTTTCCTAGATGGCTTCTCAGGCTATAACCAGGTTTCTGTACACCCTGATGACCAAGAAAAAATTGCCTTTACTACTCCTTGTGGTACCTTCATGTACACCAAGATGCCATTCGGGCTAATGAATTCTGGGGCCACCTTTCATAGGGCCATGGACATATCTTTTGTGGGAGATAAGGACAAGTTTGTCCTCATCTATCTTGATGATATCACAGTTTATTCCAACAGTCATGAAGAGCATCTAAAGCATCTGAAAAGAGTATTTTTGAAATATAGACAGTTCGGGATTTCACTGAACTCAAAAAAGTCTCAATTTTCTCTCAAGAAGGGTAAGCTCCTAGGACACATTGTTTCAACAGAGGGAGTGAAAATTGATCCAGCTTGGGTGGAAGCAATTTAGAAGTTGTCTATACCAAGGTCAAAGAAGGATATCCAATCCCTACTCGGTAAGATCAATTTTGTCAGAAGGTTTATTCTTAATTTCGTTGAGTTAGTGAAACATATAACCTCTATGCTAAAAAAGGGGTCTGAGATCAAATGGACAGACAATGCAAGAAGTTCATTTCAGGATATCATAGAATCTCCTACTCTAATCAGTCTGGATTATACCAAGAATTTCTATATTTTCTCTTTTGCTTCCTCTGACACAGTGGCAACAGTCTTGTTACAAAAAGATGATGAAGGTTTTGATCACCTGGTGGCTTTCTTCAGCAAATCACTCGGGGATGCTAAACTAAGGTATGATCCTATAGAAAAACAATCCTATGCTCTCATTAATTCGTAAAAGATTTCAGAATTTATATCCTCCATGAAAAGGTTGTTGCCTATGTTCCTTAAGCCTCTGTGAAGGATGTCTTGACCCAACCTGATATTGATGGAAAGAGAGCTAAATGGATCACAAAGATAATCGAGTTTTACATAGAAGTGAAGCCTACCAAGATGGTAAAAGGCCAAGGCCTTGCCAAGCTCATGACATAAGAGAACTATGATATTTTAGACATAAATTTCATTGGGGAAAGTTCAACAAGTTTGCAGACAGGGGTAGCAACAGAAGAGCAACATGACAACCATCAGGTGGCCGAGAATTTGTCTTCATGTGAGTGGTATTCATGTATTGCTCATTTTTTACAGAAGTTGGAGGTTTCTCCTAAACTTAGCATGACTCAAGCCCAATCCCTTAAGCTCGGAGCAATTAAATTCTACATTAATGATAATCTTTTGTATTGGAAAGATCCTTCTGGTTTACTACTGAGATGTTTAGAAAAAGATGAGTCAGCTAAATTCATGCATCCATTTCGTTCGAGTATTTGTGGAGGCCATCATTACTGGAAGACCACAACTCATAAAATCCTAAGGGCTGGGTACTATTGGCCTTTTCTTTTTTCAGATGTGTGCGCCTTTGGGAAATCTTGTGATAAGTGCCAAAGATTCACAGGGAAGCAACAACTCAAATCTCTACCCCTAAGACCTATTGTAGTGAATGGTCCTTTTCAACAGCGGGGCTTAGATTTCATATGTGAGATTAATCCTTCATCTAGTGGTCAACATAAGTGGATCATGGTAGCCATTGACTATTTTACCAAGTGGATAGAGGCAATCCCCACTAGAAATGCCACTCATCAATTCATCATGAAGTTTCTCTATGAAAATATCCTGATCAGATTTGGTTGCCCAAAAAGGCTAGTAATAGATAATGCAACAACCTTCAAAGCTGATTCATTGGTTGACATGTGTAAGTCAATGGGAATTCAATTGGTACACTCTACTTCCTATTACCCTCAAGGCAATGGCCTTGCTGAGTCATCCAATACGAGTCTAGTCAGAATCATCAGAAAGATGTTGGAGGAGAATCAAAGGAGCTGGGATTCTAAACTAAAGTTTTCTCTTTGGGACGACAGAGTGACTATCAAGAAATCTATAGGAACTTCTCCTTTCAAACTGGTTTATGGCATAGATGCCATTTTCCCCATTCAGCTAGTTCTGCCAGTGGCTAAGTTCTTTTAGGAAGAACAAACTGAATCAAATGATATGGTGAGAAGAATGCTTGACTTGGTAGAATTGTAGCAAGTCAGAGAACAACTGGTGGATAAATCAGAAGCTCATTAAAAGAGGATCAATGATACTTTTGATAGAAAAGCAAAGGTGGGCAACTTTTAGGTTGGTGACTGGGTTCTGAAATGGGATGCTCTCAGATAAGATAAAGGCAAGTACGACAAGTTTGACTCTTTGTGGACCGGTCCTTTCATGATAACTCAAGTACAACACAACAACACCTTCATTCTGCAAAGTCTGGAAGGTAAAGAAATGTTTGGTGGCCTAGTCAATGGGCATTTTCTGAAACTCTATTTTATCTAAGGCTTCAAAGCCTTGCCATTGTAAATTTTATTTTCAATTTTTGTTTTTGCAAAATAACTCCATGCCCAATGGAAACACTAGTAGATAGGTTTGAATTTTTTGTCTTACAGGAAAGGCATTGGTTTTGTGGTTCTTGAAACCTCACAGGGAGGCTTCACCCCCAATAGGAGCCAATGTTATCTCCTCAAATAAATCAATCGAGTTATTTCATTTTAGGCGATAGGATGTCTTTTAAAAAATACATTTTAAAAAATTTTAAAGCTCATTTTTTAGAGCTTTATGAATGTAATAAAGTTAGAATAAACATTTTTTTAGTTTTTATTTGATCTAATTCAAATCTCAGGTTTTGGTGGCTTAGGCGAACATTTCGATTGTTCATTATCTACCGAAAGCCTTAGCTTTTAGAAGCTTAAACAAAGAAATTCAAGGCTATTTTAGCCACCAAAATCGCAAGATCGGGGGAGGAGTCAACATGTCATTTCACACGTTTAAACCGTCGGGTTTGAAGTTTAATAATTGCAATTAGCCACCAAAAAGGCAGGAGAAGAAATCATTTAAGACTGGGAGTTGATCTTTGCATGATGTAGCGAATCTTTTCGGATCGTTGTTTCATCAAACTACATGGTTACGTACCTTTCATCATTACATTCATCAACCATGATTGTTTCAAATCACAAGATGCTCTTTTGCATCCCTTGTAATCAACGCCACGATCTGATGCTCGCCTCATTTTTCTCGTCCCTGTCACAGCTGAGCCAAATCTCCCTAAGTCTATGCTGTGTAACTTTCCCCCAAAATCCGATTTTCAAATTGCAAGTGTACAGGAGCATTGCGACGAATGAAGAAAGGATGATCAACTCTGAGGAAAGAGCTCGACAATATCAGTTACTTGGAATCACACCCGGAGGTATGCCAACTTTTCAAGGACATAGGTTTCTATAATTTTTGTAAAAAATTACAGAGCTCTCACCAGCAGGTGGCATAAGACTTTGCCCTAACTTTCGATGGAAGGAAAGCAATCATCGATCGAGATGAATTCGAGGTTAATGAATCCCTCATAGCCGAGGTGACAGAGCCTCCCAGGACTGGAGAAAAATGGTTCAAAACCATTATCATAAAGAATGTTGAATTCAAGTCTTACTTGAAACCAAAACACAAGGATTTGATATGGAAGAAAGACATTCCTGTGTCTTTCCTTGAAGAGAAATGGCAACAGTTACTAAAAGCCATTATGGTCTATATAACTTGTGATGGAAGATATAATAGGGCGATGATTTACCATTTCAAACTCATGAATCATTTTACTGGTAGAAACCCACTCAATCTGCCCTATTTTCTCCATAGAAGCTTATCTAAGATGGCTCATTAGGTCAAGGCCAAGCCTAATAAAGTTGCAGGTAGACTATCCCACCATGGTCCAATTAAACTCTTGGTTTGTGAGATGTTGCAGAGAAGAAGCAAAGAGTGGAATTACCTCTTGTTCTAGAATGATTTTCATACTGATATACAACCAGAGGGAAAAAAGAGTCCTCATTCCAAGAAGTCTTCTACTCCCATAAGTGGAAAGAGGAGGAGGAGACCTATATCTCCAGTTCTAGTTAATAAACCCTCTCCTTCTTCTAAGTTTAATAGAACTAAGAAGAAACTAAACTTCAGCAGTGAATCAGATAAGGCCGAAGAACCCCCAGTGAACAAAAGAATTCTTAATCTTCCTTACACAGACTCGGAAGATGAAGAGTACCAGATTGAAACAGGGCACGAAGATTCAGTTACCACAGGGCATGAAAATTCAGTTTATGTAGATGTATTCACAACAAGGTATGAAGACCTTCCATCACCTACACCTCAAGAAGAACAAGAACCACAAGTTGCAGATGCATCATCTAGAAAAAGAGTGAAGCAGAGTAAATCAAAGGAAATCAAGAAGCTTAAGAAGAAGTTAGCTCAACAAGAAGTGCTAGAAAGGGTAATTAAAACCAAATATGAAACCCTGTCGAAGAATTTTGCAGAAAGAAACTCATCCTTGGAAAGATTAGCACATGAAAGCATAAAGTAAAAGAAAAAGAAGGAGAAGATTGTAAAAGATTACAACAACTTATGGAGAGTAGCTCAGGGTTTGAAGAAAAAGGTCAGGGCTTTAAGGTTGAAAGCTATGTCTTCAAAACACCAGTCTCAAACACATGCTACTCTCGAAATCCTAGCAGAGGTAGCAGTTCAGTGAAATGAACCAGAGGCAGCCAATGATCCTACAGTGTTTGAGCAAGATGCAGAAGCCTTAAATGATCATCCCTAAGGTGTTTTGAGCTAAGACAAAAGGTATTTTGAAATTTTGATAATTTCACTAAAACAGACCTTTTGGTGGCTTAGGCGAACATTTTGATTGTTTATTAGCCACCGAAAGTAGAGATTTCGGTAGCTAATTGGTCTGAATTCTGTCTATTCTGGCTACAGAAAGCACTGATAGGGCAGAAAGTTAATATTTTTGCACAGATCCAGGTTTTCCTTGTCCAAAAGCCTCAGGAATGGTTCCAATCGATAGACAATAGTTAATGACATCCTTATCAAGAGTTTGTTTTGATTTTGGAGATGCTCTACAAGGTAGAAAGGTCAAAATCGGTTAGCTATTTTCAGGTATATAAAGTTGTTTGATTGTTAACAGGTGTTATTTTCGACTTCTCCCATATCACATAAAATCCAGCAGCCTCAGAAGGCTCACTACACCTACCAAAGGATCCGAAGGACATAAAGATCATCCAAGGATAGGAATTGGCCTATTTTATAGGATGTTTGCTTATTTTCTTGGGCCAGTTATTGACTTTCTATTTTAGGAAAAAATCGATCCAATATTCTAGGATTTTGAAACTATTTGTAAAGGCTATAAAGCCCATAACATTTGATGAACAAAAGGTTTGACTTTGAGTTCTAGTCTCTACTGTTATTGTGATTAAAACATTTTATTTAATATATTCAGCCTGCAAGCTTCTTTCATTGTTATTTTCAGACTCTCTTTTCATTTCTATTCTATTCCTATGAGTTGAAATCATTTCTTTGTCTCTGTTTAAATGTCCTATGGTCACTGTCATCTTACCTTTGATTATTAAACATGAATCATAAGCATCCATTGCTAGTTTGTTGACCCATCATATATATGGTTTATGTATGTTCTGGTTAATTGATTGGTTTCTTATCTATTTGATCTACAAAGCTATCTAAAAATAGCTTTTGAAGGCCTTGTATTGTGTGAATGTAACTAGACTGTCTTGAAGATCCAATCCAGTAATTTAGATATTCATCTTGATCCAATCCCACACCCATTATTGAGAAAATAATTATAAAAAATAGTTAAGTTACCAGGCATCTCTGAGATACAGCCTAGGAGAGTTTCCTGGAGAGATAATAGGCTTCACTATTCCCAATGTTTTAAATGTTTTATTTTCCTAAGTTTTGAGTTTATTATAACTTTATAGTTTATGTTCGATTTTTCTAAGTTCACCTAAGTTTTGAGTTTAAAGTATAGAGCTTTGATAAAGTTTTAATAAAGTTTTAAGTTTATTATGAAGTTGTTACATCGTTACATTATATTTGGTTATGTTCAAGCTCATTCAGATCTATGATGGTTGCATTAATATTTCTGACACTGACTGTATTAATACTTCTGCACTGGAAAATGGTGGTGGCAAAGGGTGGTTGCATTAACACTTTTTGCACTGTCAAATGTCAGTGATTAATACTTTTGCATTGTCAGTGAATAAATCAATAGGTTGTTGATATGTACATTCCATCCTCCCCCCTCATCGCCTCATCTTCCTCTTCCCACAACTATCCCTGCACAACAATGAAAAAATGGATAATAATTGATCCAATTATTTTAGTGCATCCAATTATGTTACAATATACATATAGAATGCATCACCTTCTCACATGTTTGCTAAAGATACATTGTTCCTACTTGTTGAGGATACATTGTTCCTTCTTACTGAGACTATTTCTCGTGCGCTGAAGCTATTGTTGAAAATTTGTAGATCCTCAACGTGCACTTATGGTACGAACTATCTGCTCTCACTTAAACTAATAAAGCAAGAGAAATGTCACTACCTTTAGTAATATCCATGAAAAACAATCTTTCTAAATTATTATTTCATATCACAACCACATAGATAGTCAATTATCTACATCGAATCACCAAATTACATTAAAGTTATACTAATCCAGGGTTGTATGAGAGGGAATGGGGAAAGTATTAATATCAATTAGTTTTCTGTTGTCCTTGTATGAGAGGGAATGGGGAAAGTATTAATATCAATTCTCAACTATACATATTGGTATGCTTTGGTTTAGTTGTTTGAATTATGTTTTGGTTTTTGGTTTGGATGTATGCAGTAAGTTGGAAAGAACCACAAAAACTAATCCAAGTTTTGGATCTAGAAAACTGTTAAACCATGCTAAAAAAAAATGTCTGCTTCAAGTTGTATCTTGGTTATGGGTATGGCTCACTAGCTTTTTGAAGAAATAATAATATGATCCCTTTTGTTTCCATAACAAATAGAGAGAGAGAGAGAGAGAGAGAGAGAGAGAGAGAGAGAGAGAGAGAGATTTGTTTAAACTTAATTATTCAATATAGTTGGAGATGTGGAATTTCATAAACTCTTTTATTGCTCGAAAAAAAGTTGTCAAGTTATTGGAGGTTTTCTGATTTGAATTTTTTAGACCCTTGCAGGGTTATTCCCCAATCTTAGTTTTGCAACACTGACAGACACCCATTACAATTGACACCTAACCTGAAGGAAGTTCACACGTTGCAGTGTAGTCCCTTGGCTCTCAGGGCATGTTTCTTGAAGCATCTAAAATAAATAGTTCTGTGTTGATAACGTGGATTCATTGAAAATTTCTTGATGGTAGGGAACACTAGTGAATTAAACCTAACCACGGTTCTCTCTACGATTCAAATTATTTTCGGCACGAAATGAGAGCGGAGATATAATAAAGAAATGCACGGAGATATCGCGAATATCCAATAATATAACATAAATGTATCAGAGATGCAACCATAACACAGAGATACAGTAATACACAATTTCTATTAATGAAAGAAATGTATAGAGACTGTAAAAATACAGAGTGAAAGACTCGCTAGAATGGTGACAACTTAAATATCTGAGAAGAGATGTGATGGCTACTCACATTTAAAAAAAGATGATTGTTACAATGAGGCTCCAAAGGCCTTTTTAACATAAATAAAATCCAAAACCCTAACCCCAGAAGATGAAAAGCCAACAATTTTGTGGACCCCGTTTTTGGTAGTTCGGTGTATCAACTTCTCGAGGGTGTAACTTTGGCATACAATCTTCGTTTAGGGCGCACGATAGATCGTTAGAAATATCTATACGAGGAATACAATAGTTGGCGGTATTTTTCGATTGTACCATGCCCAAAAAACATCGTTTAGGGCCTCAAAACGACTCCGGAAGTTTAGGACCCGAAAAACTGCTTAAATTAGTAAATTACCAAAATTGTCAGAAAACTGTTTTGAGCCAGTTGGAAAAGGTTGGTGGCCACCGATATCTACCTGGATCAATCCTCCCTCATTAGGAAGCAATGGTCTCCATTGCATTGAGTTCCCGGGGGAGAGGGAAAAGCGTTTGTTGAATCTGCATCTTAATGAGCTGCTTGCCTTGTTGGGGAAGTTGTGCTACTTAGCTTGTTGAAGTTTTTCACGAACATGTGGCTGGAAGGGTTGGAACTTTTTAACCAGTCTGACTACATGAGATTCTTGTGTGCAGAAGGAATCTTTACACTTTGTTGCAATCTTGTCGACCTTCTTCTGTTGGATAGAAGGTTCTTGGGTCGAGGATGTAATGGTTGCAGTATCCTTATGTTCGCCCTTTGAACAGATTGTGAAGAAGATGAATTTTGTAGTATGAGATACTACCTTGCGACACTATTTAGGTGGGACAATAGTTGGAACTACCTCTGGTATTATGTAGATATGATCCCCCAAAGTAACAATGAAACTAGGGGGTCGAGACTCATAAACAACATGGCGTCTCCACATATATGGTTGGACCAAGAGAACATCACAGACATCCAATGGGAAACATCACATAATACCTCATCCTTGAAGGGTTGGATGTCGTATGACAATCGACACTGTTGGCTGACACGAAGATCTAGTCCTTGGCGAAGCCACCCGATGTTGTATGGTTGCGGGTGTGGTCTTGTCGACACTCCTAACTGTTTGATGACCTTTGTTGAGATGAGGTTCTTCTGGCTTCCGCTATCAACAATAAAATGCAGCGGGGTTCCCTTCACCGACATCTGTGAATGAAAAAGGTGCTCCCGCTCTTCAGGATCTGTTGGTTCTTCTTGTTGAATTGTTGCGGTCGTGACAATAGCAATGGGGTCTATGTCAATGATCTGTCTGTTGCCGTATTTTCAAAATCAAATTCTGAATTAGGGTTCGGCTCCTTGTCTTTGATCTCGACCACCAATGACTGTTTTGAGTGACATTCATCGGTGTTGTGCCAGGGGCTTTTGTGGAAATCGCACCATTTTTCGGTGTCCTTATTTGTCTTCCTGTGACCCTTCTTTTCCTGTGGCTTGGACTGGTTTTTGAGAGACTATTTGTTAGGGTCGTCTTTGTCATACTTTGGTTGTCGCAGATTTGCAGACCCGAACTCTCGTTTGTTCTGGTGCTTAAATTTCTGCTCGATTTTAACAACATATCAATAAGCAACACCGAGTGATGAGATGTCCAGAAAATCCATTTAAGTTTGGATGTATTAGTGTAGAGCCCCATGGTATTTCAGAACCAAATGTCGTTCAGAGTCTTTGATACCTAGCTTGGTGCGCAAGGTATGGAAGGTATTGGTGAACTCTGGAACTGCTTAGCCCTTCTCTTGCCGTAATGTGGTCCATCTCATGTACTGGTCCTCATAGTTGCCAATAGGGTAATAATGTTCCTTTACCGCATCCACAAAAAAATCCCAAGTAGGATTAGCCCAATATATTCTAGACTCCTCCGTGGAACTTTGCTCCCAGTAAGTTTCCCACTAATGTTTGACATGGGGGAGATCTTTAAGGAGTGCGAAGGTGATATTTTCCCTATCAAAAAAATTATGAACAGAGAAATAACCTTCTAACAGATTTAACCATTTGTCTAGGGCATCCGCATCTATTTGACCTTCAAATACGTGAATATCAAAATTAACCTGTACCTTGAAAGGAGAGGTGCTTCCAAAGTGGTTGTTTGATGAAGATGCGCATGTTGCTATCGATAGGCATTGAAGGATGTGGGAAAAATTTTCCATCATTTCATCCCTCTGTCACGTGAGAGCTTGCTCAAGCAACATATTGATAGGATCATTTGCTCCATTGTTTTTCTTTTCTTCCACCATGGAGGGTTTCTTGGGCGTGTGAGAGAAATTGTCTTCAAGAGAGACAAGCTCGAGACCCAACTTGCTATACTCGAACCGCATCGGGGACATGCACTGAAAAATGATCAAGAGCAACCTTCTCTGATACCACTGATCCAGATTATTTTCGGCACAAAATGAGAGCGGATATATAATAAAGAAATACACAGAGATATCGCGGATATCCAATAATATAACATAAATGTATCATAGATGCAACCATAACACAAATATACAGTAATACATTATTTCTATTATTGAAAGAAATGTACAGAGACTGTAAAAATACAGAGTGAAATACTCGCTAGAATGGGGGCAACTTATCTCTGAGAAGAGATGTGATGACTACTCGCATTCACAAGAAGATGATTGTTACAATGAGGCTCCAAAGGCCTTTTTAACATAAGTAAAATCCAAAACCCTAACCCCGGAAGATGAAAAGCCAACAGTTTTGTGGACCCCGTTTTGGGTAGTTTGGTGTATCAAATTCCCTGTGGGCGTAACTTTGGCATACGATCTCCATTCGGGGCGCACGATAGATCGTTAGAAAGATCTATTCGAGGACTACAATAGCTGGCAGAAAATGTCATGACAATATTTTCCAACTGGACCATGCCCAAAAAATGTTGTTTAGGGCCTCAAAATGGCTCCGGAAGTTCAGGACCCAAAAAATGTCGTTTGGGGCCTCAAAACGGATCCGGAATTTTAGGACTTGAAAAACTACTAAAAATAGTAAATTACCAAAATTGCCAGAAAACTATTTTGAGCCAGTTGGAAAAGGTGGGTGGCCACCGATATCCACCTGGATCACTCTAATAACCGACACACCAGTCCACGATAATTGAAAACAATCAATTCAACTTCCAGTTTCGGTCGGTAAAAATTCAGGGCTCGAACTGCATGAATAAGAATTAACAACCAGAAAAACCTACCTGGTGCAAAATATTTTTGAATATCAAATAACATGGATGCCAAAGGTTGGAGAGAAAATATAACTTGATTAACATGAGTTGTAGAGTCTATAGTGGAGTCTAGGGTTTTGATGAATCCCATGATTTCTTTTTCGATTTCCTTGGCATTTTTCCCTTCCATGGTTGACGACAACTTCAATTCAAATAAGTAATACTAAACCGAGTTGTTTTGTAAATACATTTAATTTATGCGCGAGTTGGAACTGACTTTCTATATCGAAGGATATTTAGACTATGCCAAGGATAATTAGTATTACAATCCCTAACACCTCATAAATCATATTCTCTTGACACACCTCTGCAATAAAAAATCTCCATACAATATCTTAACAAGTTGCCACACCTTATTCAGATGCTCTCTGTTGAAGTATTCTTCTATAACAGTTCACATTGGTTCGTTGCTAATGCCTCTGCTTCTTGTAGCTGCAATGCAATGTGAATAGGAGCTCCAAAAATCAACATCCAATTGTAAATAAGATGAAGCTATAGGCACAATAAATAAGATAAAAACCTAGAGAAACACATTGATAATCCCATAGAATGTAGGGGTAAAATCGCACAGATGTAAATAGGGTTGCTAACCCATTTTCTACAAAATACATTAAATTTGGGTTGAACAGACAGAGAAATGGACAATCAACAGGTTCTAGGACCACCACTCTATATTGCACATGTGTATTGAATTCCACCAGGTGTTGCACATCATATACATGATTCTGTTAGTTCAGACCCATATCCAGATAGAGATAGAGATCATGATAGGGATAAAACGTAGGTGTAGAAATCAGTCATAAGGTCACCCCACCTAGGACAATAAATGCCAATAATCATAGAGGAAGATCCAAGTGTTGGTCGAGATGGACATTGAGTTTGTTCCCCAGACCCAGTTACAGTAAAGGTAAAAGAAGAAGTTTGATGAGCATTACCTTACTGGTATGCCTCCTTCCCATTAATGGGAATAAAAAGAGGAGGACGAACTGATATGAAGTCGCTCAGGAGAAAAACCCGATAGTCATTCAAACTACAAAATACCAGCTAATGAATAACCTCTTAAGTATTGATTCAAGCTCCCCGTTTATACCGAAACATCGCCTTCTTCCCCTAGAAGCACCTAAAAAACTAATGCAAAATATGTTTCCTGGGAGAAATTAAAAGTCCCCAACTGGTCCTTGTACATGAAGAGTTACAGATCAGTTATTTTTGGTTGGGATTGTAGCAAAGATATAGTTTAGAATTATGGTTTAAGCTTTCCATAACACATAGACTTAAAAATCCATGGCCACAACTTAAGGCATGCTGACCAAGTGGCTCGACATTGTACTAGGACCATGAAACCTCTCACAGTCATATCCTTCAGCAAACACTTGTAAAGTGAAATTGCTTTGATATTTTCAATGGTCACATAAGCCCCATACTTCCACGGTCGCGACTTAAGGCATGTTGACCACGTGGCTAGGCACTGCACGCAGACCATGAAACCTAGCATCACATACATTGTGCTGCACATACGTGTCAAATACTTAAATCAAAATAGTTAAAATAGTTAGTGTGCTTAATGAATGCTCATCCATAAGCGATAAGCAATATTCAGATGCATAAGCATGTAGAAATGAAATCAACATGCTAAAAAACCTTTAAAACACTTAAATTATACAAAAATAATCACTAGAATATACAAATCTAACAATTTTCATTAAATTTCCTATAAATATCTCAAAAAAATATCAGTAGAAAAAATCCAGAACATAAAAACCAAAACATAAAACATTTAAAATATAGCGTACCTTAATCTTCAGTCTCCCACCAAAGAAGGAGATGACCACATGCTATTTTATAATGGAAAAATTTGACGACTGTCAGTTTTACCCACTTTGCTTATCCTTTTCAGTAAATCGAGAAAAGCTAAGATGTCGAACCTGCACTTGTCATGTCATCCTTTACAAACGTCAGAGAAGTCGTCAGCTTGCATTGTTTTAACGGGCGTCATTAAACTTTCCAAAATTTGCAACTAAGCCTTTATCATGTTAAAGGCGTCAAGTAATAAAACTAGCATTTAATACTACAGGGAAATTAAAAACTAGCATGTTATTTCAAAATCACATCTACAAGGCAGCTTAATATGGAAGCAAATGCCTGGTCTAAAAGAGCACTGGAATTATCAGAAGATGAAGTTTGCTAGAACACTGCTGAAGAAGAATCTGGAACCTATCTTCTAGTTTCATTAAAATCCCTACATACTATGTGATTTCCTTGATACCATTATTTAGTGATTGCCTTATACCATTATTTAAATTTTTATATTTAGTTTTTATGAGTTGTTTGCATAATGTAATGCCTTATCAGTTAGTTTTGTAAAGGAGAATCTAATTTAAAAAAAAATAGTATAATCTTTTTATCAATTATAATATTATTTTAAAACTTAATTTTAAAAAAATATTATTTAATTTTAATTTAATTTTAACCATTTACTCGAAATGTTATTCTAAAATTGAATTTCAAATACCTCTAAGGACATTTTAAATATAGTTTTTTTCCTACTTGAAATAAAAGATTATAAACTTACTCAAAATGAAAGATTATTTAAATGCAAATGCAATGCTAATGGAGAGTCATATGTACTCAAAATGTTATTCTAAAATTGAATTTCAAACAACTCTAGGGACATTTTAAATATAGTTTTTTTCCTACTTAAAACGAAAGATTATAAACTCAGTTGTACAAGTTAATAAGATGAAAGGACTACACTTTAGTTTACCTTTGTTAATTATTTAAATGCAAATGCATTGCTAATGGTGAGTCATATGTACTCAAGATGTTATTCTAAAATTGAATTTCAAACAACTCTAGGGACATGGGACATTTTAAATATAGTTTTTTTTCCTACTTAAAATGAAAGATTATAAACTCAGTTGTACAAGTTAATAAGATGAAAGGATCACACTTTAGTTTACCTTTGTTAATTATTTAAATCCAATGCTAATGGAGAGTCATATGAGCTATTATTTTAAAGTATATATATATTTTTTTACTTTATTTACATTTTTCAATTTTTTTTGGAGGATTTATTATTTTGATAGATATGATTTTGACTTTGTTTATTAAATTTATATTTTAATTATATATAAAACATCAACTTTAATATTAATATATATATATTTTAAATTCAATATTAATATAAAAAAATATTAAACTTTTTTTTTTAAATTCAATATTAATATAAAAAATTATTTATTTAAAAAAAATCATTTATTTAAAAATTGTTTTCTTAAAATTTAATATGTTTTATATTATTTTAAGAATTTATTAAATTTTTATTTTTATTATATATTAATATAAAAAATTGTTTAAATAAAAAAAAAATCATTATTTAAAAAATGTTTCTTAAAGTTTTATATGTTTTATTCTTATTATTATATTATTATGTAAATTATATTATTAAGGTATTGCTTTGACTTTAAAATTATATTATTATTATTATTATGTAAATTTAATATTAAATTAATATTATGATTATGATGATGATGATTAATGTCCACAAAGACTGAATTGGTATATGGGATCTTAAGAGGGTAAGTGATTACTTGTGATTCTTTAGAATTTTGTTTATGTGCTCGAAAAGCATTAAGAGAAGTTTTCCAAGATCACCATACTTTTGTTGAGTTAAGAGGTTAGAAAAGTTGGTAGTGTGACAAATATTTTGAAAATGAGATCTAATATGGGTATAGGTTGGACAATCTAAGAGAAAGTGTTTTTCATCTTCAACCTTCTTAGTGTCACAAAGCTGACACACTCTTTCATCCCATGGTGTTTTAAGAATTGACCAACGCCAAGTTTCACTATGGAGCTCGTGAGAATCTGTTCTTATCTTAGCAATGCTTATTTTTTTCTTTACAGTTGGCAAAACAGATAGATAATTTTGATATTCTAGATTAGGGTTGATTACATCCTTATAATACCTTAATTTTCTTTTTTACTCTAAGTCTTTATCACGCCACATTTTCTCCTTAAATTTTGATTTGACATTTCTTTTAATAGTATCTTTATTCTACAAAATGGTGTCTTCCATGATTCCCTAATAGTTTAGCCAAGACCGGGCATCTTTATGTCATCCTCGTTTGAGTCGATGGTGATTATGACTCGAATTTGAAGCAATTTTAGGAAGCCTCTTGTCTTCCATGTTGTTTAACTTGTTCTTATACATTAGGTATCTAGTCATAGCCATGCTCTCAATGGGGGAGAGACATGTTTCTAAGAGGAGGATGGGATAGGGCGTATTTCCTTTAATTTTGAGATTATAGGTTATAAAATTCTTTTGTATTTGCTTTATCTTTCTCCAGGATTTACGAGAGATACTATAACCCTAGACTTCAAATCCATAAAGAATAACATGTGTAACAAGAGTCTTAAAGAGGAGTTTCTTCTTATCCTAAATCCAAAGATCAGTTGATTTACAATTGTTTCACACCCATAATAAACTTTTCATCCCCTAATAATCCTTTTATCAATGCTATAATTCAAATTGAGCTTGTGGTGAATATCAATTCCAAGATATTTGTATGAAGTCACTTCCTCCAAGTTGTTGTTGTCATATACGAAGGTATCATAAGGGATCTTATTGGATTTAATAATCATGACCTTAGTCTTATTAACAATCATACCCATATTGGAGCAAAAATCCTTGAGGATTCTTAGTTGGTTTTCAAGATCATGGGGACTCCTTTCCGTAAGAACGATATCATCGGCATAAAGAAGAAGATTGATGACTATACCAGTGAGAGTAAGGCCGACACAACCTGATGTTTCCAATCAATCTTCTAACTTGTCAATGTATATGCCAAAAAGGGTAGGGGACAAGGGACAACCTTGTTTGAATCCGATATTGTAGTTAATCTTTTTTGACCAGCCCTGAGTGTTTTTAAACTTAGCAATAACATTCTCATACATCCTTATTGCAACAACCCTCAACTCGAGAGACATTTTAATCTCTTCCAACCTATTCCAAAGGTTTTTCCTAGGAACCATGTCAAAAGCTATTATAAAGTAAAAACAACAACAAAAAAGATTGGTTTTAGTATTGCAGAACTCCTCTACAATGATTCTAAAGGTAACAATATGGCCCACAATTGAATGATATCTCCTAAAATTGGCTTGACCTTTATCTATTTTACTGTGAATTTCAAGTCGAAGGCTAATCTTCTTTTCCAAAATAATTCCATAAAGCTTGGCTAAAATTGGGCTAATCATAATGGTCTTATAATTAGAGGGAATGTTTCTATCCCCGTTTTTAAAAATAGGAATAATGAGGCTTTGCGTCCAGGGTTTAGGGAGCCCTGCTTGACTGCTAAATTGAAGAGCTTGTATATGTGAGGGATAAGGATTGACCCTCCGATTTAAAAAATTTCAGCTTGGTAGCCTTCAATGTCCTTAGCTTTCCCATTTGCAAGCTGCTTAACCCAAAACTCTATGTCATCTAAAGAAAAAACTTCTTCCTTTGTAGGGAGAATATGAATGGTGTCCATGAAATTAGGGAACTCGTAAAGACTTTTAAGGTAGGAATTCCAGTTCCTTAAGGGAATCCTATTATTTTCTTTAGTATTGCATTTTAGAATTTGGCTCTAGAACTTCTTAGGATCAACTTATATAGTTGTGAAAGTTGCTCTTGTCTTTTATTGTTATAGTACATTTTTGTCTTTTTAATTAGGACTTTGTACATATTTATCTTATCGAGTTTTAAGGACTCATTAGAAGCATCCCTAATGGCTTTCCTAGCAATTTTACATTCTTTATCATACCAAGAGTTGGTCATTCTATTATTCTTTTTATAGGACACCTCAAAAGAGAACTTGTTAATAGAAGTGGAAAGGGTAGTTGTAAAATTATAATAGAGTTCTTCAATGTTGTCCTTATAAGTTAGGAGATTTAATTTACTATTTAAATCCTTTAAGAAAATGTCAACTTTACTTTTGTTAAAGGGAAAATTCCTTTGATTATCAGAATTCCTTTGATTAGGGTTAAAGGTTTATGACTAACTCAATACCAATTAGGTCTTTTTGTAGCTATTAGATAAAACAAGGTCCTTATATAGCCATAAAGGATTATGGTTGGAGTCATTACTTAAAAGAATAACTTATTTCTCCTAGAAAGATATTATCTTCATTTTTCGAACTAAAAATATCTTGTTCTAAATTATTATAGGGACAATTGTTATCTAAATATATTTTCCATACATAAATATATTTTAACACATAAATAATGATTTTATTTTTTATATTTTCTGAAGTGAAAAAAATCGACATTTTTCAATGAGTAAATTTTGATAATAACATATCAGTAAAAATTAAAAAAAAATCAAAAAATAGGAAATAACTTATATGTAAAATTATGAATCTCAATAATTGAATTAGTATTATGCTTTAGATCTATTTTAAAATGAATGGAAAAATATTTGAATTTTATAACTTTTTATGTAGAATATTATGGAGAGGATATAGAAATGGGGAAGTTGAAAAGAATAATATTTATATAATTTATTAACAAAAAAAAATATAGAATTTATATATTAAAAATGGATAATTGGAAAAGTAATTTATATATTAAAAATAAAAAATTAATATTAAAAAAAAATTAAACATCATAAAAAAATTAAATTGATTAATAAATAAAAAATAAAATGTTAAAAAATCTAGTACTATTGAAAATCAATATTTTAAAAGCACATAATACAAAATATAATAAATTAAAAACGCATAATACAAAATATAATAAATTAATTTAAAAAATATGTAAAAAAATATAAAATATAATAAATTAATTCAAAAAATCATGTAAAAAAATATAAAATTGAGAAAATTTAGTAAAAGTTACAATAAAGTTGTTTTAAAAATATCCAAGCCAAACACTCAAAGTTATGAGAGAAATATCATGGCTATCAGCTTCAGCCCAGCCCCCACACGCACGTTAAGCTTGAAAAACAAGAGATGCTGAACATGCATTTCCCGTGTGCTCCTGCCAAACGTCAGCCGGAATCTCCAGCGTCATTGAAGAGCTGTTCTGCCACTTGGAATTTAAGCCATGACGCTACTCATTTAATTAACACATGTCACAACAAACCACATTTTTGTTTTCAAGTGCGGGAAAAGGACTTGCAAGGATGCACTCTCAATTTTGTTGCATGCATAATTAATCCCCTCCCTAGCCTTTATTTCCTTCTTTATGGACTATTGCTTGCGAGGTCATATAATGGAAGGAGTTGGGTTTGTACTTCCAGGCAAGTGTGGTAGTCTCAAACCATTTCAAACAAATATGGTAAGAGCTTTATCATTACTTTGGATGTTGTTTTGAAATTCCAGTAACTGTGTTGTAGTCCTTAGTCCTTTGGTCGTTTTAGTATTTTAGTTTTGGTTATTTCTGGACGTGGACACCATCCTCTATTTAGATAGTTAGATTTTGGTTTTGGGATGAGTTTGAAGCAATGTTTTTTCTGTAAATTTAATTATTGTCGGTTTGGGTTTAGCACTTTTGTTGTATTGTTTAGAATTCATTCATAAGGAATTTTCAATCTAGGTATAGTGGTGTTTCTTGGTTTGTAGAAATCCAGAATTATCTTGTGTGTGAATGATAGCTATGGTCAATCTGGTTCCACTTAAATTTTCCACAAGGATTCTCTCTCCATTGCCTCAAATCATCAAGGACATGGACTTTGACCAACATACTTCGCTACTCGCTACCCTTTAATGTTAGTCAAGAGGAGACCATTAACATGTCTTTTGTTAGTTTTTATGTTTTTCAAAGTTGTTCACATGTCTTTGTTAGTTTTTATGTTTTTCAAAGTTGTTAACATGTCTTTTGTTAGTTTTTATGTTTTTCAAAGTTGTTAGAATTTTAGGGGTTTTTATTAAGCAATATACATTAATTGGGATGCAATAATTACAAACATATGCATATTATCTTATGTAGCTTGTGAGAGTTGCAAATTTTGTATGTTTGTTATGCTATGTTGCAACTTTTAATATAATATTTCTTAGTTTTGGTTTAAAAAAAACAAAGAGATAGACCATAGAAAATCTATGTAAAATGTGGAAATCCATGTTTATTTCTAAACTTATTTTAACCAAATCATTAACATTGTTTCCATGATTTTTTGAATTAAATATATATATTTGAATTCTATGACCTCTTATGACCTCTCCTTACTTGGCATCCATTTTTATTTATAAGAAGACATATTGTTCTAGGTGACTTTTGCTTAAGGAAGGGAAATGACAAAGCTGCAAGATATTTTTAAGTTCTCATGATTGACATATGAAAATCACCTAGCACGTTTTAGATCTTAAAAATAAATTTCCAATGAGAAAGAATCTAAGATTAATGTGAAAGGAGAACAACACATCAACATACACCCTCTCTTCTTAAAAAAAAAAAAAAAGCCAAAAAATCTTATCATCATGCATTCACCATTCTCAACTATACTCGATCCCACAACCACATAAAGTGCCAATACATAAAGTGTCATTTAACTTATTGGCAGACACCATCCCACAACCACATAAAGTGCCATTTAACTTATTGGCAGATGTTTTACTTATAGAAATGATAGGGATTTTAAAAAACATTTTATTTGTGAAAAGTGATAAAGTTGAAAAGCAATAAATATTGATTATTGAAAAAATAACTCGTGGACACAGTAACATAAATGTACACTAAGCAGCAATTTCTCGTGCCTTGACGGATTTTCCCCCGAAAAGTTCGTTCTTCCGATATAAACGCTTTGGGGTCGGGTTATAAATTTATAATGTCATAAAGCTACCTATAATGTCATCACATTTTAAAGTTATTAAATGTATTTACAAAATATTTTATGATTTTTTTAGTTATTAAGTATTAGTTTATTAGAGTATATATTTATGGTTAGATAATAAACTTAAAAAAAATTATATTCATTGTTTGTTTTTGGTTTATTTAGTTAGTTGGAAATTTAATTATACGTGAAAATAATGAAACTCCTTCTTATAATCCTTTTTACAAGTTCAACATCACATAATTTTTTTTATATAAAACTATAAAAATTACTCTTAAGTTAAAAATACAAAAATAGATAGAAAATTTAGAAGTGGATAAATATTTTCCATGAATTTTTTTTGATGGCACACATACGAAAGTATACTTGGATATGTGGTTCTAGAGGCATGATATATCTCTTTGATTCTCACAAAATATCATTTACAGAATCATGATATATCTCTTTGACTCTCACAAAATATTCTTTAGAACTAAATTAGAAAAAGGCACGCATAAGTCATGAGAGTGGAGGCTGCAATCTTATTGAGGTTGGCTATTAAATGAGGTATCACTCATATTTAGGTAATGGAGGATTCAAAACTGGTATATATTCTGGATAATTGAAACCATAGGTATGTAGAATTTAATTTTAATTTTGAAACCTTTCTTTGAACAAATCTACATCTAAAGTTAATCTACATTTTGAAACCTTTTGTTAGAAAAGTAACAAAAGGAGAATCATCTATTTTCCACTTTAATACTATGTGATTACTTTGATACCATTATATAAATTTTTATATTTAATGTTTCTTAATCATTTGAATAGTGCAATTTATTTTAAAATTAATAATTTAACATGATATTTTTATTAATTTAATATAATATAAATTTAAAATTTAATTTCCAAATATTATTATTTATTTTTACCTTTTGTTAGAAAAGTAACAAAAGGAGAATCTAAAATCTATTTTACTATGTGATTACTTTGATACCATTATATATATTTTTATATATGTTTATGAGTCATTTGAATAGTGCAATTTTTTTTTA
This sequence comes from Picea engelmannii, assembly GCA_009831015.1. Lineage (NCBI taxonomy): Eukaryota > Viridiplantae > Streptophyta > Pinopsida > Pinales > Pinaceae > Picea > Picea engelmannii. Next base: position 889,175 of record ML780414.1, on the reverse strand, counting down.
AATTAATAATTTAACATGATATTTTTATTAATTTAATATAATATAAATCTAAAATTTAATTTCCAAATATTATTATTTATTTTTAATTTAGTTTTGACCTTTTATTTAAAATTGAATTTCAAATAATTCTATACACATTTTAAATATATAACTTTTTCTTATTCAAAATGAAATGATCATGAACTCGATTGTATAAGTGAACATTGTATAAGTTAACAAGATGAGATGATCTAATTTATCTTTTCTTAATTACTTAAATAGATTTATTATTTCAAAGTAGATTGTCATATCGTTTATTATTTTTACTTAATATATGATGATGATGATGATGATGAT
>ML780414.1:868052-882636 GCA_009831015.1 Picea engelmannii | reverse complement strand
AGGGAATGTTTTTATCCCCATTTTTAAAAATAGGAACAATGAGGCTTTGCATCCAGGGTTTAGGGAAGCCATGCTTGACTGCTAAATTGAAGAGCTTGTGTATGTGAGGGATAAGGATTGGCCCTCCGATTTTAAAAATTTCAGCTTGGTAGCCTTCAATGTTCTTAGCTTTCCCATTTGTGAGTTGCTTAACCCTGAACTCTATGCCATCTAAAGAAAAAAATTCTTCCTTTGTAGGGACAATAGGAATGGTGTTCATGGCATTAGGGAACTCGTAAAGACTTTTAAGGTAGGAATTTCAGTCCGTTAAGGGAATCCTATTATTTTCTTTAGTATTTCATTTTAGAATTTGGCTCCAGAACTTCTTAGGATCCAACTTGTATAGTTGTGAAAGTTGCTCTTGCTTTTTATTGATATAGTATATTTTTTTCCTTTTAGTTAGGGCTTTGTACGTATTGATCTTATCGAGTTATAAGGGCTCATTAGAAGCATCCCTAATGGATTTCCTAGCAATTTTACATTCTTTATCATACCGAGGGTTGGTTGTTCTATTATTCTTTTTATGGGACACCTTGAAAGAGAACTTGTTAATAGAAGTGGAAAGGGTAGTTGTAAAATTATGATAGAGTTCTTCAATGTTGTCTTTATAAGTTAGGAGGTTTAATTTACTATTTAAATCGTTTAAGAAAATGTCAACTTTACTTTTGTCAAAGCGCAAATTCCTTTGATTATCAAAATTCTCTTCAATGGTGCTCTGATGCATGGAAAATTTTAGAGTTAGGGTTAAAGGTTTATGATCAGAGTCAGGCTCATGGTCATTTAAAAGGTCAAAAGTTGTTATTTGGTTGGAAACGGGGATATCAGATATCACATAATCTACAACACTACTACATATCCCATGAATACAAGTCATTTGATTGGAGTTTGGCCACTTCATTACTCCATTGCAAATTATTAGGTCTTGAGAGCTGCAGAGCTTGACCAACTCAGTGCCAAACAAATTCTCAATTACATCTTTAGAGCTTCTTCTGTAGCTATTAGATAAAACAAGGTCCTCATCTAGCCATAAAGGATTAATAAATATTTGAACCATCTACTAATTAATATATTAATATATAAATACATAAAATTAAAGCATTAATTAATTAATTAATCAATACCTTAATGTGATGTATAAATTAAGTATCAATACATTAATGTAACATCACATTAACGAGTTAATTAGTAAGTACTTTAATAATATATAATATATTGTATTAATACATTATACATTAATAAATTGCTAAAGTACAAATGCATTATTACATTAATCATTAAAGAATTAGTTAATTAATTAATACATTTATAAAATCTAAATAAAATTAATAAAATATTAAAGTATTATTAATTAATATATTAACAAAGCATCCATACATTAATAATAAAGTAATAAAGTATCCAAAAATATAATAATACATTAAAATATTAAAGTATTAACCACCATATTCATACAATATTCATAGAGTAAAACTACGATAAAGTAAAAATATATTTGTAATACATTATTATTTATACATTAATAAAGTATTAAATTATTTTTTTAATATTATTTTATTCTTATTATAAAATAAACCCTAATACAAATAACCCTAACCTAAATTTTAATAGGAATAATCCTAACCCAAATATTTTCCTAATAGTAACCCTAGTAACCCTATGACGAGAAACATTGGAACTATGTAATGTTCATAAATGCTTCTCACATTCTGACAATGGTTAAGGGTTTGTTTGTCACATGACATCATAAGGTTTTGGTCATCACATTGCGACGTAGGATTTTTGTTTGAAACAATGTGGGGTTGGAATAGGTTTGTCATAGTTTGATAGTGGGTTATGTTCATCGCATAATGACGTTGGGAAATGATAGTCTCTTTAGAATGTTGGGCTATGTTTGTCACATTGCGACATGAATTCGTAAGGTTAAGGTCGTCACATTGTGATGTAGGGTTCTTTGAAAACAGGTACCAATAATCTACACTATTTCCTTTTCCTTTTCTTTGTTTGGTTTTCAATATGATTCCTTGAAGTTGATCCCAAAGACCACCCTACATAGAACAATGAATTTGGCTTCCATTCGCTTGAGTCGGTTCAAAGATTCAGTGCGCTAGTCCTCCTTGTTTTCCATTGATAAGGCAATGAGTGTTTTGGCAAGCCAGTAGAACTCTATTGCTCTAAAAATATTCGTGTTCCTAGACCTTGAGAAGTCATAATCTGAGACCCAATGTTCAAATTTTTTCTTGATTTGTTGCTTGGGAGTTTGAAGGTGTTTTTGTCGAGCCAAGCTTACCAGTCCCTCGACCTTTTGCTAAATATAAGGGATTACCAAGGATGAAGTGTTGCCTCACCTATTAAGTACCCTTGTCCACCCTTTGTGCATTGAGGTCGAGGATTAGGTCATTTGAAGGGAGGAGGCTTGGTTTTTCCCCGCTACCTTGTGATGCAGACCCCCCTTTTCTCCTTGGGGCTACATGACCTCCCAGTTAAGGATCTTCAAATATATGAGATAGATTAGCTCCTTGAGACCTTGCTAGCCCCAAATTGAATTAACACAGGCCCTTTATCACCTTAGACCCAGGTCATATGGAACCCGCATAACCTTTCTTCAGCGCTCCTTAATCTTTGAAATTTCGGGCATTAGCTCCTTTTTGATATCCCCTCTCCTCATGCGACCTTGGGCTGTGACCCAGGGCTTAATCTCCTCAAGTGCTTCGGACTTCGAACTCCGACCAATTCGACTACAACTGCTACCCTTTCTCTCAAACTCTGAATTGTGAACACGTCTAGTGCAAGAATCAACGGTTCTCACCTATCCAACAACGAATGACTATGATTTACTTCGAACTCTGGCCTTCGGGAGTTCCGAACGTTGCACACACCCTTTTTCCCCAAAGTGTCTCTGTTCTGAACCCTTTCCCCTACTAACACTTGTCCTTTGGATGGATGGCCCAAATCTACCGAACCACGGGCAACTTAGATCTACTCAAGGGTTTTGGTCTTTCTACGATTCTCCACTCCCACCTAATTGTGTTCCTTCTGAACAACAAAGTAGAGAAGGTCCTAATCCAACGCCATGTGTCCTGTCCCAATGGACGACCATGATTTCTTCGGCTCTCGGCTCTACGGGTATTCTCCTCCTTCGCCTTTCCTTCGAAGCTTGTGGATCTCCGCCACGTGCCCTCTCTAGATCCGACGGTCCAGATCTACTCCACTCTCCGCGACTTCGTGAAGGTTGCGCCTTGCTTCACGCAAATTCTTCTGGATCTCTTCTCTCCCGAACTCGCTTATCCACTGCCACGTATCCTCTTCACAGCCAACGGCTAGGATCACTTCGTGATTTCAGACTTTGGTGATCCCACACCTCAATACTTCAAAACACTCTGAAGCACGAAGTGCCGAAATGATTCACATCTAACTTCCATGTAGTTATCCTAGATCTAACGGTCTGGGTTGATTCCACTTCCTTGGAAAAGATCTTGATTGTTAATTTATAAAAAAATCTTCAAGGGCTCCTCCTTATTGAATATTTCTCTGCACTATCTCTCTTGAGATTTGTTTCTTGAACCCTTTGACTCCTCAAAGGGATACTTCGACATTTAGTCTAAATTCCAATCTGTGCACTCCTTGCAACAGATTCTTACACGAGACTTAGCTTCTTGCAGGCGACTGTGCACACCTTGCAACAATCTCTTTGCACTCCTTGCAAATGGAAGTTTCATGCTATCTATTATTATCTTGTGAGTCGAAACAAACTCCGTCAATGCACTCCTTGCGAACTGTATGCACACCTTGCATGAACTCAACAAAGAGAAAATATTGAAGCTTATACAAATTCTTCACAAGTTCATATACTCAATAACATAACTTGTTCATTCTTGAAAACATAAAATAACAGAGAACTGTAAACAATAGCAATACCATGCATTGGATCAATTTTCCTCTGTTATATTCATTCAAAAGTAATGGCTATAGCTATGATAAGACAATAACTAAAAATTCAGCAACAACTAAATCACAAAAATCTTCTACTAATTTGCAGTAGCCTCATTCGGGCATACAACACCTCTATTTATCCCAGAGGGCTCTTATGGTTCCCTCTGACTACCTATGTACTTCGGAAAAAACTAACTACCACTTAAGTTCTGTTACATTAAAGTCTAGGAGTGAAACTCCCAGATCACTCGTGATTATTTAGCTCCCAAGTGTTTGATCTTCTTCAGTTTTCAATCAGCTCAAAAAATATTTGCAGGGAACACCATTGTTAAGATTCTGAATTGATTCAAAGGCGCGCTAAGGCACTGAGTTATCTCTCCACATGTTCTTTCTCACGATGCTCCTGCATCATACTCCCCTGGACAAAAATTCATGGACTTTTGTCCATGAGCTCCTGCACTGACTTTCCATGCTTCTGGATATGAGCTTCATTTACCCAACTGACATATTCTATTGGGTGTCCCTTCCACTTTACCAAATACTCAAGGTATGTCTTTCTCCTAGTCTTATTTCCAATCTTCTGATAAATGATATTCTCCATCTGTGGATTCTCTGCTACAAGCATTTTCTTTTCCCATTGAATCTCTTTATGATATTTTGTTTCTCCTGCTTCATCTTCCCTGTAAGGATACATGTCTGATATGTTGAATATGGGTGATATGCCCACGTCATCTGGTAGCTTAATCTCATAGGAATTTGTATCAAACTTCCTTAAGATCTTAGATGGCCCTATCTTCTTCATCTTCAACTTATTATATGTTCCCCTTGGGAACCTTTCTTTCTTGAGATGTGCCAGAACCTGATCTCCTACTTCAAATTGAAGCTCTTTGTGTTGTTGATCAAATATGTGCTTGTACTCTTGGCTAGAGCTCTGTAACTGCTCTCTAATTCGACTATGGAGCTTCTGCATTTCTACAACAAAATATTCTTCTCTAGCACTTCTGATCTCACTCTGTTTTACGTCTCTCAACTCATATACTCCTCTTGGTTGCATTCCATACAATATTTGGAATGGGATCTTTCCAGTGCTTATGTATGGTGAGTCGTTGTTTGGTGAGTCGTTGTATGCAAATTCTGCTTGTGGCAGAATTTGATCCCACTGACTATGATGCTCAGTGACCAGACTCCTCAATAAGTTTCCCAAACTTCTGTTCACCACCTCAGTCTACCCATTTGTTTGAGGGTGATAAATTGAGCATTTTGGTATGCACAACTGATTTCCCTTGAACAACAATCCCTCTTGAATCATATACTCTGTCCACTGGTTTTTGTCTCTCAGCACAGGGTTTGCACATGCTTCGTATGCTTCTTTGAAATCTGGATCATCACAATACATATCCTTAAGGTGTTCAAACCCCAAGGTATTGACCTGAAATTCCTGTAGAATCAAACATCTCTTGCTCAATGCATCAACAACTTTTTTAGCATTACCAGAAATATGTTTAATGACAAAAGTGAAATTTTGCATAAATTCTATCCACTTAGCATGTCTCTGGTTTAACTTCTCCTGTCTAGTTATGAATTGTAAAGTTTGGTTGTCATTGTACAAGACAAGTTCCTTTGGAACAAGGTAGTGCCTCCATTTCTTCAAGGCTTGAATTATAACATAAAATTCTTTATCATATGTGGAGTACTTTCCCTTAGTCTCATTCATCTTCTCACTAAAATATGCAACATGTTTATTGTCCTGGCTCAAGACTGCTCCAATTGCAACTCCACTTGCATCACATCTCACTTGAAATGTCTTTCCAAAATTTGGTAAGACTAGAATTGGTTGTTCTGTTATATTTTCCTTCAATATATGGAAGCTCCTCTCAGCCTCTTCTTTCCATTTAAAAGACTTGTGCCTCTTCTTCACTATATCCAATATCGGTGCACAAATTCCACTGAAATTTCTAATGAACTTCCTATAGAAACTTGCTAATCTATGGAATCTTCTCACCTCAAATATATTCCTTGGCAATGGCCATTCTTTGATTGCTTTCACCTTCTTTGGATCCATCTTCAATTCATTTGAAGAGATCACAAAACCCAAGTAAATGAGTTCTGTCTTCATAAAAGAGGACTTCTTCAGATTTATCAACAACGTCTCCTATTGTAGTCTCCTCATCACTAATGTTAGATGTCTCAAATGCTCTTCTTCAGTTTTACTGAAGACCAATATATCATCCAAATACACAATCATAAACTTACCAATGAAATCCTTCAATACTTCATTCATCAGTCTCATAAAAGTACTTGGAGAATTTGTTAAGCCAAATGGCATAACAAGCCATTCATACAACCCCTCATTTGTCTTAAAGACTGTTTTCCACTCATCACCTTCTCTCATCCTTATCTGATGATATCCACTTTTCAAATCCATCTTAGAAAAGAAATTTGCTCCACTTAAACAATCCATTAAGCCATCCATTCTTGGCAAATGAAATCTATACTTGTTGGTGATCTTATTTATGGCTTTGCAGTCTGTACACATTCTCCATCTTCCATCCTTCTTTGGACTCAACACAGTTGGTACTGCACATGGACTCAAGCTTTCTCTGACCAAACTCTTGTCTATTAATTCCTGGACTTGTTTCTTTACCTCCTCATTCTCTTGATGTGTCAATATGTATGATGATTTGTTTGACAGACTTGCTCTTGGTATCAAATCAATATGATGACTGATACTTCTGATGGGTGGCAATGCGTTAGGCAACTCATCCACTACTATGTCAGCAAAATTCTCCAACAGCTCCTGAACTTCTTCAGGTAAATCATCCATAGAAGTACTTGTAAGGACAATTATGGGTTTCCTCACCACAACAAACTACATCTCTTGTTCCTTCTTGACTCCACCCAAGAGTTCCTTCCCACTCATGAGAAGTATGCTTGTTCTGGATTCTTCTTTTACTTTATTCTCCTCTATTGGCAACAACATGTGTGTCCTACCATTCTTCTCCAAGGTGTAAGTATTTTTTCTCCCATCATGAATGAAATTTCTGCCAAACTGCCATGGTCTTCCCAACAAAACATGACATACATCCATGGGAATCACATCACACAAAATTTCATCTCTATATCCTCCTATTTTAAATTCAAGGAGACATTGTTTAGTGACCATTACCTAGTGTCATTTCTGCAACCATGAAACTTTATATGGCTTCGGATGTACAATTGTCTCCAGCTCAAATTTCTCCACCATCTCTGTGGATACTAGATTATCAGTTCTCCCACTGTCAATTATCACCTTGGATACTTTGTCTTTAGTCTTGCAAGTTGTCTTGAACAAACTATTCCTCTGCACTGACTTTTCAACTCTTGGTTCTAGCTTCAAGAGAACCTTCCTCAGCATTAGGGATCTTCCATCTTTTGTTGCTTCTTCTTCAACATCCAGCTTTTGAGATTCTGAAATGTGAGCTTCACCTCCTTCTTTCTTTTTCTTGGGACATTCCCAAGACACGTGTCCTATCTTTCCACAAGCATAACATCTTATCTCTCATATTTTGTTTCTTCCTCTTCCTTTAGAAGAACTTCTTCCACCACTTTGTCTTCCTCGAGAACTTCCTCCTCTTTCTGAGTGACTATGTGGTTTCTCAGTCTCGTCTTTGGGTTTCTATGCCTTGTCATGGGAAACTCCCTTGCCTTTGTTTGGGCTTCTGCCTCTGTTTCATTGACTCTATTTCCTGACCAACTTCTCCTCTGCTTTCAAAGAAATTTGATAAGAATCCTCTACTGTCCTCAATGACATCATGCCAATCTCATCCTGGATTTCATATCTCAAACCATTTATATACCTAGAAACTTTTCCCTCATCCTTCTCTCGTTGTCCAGTCCTGATATTCATCTTGTAGAAATCCTATGTGTACTCTTTCACAGTCATACCCTTCTGTCTCAGGTTTTGCAACTTCCTGAACAAATTTATCTGATAATATTTGGGAATGAATTTAGCCTTCATCTTGGCTACCATTCTATCCCAATTCTTTATCTTCTACTTACTTCCGCTTCTCCTCTTAGCTTGCAGTTCATCCCACCACAGTGCTGCATGTCCTTTCAACTTGGTGAAAACATGTCTCACCTTCTTCTCCTCATCGACATCTTCATAGTCGAAATATTTGTCCATGGATCTCATCCAATACAAAAATTCTTCAACATCCAAGTTGCCCTTCATACATTGAGACGTCTAACTTTGCTCTAGCTCCCAATTTAACAACCACTCTGAGCAAGTGTTCCTCGACAACATTTTCCCGTGCAACTTCTTCAACTTATATTTATTCACTTTTTGCATCACTGATGTCCCCAACATCAGGTGCCCTCCTCTGCCCTGTCTCCATCGTCTCTAATCTTGCACGAAGTTATCTCATTTCTCTTTATACAATGCAATTGGCTTTAGGTGGCTCCACACGTCTCCTCAGTGGCATTGTGCTGACTGTTTATCACACACAGTGTACAACTTCGAGCTCTCTTTCACTACCCGAAAACAATTTCCGGCTCTGATACCACTTGATGCATACCCCCCTTCTCTCCTCGGGGTTGTGCGACCTCCCGATCAAGCATATTCAAATCTCTGAGCTGGATTAGCTCCTCGATACCTTGCTGGCCCCAAATTGAATTAACACTGGCCCTTTATCACCTTAGGCGCAGGTCATATGAAACCCACAAACCCTTTCTTTAGCGCTCCTTAATCTTTGAAATTTTGGGCGTTAACTCCTTTTTGCTAGCCCCTCTCCTCATGCAACCTTGGGCTATGACCCGAAGCTTAATCTCCTCAAGTGCTTCGGACTTCCTCCGCTTTGATTACAATTGCTACCCTTTCTCCCAAACTCTAAACCACGAACACGTATAGCGTGAGAATCAATGGTTCTTTCCTATCCAACAAACAACGACTGCGATCTACTTCGGACTTTGGCCTTCAAGAGTTCCGAAAGTTGCACACACCCTTTTTCCCTGAAGTGTCTCTGTTCCGAACCCTTTCCCATATTGACACTTGTCCTCTAGATGGATGGCCCAGATCTCCTGAACCACAGATGACTCAGATCTTCTCAAGGGTTCTTGTCTTTCAATGATTCTCCACTCCTCCCTAATATTGTTCCTTCTTAACAACAAAGTAGCGAAGGGCCTAATCCAACGCCACGTCCCATGTCCCAATGGACGACCATGATTGCTTCGGCTCCCGACTCTTCGGGTATTCTCCTCCTTCGTCTTTCCTCCGAAGCTTGTGGATATTTGCCACAAGCCCTCTCTAGATCCGACAGTCCAGATCTACTCTGCTCTCCGTGACTTCATGAAGGTTGCACCTTGCTTCATGCAAATTCTTCCAGAGCTCTTCTCTCCTGAACTTGCTTATTCACTGCTATGTATACTCTTCCCAACCAACGACTAGGATCACTTCGTAATTTCGGACTTCGACGATCTCACTCCTCAATACTTCAAAACACTCTGAACCACGATGTGTCGAAATGCTTCACGTCTAACTTCCATGCAGTTCTCCCAGATCTGATGGTCTGGGATGATTCAGCTTCCTTGGAATGGATCTTGATTGTTGATTTGTAAAAAATCCTCAAGGGATCCTCCCTATTGAAGATTTATCCGTGCTATCTCTCTTGAGATTTGTTTCTTGAACCCTTTGACTCCTCGGAGGGCTACTTCGACACTTAGTCGAACTTCCAATCTGTGCACTCTTTGCAACAGATTCTTACACAAGGCTTAGCTTCTTGCGGGTGACTATGCACACCTTGCAACACTCTCTTTGAACTCTTTGCAAATGGAAGTTTCACGCTATTTCTTCTGAGCTTATGAGTCGAAACAGACTTCGTCAACGCACTCCTTACGGACTGTATGCACACCTTGCATGAATTCAACAAAGATAAATAATTGAAGCTTATCCAAATGCTTCACAAGTTCATATACTCAATAACATAACTTGTTCATTCATGAAAACATAAAATAACAGAGAATTGTGAATAGTAGCAACATGCATTGGATCAATTTTCCTCTGTTATATTCATTCAAAAGTAAATGGCTACAACTATGATAAGACAATAACTAAAAATTCAGCAACAACTAAATCACAACAATCTCCTATTATTTTGCAGTAGCCTCATTCGGGCATACAACACCTTTATTTATCCCAGAGGGCTCTTAGGGTTCCCTCCGACTACCTATCTACTCTAGAAAAAACTAACTACCACTTAAGTTCCGTTACATTAAAGTCTAGGAGTGAAACTCCCAGATCACTCGTGATCATTCAACTCCCAAGCGGTTGATCTTCTTCAGTGTTCAATCAGTTCAATTTTTTTTTGCAGAAAACACCAACGTTAATATTCTTAATTGATTCAAAGACGCGTTAAGGCGCTGAGTTGTCTCTCCATGTGTGCTTGATGACGATGCTCCTGCATCACCTTGTGCCATGACCACTTGATTCAGAGATATCCTTAACCACATCATTCACCATTATACACAACAGAAACGAAATACGAAAGAACAATAAACAAAGAGAAAGAGAGACACTAGCCCACCCTTGTATCCACTAGACACTATTGAGAATTGTTTTGTGGCCCTAGCAAAGGGGAGACACCAATGTGCAATGCATAAAACAATGAATGGACAAAGTAGAGAGGAAGTGAGGGTTACCCAACCCTAAGGATGAAAGACGACCAATAGTGAAACAATTTCTTGGCTATAGGCATAAGAGGAAGCAAAAACCTAGACACAGAAAGTGCATTACATAAAATCAAAATTAAGTCAAGATAGAAAGCACTCAAAAGAGAAAGGAATAAGACGACCTTAAGTGACTACCCAAGGATAAACAACCAACTAATTGTTTCTTGTGCATTTAAGAAAGACGTTGTTTAGCTATTCTACGAAATGTTTTTTTTTGCCGGAATTCACGAATCACTATTTTTTTTTGTTCAAAATCCATTTTTGAATGCAGAAATAGATTGCGGCATTCGAATTATACAGAAATAATTCACTCAAATCTACGAATCTAAGAATTTCTCACCGAATTTCGAACAAATGTAATCGAAAAAAAATTACATTTCTTAAAAGCTCTAGGCTACGGCTTTAAGAAAGCCTCCTCCACTGGAAGCCATTATCTCCCAAGCCACCTATATGTCGGCGTCCTTCCCGTCACTCAAGAACCCATGAGCCTCGGCCATTAGACTGAAAACATTGAAACCGAAGTACTCGTTTCCACCACCTTCCGCTGGTGCCAGAGAATCTCAACTTGAACACCCACAAGTGGCCATAATATCATGTGTACTGAACCCAAACCAGACCAAGGAGGAATTAGATTCAGCCAATTATTAAACCACCTTTTAATATAAAGAAAAAATCATATATAAATCGATTAGTAAAGTTGAAGTCATTTATAAGTGCTGCACATCCATTATTAAGGAGAAAAATCATGGCTATCAGGCCCCCACACGCACATTTTATGGTCGTTCTCCGTTTGAATAAAAGCTGGACAAACGAGAGATGCTGAACATGCATTTGCCGTCTGATCCTGCCAAAGGTCAGCTGGAATCGCCAGCGTGCATTCGCCTGCTCAACATTTTCAGAGGCCGGTAAAGCTAAAATTCAAAAATTGGGGTCCAGAGCGCCCTGAACATATTTCGATTGTGCGCCAGATTGCCCAAACGCACAATCGGGAAAAGAAAGTGGGAGAGAATATACGATTTGAAGAGCTGTTCTGCTACTAATCGTTTTCATTGATTGACAGAGAGAGCGAGCTGCCATTGACATTGAGTAATACGGAGGCTCCACCTCTCTTGTCTACAGATTACAATATCAGACCTCGATTTACATGGTTTCAGAGGTGCGAATATGGTTTGGTAAGTGTTGAAATCTTTGATATGAGAGTTGACATGTGTAAGGGAAATTTATTATTCTTTAACTAAACCAGGAAACCAAGCAGAGCAGAATTGTTAAACATTAATCATATACTTTCAACTTTCAAATAATACCAAGACGGAGTGCCGTAAGAAAACCGTTAATTTACAATAATAAATTATTGTATTTATGAAAATTTTAAAATTATATAATAATAAAATGAAATGTTAACATGGGCGATATATTAGCAAACTTAAAAAAATACAAAAATATTCATATATTTTTTTTAATTTTTGAAACATTTAAAACAACAATAGTATCAAATAGACAGATTGTCACATAAATATGGAAAGAAAACTGATATATAAGATATATAAGATAGTGATACATCACACATAAAAAATGAATCATGTTTTGATTCCTGAGTCATCAAAAAATATAATAAATGTATCTCATGATCGTCATCATTACTCATGAGTCATCTACAATGAAATCAAGTAAATAAACTATTGATTCCCTCTACCCCTTTTATGGGTAAAGGTAATCACTGTAGAAACTGCTTTTCCTCTAGCACTAGGAGTAGGTGCCTTTGAGGCATGTGCGCCTTGTACTGGAGTCAAATGTCCTCTAGAAGAACTAGAAGACCCTCGAGACAGATGTCCCCTATAAGAAGGTACTGGTAGATGAGGTAGATTGCTAGTGCTACCACTGGGCCTATTTCCATCTGATTGTAATTGTCGCTCTACTGGTGGCACACTTGCAGACTCGGAATGGAACTGAATATCCTCTGAAACATCCTGATCCAAGTCCTCAGAGATACCATGATCATCACCACTATCCTCTAGCCAATCAAGGGCGGTCTCAATAACAGGTTCTTCAACCTCCACCCTCCATGTAGTAGTGGTGTCAATCCCATCCAATGAAATGGCCTTCGCATCAGTTTTTATCTCAAGCTGCTTCACTCACAACTTGAGATTGTAGTAGACGTAGACCAAATCATTAAGGCGTGAGGTATCCAAGTTGTAAGAGAATCATACATTAATTTATTAAAATGTAAAGGAACATAAAATTTAAATGACAAGTTAATAATTTATAATTTTATAATGAATTTGAAATTTCATTTGAAATTCTCTAACCTGTTGCGCTTTTTGTTGTGTATTTTTTCAAATACATTCCAGTTACGCTCACAACTAGAAGAGCTACATGTCTAGCTAAGCACCTGAATTGCCATCTTCTGTAGAATAGGTACCTTTGCGCCATAGTTTTCCCATCAAGTATCTACAACGAATTAGAGAAATTTGAAACATAAGAGAAGACAAATTGAAATTTGAAAAATGAATTTTGAAACTTAAAAGTTAAAAGTTAAAACAAGGTGAAACTTACTTGGCATTATGTTCTTCCTTTCATTTATGGCCATCTCAAACCCAAATAAACCAATGGACCTCTTACAGAGTTCCAACTCTTGGGAAAGCTTTAATTGATCAGCGACACTTGGCACCATCCTCTGGACACACTCAAAGAAGCCAGACATAACCTCTGAATCAAACCTGAAGCCATAGCTGTAGGAGAATGGAGGGTTGAGGTATAACCCTACAGCATGAATGGGGCGATGGAGTGTGTTGTTCCATCGATCATCAATCACCATCCATATCATTTATTTTCTCTAATGCCCTTGATCCCCCTTGTCCACATAATAAGCATGAATGGACTCTTTGGCCCTATCCATGACCTCATATAGGTAGCCCATTGTGGGTTTGTCCCCGTCGACTAAGCGAAGAACCTTTACCAAAGGTTCAATGACGGAGCACACCTAATTCATCGCATCCCAAAAGCTCTCATGGTATGCAACTAGCCTCATAATGGCTTGCCCCTCTGGTTTACTGCTAAATGATAAAGCATGCCACTCAGGTGAAAGGAACATTGTCTGCAATTCCCACCTAGAATTCAAATGAGACTGAAGAGAAATAAAACTAGTGGCAAAGCATGTGATGGAAAGACGCACCAACTCTTTGTCACCTGTTAATTGTCTCATCATGCTAAGTACAAAAGCATGATTGTATATGAATTTTGTGATGCTCATCGTTGGATCAATGGTCTCCTTGATTCAATCAAGCTTTCCCATATCCTCTAACATCAAGTCAAGCCAATGAGCGACACAAGGAGTCCAAAACAATGTAGGATACATGGACATAAGCATCCTACCAGTTGTCACATAATTTGCAGCATTTTCTGTTATGAATTGAACAACATGTTGCAGACCTACCTCTTGGATGAACCCATCCAACAAATCACAAAGTAATGCCGCATCCTTGACATGTGCAGATGCATCCACAGATTTCAAAAACATTGTCCCCCTGGGACAATGAACCAAAAAATTGAGAAGGGTCCTACCCTTCCCATTAGTCCAACCATCTGACATCACCGTGCATCCTGTGAACTACCATGAATCTCGAAGCTCCTGCAACCTTTGAATGCAATCAACCTTTTCATTTTGAAGGATGGGCCCTCTTAACTCCTCATAAGTGGGGGGCTTATATCCCGGACCAACAATACTAGCAACCTCAAACATGGACACATAGAATGGGTTACTGACAAAATTAAATGGAATATCACTCCATAGAAGGCATCTACCCACAAGTTTGTCCGCTTCTTTTTTTTTTTTTTTTTTCAACATGGACTTGATAGACGGTTGTGCACCGGGTGTGGTTCTTGGCATAAAATATGATGATGTTGTTGTAGGCAT
>ML780414.1:839393-861410 GCA_009831015.1 Picea engelmannii | reverse complement strand
TTTTTTTAATATACAAATATATATTATAAATTATTGAAAATTTAGTAACATTATATGTATTGTTGATGGAGAAATGAATAATGATATAGTGAAAATGCAAAAAGTAAACAAGAAGAAGTCATCAACAATATCAATGATAATGGTTGAGAGATACAAACAAAATCAAATGAGCAACTCATTGAAATTTGAAATTAAAGACAAATAAATGAGAATTAACAACTCATTGAAATTGAAGGGGAAAAATGAGAATTAAATACAAGCAATGGGGATACACATGTTCAAGAAATTAAAATACAGTTAAAATCCATTCATGATGTCATGTATGGAAATACATTGAGATTGACGCATATAATATTTTTTTATCTTCTTTACTTTTATATGGAATGAAAATTTTAATTTATTTGTCACAAGATAACATTTATGTTATAAACCTTAGATGCGGATGATAGTGCGGTCCACCTAGACTCCGCCAGTGTCACCTCCATCACACACCACGAGGAACACCTTGTTCCCGCCCCCTCCACCATGCATGCAACTTAATCCTGAGTTCAACTCGAGGCTCTGGAATTTAATTACGCGAGCCTCTTCTCTCCAGTTCCAGCTAACTCGCGGTACTGTGGAATCACGATTGGAATTTCACTTGATATAGGCATTGAATGCCCATGACCCCTCCCTTACCACCTCTAGAACCCTCCTCTCCTCACTCACAATGCTCAGCCTTTGGCTCCCGCTCTTGCTCCTACTCGACGGGCTTCACTCACATACTTAGAGCTCTCCCAACAACCTTTTTTTGCTTATCTTTGCCAGTCTTCTCCTGCTCTCACTCCATGATCTAGGATCTTTTCGTCAAGTGACTTATTAAAGAATCGTATTAAATGAGCATAAAATAAAGTACACCATAAAGAAGAAAAAACTCAAAAGGAAAGAGACAAAATCATGCAATATGAACACAAAGAACTTGATAATGGAGTTCATCCTTGGTGGACTACGTCTTCGGGTCCTACTCTCAAATGAGTAGGTATTTTTATTAACTCCACAAAATAATTGGGCAAAATACATAAGTATACCTCACTCTGGATTTAAGCTACATAAGATTTGCTTAGATCAGAAAACTAACACCACCACCGCGTTCTTGACATCGTTTTACCTAAAAATGATTGTCTCCATGCTTCGATCTGAGTCTGACACTTTTTGTCCCAAGACACGCCTCTACCTCAGTTTCTGTGCCACTGCTCCTGCAATTAATGACAGATAAATCTCGAAAAGCATGCCCCAGTCTATACATAGTCCATACGGGTGCGCTCAGTCTCTCCTCTCTTGTCTTCTGTCTTGTGTACCAAATGCACTGGCGAAGATCCCTTCTTATACAAAAATTGGGCGGTTATGCCATAAAGACGATGGTTGGCGTACCAGTAGAGGATGTTATATTAAGGCGCTTTGGTTAGCAAAGGTCCCGGGGTCAAATCCCACGGGCCTCCCTTTTTTTGGCATATAGTTAAACCATTTTGGCACGCCCGGCTAAATTTGGCGAGTGACCACTAGAATGACGGATACAATTGGCGGGAGGTTAGAATATCCAACGGAGAATATGGCGGTGGTTTAAACTGGCGAATATGTTGGATAGAATGATAGATAGTTGGCATATGACATATGTGGCGGAACTTGTGGTCATGTGGGTTAACATAGAACCAGGGGTTGGGCCGAAGGCCTAGCCCCTTCCCTTTGGCGCCCACATAAAACTCTAAACTTAAATAATATTCACATCGTATGATAAACAAGGATTATAGCATGGTGTATTAGTTACCACGGAGATGTGAGGCCTTTGGGCTAGAGGAGGTCAAGGGTTAGACTCCGGTGGAGTCATAAAATTTTTGGTACATACCAACCATTGGAGGGGTGCCATGTGGTAGCTCATGACTGGGCCACGTGGCACCATATTATTTTCTCATGAAACTAACACTTGTCACAACCTGATTTGCCCACGTGTCAGTCATAATTTTTCCACATCATCCCATGCCAACTCAATTGTACAGATGTGCCACATGTCACCCTTGTAGTGGTGCCAAGTGTCACCTTGAATTTTTGACTTTTGACCAAGTTTGACCTAAACTTTGACCGCTTATAACTTTTGATCTGTAACTCCGTATGACGAGTCGTTTGCATCGTTAGAAATATTGAGACGCACTCTTTGCGATCATGCCCTTTTCATTGAGTTCCTGGAACTTTGAATTTTTTCCCTTTGCTGTCTGTTGAAGCCATTTTGAGTGTCCTGAGTTGCTTCCGTGCATTCTGAGTTGTTCTTATCCTTCTCTGGATCCTTTTTGGGTCACGCCTTCCCAATGAGAGCTTTTTGGACCACCAAAATATTTCATTAATCAACTGGTAAGTGAGGGGATTTCTCCCTCACTCTTTCCTTCTCGATCTTCCATGCTTTGTTGGACTATGTGCCCTTTAGGCGTACTCGAAGATAAGTAATGTCATTCCTGCGTGAAGTCCTCAGTCTTTGATCTAGGATAACATCTTCCTCCATCTTCTCCTTGACTGCTTGGATAATCTGATGAATCCCCTGAATGAACTTGCAGGTTACATCTCTCTCCCTGACATCTTTCCCATACAACAAGTCCAAGTGGATCTTAGGTAAATACCCAAGACAAGTCTCAAATCTCGAATCCTGAGTGAAAGAATACATGACTAGATTATACATAGACTGGACATATAATAATTGATCATCCCATGACCTAGGATGTTGGCTGCAATATCCTTGAAGCAACTGGACTACTTTATTGTTTACCACCTCTGTTCGTTTGTCGGCTTGTGGATGGAAAGCAATGCTCCTCCTCATCATGGTGTCCATGAGATGCCACAAATTTGTCCAATATTCTCGTAACAATCGAGACTCTCGATCAGAGATAATGAATGTGGAAAACCTGAAATGGACCCTTACATACCGGGATAACACAAGAGAAACTTGCTTGTCACACATCCTATCCACTGCTACACTTAAGTATACATGACTCATACTAGACATGGGTAATCCCCTTACAAAATCCATGGAAAAAATTTCCCAAGGATACGAGGAAATAGGAAGTGGTGTGTACAGCCTTGGCCTTTCAATAGCGGGCTTACAAAAGTACAACACACATTCCTTTACAATAGCAGTTACAAATATTTTCCTTCGAGGTAAATGCCATCCCTGTAAATACATTACAATTCCCAAATGCCCAAGTTCAAATGAAACAAAATATTCTTCAGTTACATGCACTTCCTTGTAGGAAGGAAAGCGAGGTTTACTCAAATGGTGGAGTAAGTTGTCCTGCAAACAAAACTTCTTCACCTAGAAACCCTGGAAGATCCCACATACATCTTTGAATATTTCATCAATAGAATCCCATCCATCATTATTGATATGAGCTAAGGAAACATTCTTCAAAATAATAGATGTAACAATAGGAGATCCAAAAAGTATGTTTGTTCTTATGACATTGATACTGGCACTGGTCTCAAACTTGTATGGCTGTTGAAGGTCAGGTAAGGCAAGCATTGGCACAATGCCGATCTTTGAAGTGTCGAAGGTCTTCTGTTGACTAGCTTCCCACTGAAAGACCTGTCTCATCTCAAGAAATTCATTCTTATGTAAAGGATCAAGAACATCAGACCTATCATGGCATTCCCCCTTTACAATCATGAGTACACGATTCTTGTTAGTGTTTATAACTCTTTTTACTTGGCTTGAACTAACAAGTGTTGATTTGTCCTTTATGTTGTGGGATTTAATGATGTATTCCACTCCATCTTTTGTAAGATGGTATTTGTTTTCCTTTCGAAAGAAGATAACATGTCTATTATACAGATAGGGATTCCCTAATACAATACCAAAAACATCCAAAGGAACCACATCTATATTTACTTCATCTATCATCATAGAGGCAATAACAAACCTCAACCTACACTGGTTAGTGACATTTAACATTGCTTTATCAGATACCCAACCGAGAGGGTAAGGTTTAGGGTGAGGTCTTGTGGTTAATCCCAATTTCTTAACAAGTGTCTCTGATATTAAATTGACTTGGGAACCCAAATCAAATAATGTGTCTATCTTCGTATGTTTTGATACAAATCTTATGTGGAATAGTGCACTTCTCCTTTTATCATCATCATTTGATTCATTTAAAGAACTTGAACATGCATAAAAGGAATCTTTACCTTGCATCCCAACTGCTGCGATCCTTTCTTCATCACCTGAATTACAGGGAAGATCATGTTTCACTGTAGCAATGGTCTTTGGATTTTCCTTGCCTCGAAACTGCTTTGGCCTTAATTCTGGATGTAGTTTCCAACAATGTTCGCTATCATGACCAATTTTCTCGCAATGGTTGCAAGAGAGTTTTCCTTCTTCCTTCTTTTCTGCAACTATTCTCTTGTCCTTCCCATTTCCTTTTCTGTTGAAATGGTTCTTAGAGTGCTTGAATGGCTTTTCCTCCTGTCCATTCTAACCTCTGTTTTCAATGTGAGTGGCTTGCACACAAACTTCGTCAAGATTGGTGGGGTTAAACAATAGTAAAGTATGATGAACATAAATGTGAAGTGCGTCAATATACTTCATTAAAGTTTCATAATAATCCAAAGGAATGTTTAGTGCAAGTGCTTTCTTCCTAAATTTCTCTGTGAAACTTTGTATAGTTTGACCTTTACTCTGTCTCAAAGTTTGTCATTCCATCATCACTTTATGTAAATACCCTAATGGATAGAACTCCTTCCTTATCTTTGATTTAAATTCCGACCATGAGAAAAGAAGATTACCACACTTTCTTATGTCCTGTCGCTTGCTATCTCACCATACGAGAGTGGTGCCTTCCAACCAAAGATAATTTAGTTGCACTTTAACCTCCTCTTCGTCAATATGTTGAACACGACAATATACTTCAACCTGTCGGATCCAATTGTATAGCTTTTCAGGATTAGCATCTCCATTAAACATAGGTAAATCAAACTTTACATCAAGATTTAATAATAGTTTCTTAAAAGAGGCTTTATGGTTAGAATGATGAGAATGATGAGAATGCTCAAAGGAAGAAGAACTAGAACTTGAAGGAGAAGATGGAGGCTAGGAGGATCTCCTCCAGCCCCTTGGTTTACCGAAACATCATCATCTACATGTGCTTCCTTTTTCTTCTCTTTCTTCTTCATCCTCCTCTTGTAATCTCCATACATTCGTTCAACCATTTCTGACATGCGATAAAAGACCATGTGAAAGTTTTTCCCATGTTCATCACGCTTGTCTTCTTCTTCCATCTTCTTCCTTCAGGATGTACAACCAACTTCGGGATTGAAAGTCTTAAGAGTTCCTTCACCCTACTGATGCTTGGCCCTAGTAATAATTCATACTCAACAATTCAAGTCAAAGATGACTGCCCTGATACCAACATGATCCAGGATCTTTTTGTCAGGTGACTTATTAAAGAATCGTATTAAATGAGCATAAACTAAAGTACACCATAAAGAAGGAAAAGCTCAAAACGAAAGAGACATAATCATGCTATATGAACAAAAATAACTTGATAACGGAGTTCGTCCCTGGTGGACTACATCTCTGGGTCTTTCTCTCAAATGGGTAGGTCTTTTTATTAACTCCACCAAAGAATTGGGCAAAAGACATAAGTATACCTCATTATGGAGCTAAGCTACATAAGCTTTGCTCAGATCATAAAATTAACACCACCACTGCGTTCATGGTGTCGTTTTACCTAAAAATGATTATCTCCACGCCTTGATCCGAGTCTGACACTTTCTGGCCCAAGAGACACCTCTACCTCAGTTTCCGTGCCACTGCACCTGCAATTAATGACTGAGAAATCTCTTGAATTACACTTAAAGGTAGTTTTAGCCTAGATAGTATTTGCAAGAAAGCAAAAATCCCATATGATCATTATTGGGGCTACCTCCAATGAAGACATGTGCTTTTTAATACTATCTAACCTTACTCTCATACACAAAAATAGACACTACTAAAACTAGACACCACCGAAGTTGTATTTAACTTCTTTCCCAAATGACACAAGCTTATCTCCCCCTCGATATTCTAACAATATCAAGGACAAGATTATATCTATAATTTTTAGTAAATATAACGACTAAAAGTTATAAATTAATCATAAAAATTGTCAATAAAGGAAAGAAATAAAAACAAGTGAACTCGCATCAACTTATGACCTAGATTATAAAAATACGATGGAGGAATTGGAGTCTCGTGGACCAGCGTTGGCACCACCTAATCCATTGCTACTATCTCTAGATTGTTTGCATTTCTCTTAGAGAAACCCACCAGACCCACCATTTGCAATGTCTTCCTATTTGAAACAAGAGCTGCATGGTAGCGTAGTCCCTGCCTGGTAAGAAACAATGAGTTTAGTCATCAATATCATTGAAATTCCAATCTGTAACAGACCTGACATGTCGTTTATGATATACTACTAACTTGAGATCAAAAGTTATAAATATTCACAAGCCCTTAAACATTGTACTAAGGTCAGAAAGATGGGATTCAAATCACCTTGGTTTTGATTAATCCATGTGATTGCGAACATATGGAAGCTTGTAATTGGACAAATCCATGTGGTAGTAGGTCATGTGTACTACCTTATTTATTAGAGATATTTTCTCAAGGGTAAATTTCTAGTTAAGTCACGTTGTATTCAACCCTCTTACGTCTTATTCAAACTCCACTTTAATTCGTTGTATTCTCAACAACAGTCATATACCAACTTAGGGTGAATGATAATACTAAATTTAAGCTTGGAAATACAAGTAATACATCACTCACTAGAAATTAAAGACAACACCTCTGCAATAAGGGGTTCGAGTTCTTCACCAATCATGATTTTAAGAAATGGTTTAATTTAAAAAATAAATAAATAAATTCAATATAACAATGTTATATTTTGGAAAATTGTTTAGATTTATAGTCAAACTGCTTAGTCAATAAAATTAATGTCAAATCAATAGCAAACTCATTGTTATAGTTACACGGACTAATAATATTTTTTTATAAAGATGAAAATTCATTTAAAACAAAAATAGATAGTGAATGTTAAAATATATAATTTTTTTCATTTTTTCATAATAAACATACAATTTTTTTTTTAATTTGATAATTAACAATCAAACAACAATAAAATAACTTAATTAAAATTAACAATGAACAACTTAATTATTTAAGGAAAAAAAAAACAACATTATGCATAATCTGCACTGTCTAATCTTAAATCCAATCCTCATCCTATTTCCAAAATGGGAATACTTATCAATATAATAAAATATTGATCATTGCATCCACGTTGGTTGTAAGGTCCACATATAACGACTACCACGTAGAACCAGTCATCTTATTTGAGTTGGTCACGTTCTTGTCTTTACTTTCCATGGACGGTTGGGACTCAAGACATTAAAAAATTACTAAATTCCCGTTTTTAAATGGATTTGTGAGTATTTTCAAATCATAATTTAGTTTTTCTTTGATAAAATAATTTTATAACAAATATAAAATAAAAATCATACATATGTTTATATTGAATTCGCCTCCTTTTACAACTCCCAAAACATATTGAATGGAGATACTTTACCCATCAATTCTATATAAACCAAGTCACATGAAATGAATCCATTGACCTATGAAATAAGACTATTTTTATTATTTTCTTTTCTTATTTTTCGAAATATGTAGTTATGAAACCATTTTTAATTATTTTGGTAAGTTACCATTGACCTATGAAATAAAACTCTTTTTTATTTTTATTTTCTTTTCTTATTTTTTCAAATGTGTAGTTATGAAACCATTTTTAATTCTTTTGGTAAGTTAATTGATAGCTACGGGGTTTGAAATCCAATGGATCTGGGGGCAGGCTTGCTGGCATTGGTTGGGTAGACTACCATTCGTTTTTTTGGCAGACGTGATTTGACATACGGTTAAACTTGTTAGGACAATCTCTACTAACGCAAAACCTCCACTATATACTAAAAACTAATATTCAAAAAACTAGCTGCTTATGGAGACATATGATAGAAATGTTGGGCTCCAAAATAAATTTAGTTTTATTAGAGTGCTTGAATGGCTTTTCCTCTGGAGGCATGGAGGTAGTATATAGCAATGAGTTAGCATTGACTTTCATATTAGTTTTATGTTGACTTAAAAAATGTGTATAAATGTTAATGTTGAACATAACAAATAAAAAAATTTATTTTTCAGTATAACAAAATTAATATTTTTATGACCTTTGATTGGTCAATAAATTGATAGTGTTATTGCAACCTTCACTTCATTCGAGGTTTGAAATTAATTTTGACATGACCATATAATGAGTGTCACTTTCTTATAAGGTACAACTCTATTGATAAAATAATTTTATAACAAATATAAAATAAAAACCATACATATGTTCATATTGAATTAGCCCCCTTTCACAACTCCCAAAACACATTGAATGGAGACACTTTACCCATCAATTCTATATAAACCAAGTCACATGAAATGAAATAAGACTCTTTTGTTTTTATTTTCTTTTCTTATTTTTCCAAATGTGTAGTTATGAAACCATTTTTAATTCTTTTGGTAAGTTAATTGATAGCTACCTATGGGGTTAGAAACCCAATGGATTTGGTGGCAGGCTTGTTCGGGCACTGACATTTGTGGGGCTGACTCCCATTCATTTTTTTGGCAGACGTGATTTGACATACGGTTAAACTTGTTAGGACAATCTCTATGAACGCAAAACCTCCACTATATACTAAAAACTGCTATTCAAAAAACCAGCTACTTATGGAGACATATGATAGAAACGTTGGGCTCCAAAATAAATTTAGGTCTTTTTGAAATGACATTTTAATTATAGGAACTAGCTGAAGCACTCACACACCCTTTGAGGGGAATGGGAAACCTCAAAGGCAAAGGAAACTCGATAAGTTTACATAGATTTGAGTAAAATTTATTTTATTATCTTCGGAGACAGTATATCGCAGCTTGTTGCACTTTATTATATTATATATTTAAAAGTAGAATATCATTATTACATTGAATAGTAAAATGTAGGACATTATACACTATTTTCTAGTAATATATTTCAAGAAATAGGAAAATAAAATTTAATTTAACATGTATAGGATTCTGGAATTGGAACATTTTCCAGACACTAAAACTAATATATATATATATATATATAAGAGCATAATGAAAAAAATTCTAAAATTATAAGATTTGACATTATCTTGGGAGACAATATTAGCATCTCAAGTCAGCATAAACCATCACAAGAATACCACTCATTAGTTGAGATGGTTCAAAAATTATAAAAAACAGAAACATGGGCTAGAAATAGAAAAAACTATGAAGATTTCCAACAACACAAAGAAGGGAGCTTCAACAACTAAAAATAAGAGCCAACCCACTTATAAAAACTTCAGCTTGTATGCAATGTTGTACCTTCAAAACCCGAGGATCATCTTAATTCAATAGTGTACTCTGCAATAGGAAAAGAAGGGAGAGTTTTAAAATTGATTAGACCATCTGAATTACTGTTGCAGTTCATTTACATTCAGTAATCTTCTCTTTATAGGACATGATAAAATTCTCACATATATGTGGTGCTTGATCTTCGTCGAAAGCTTCAAATTTGTAGGTCCTGTGCAGACAAGGGCATGAAAACAAACATTAAAATGTCGTATTATGTATATTCATAAACACAATGCCACCACATACAAGATAGCATTATTATATCATACATAAATTGCATTTTGATAAGAACTTCCTCAATTCTCTAATGGAGAATGGAGTTTGATTTGACAAGATGTTGGTTAAGCGGGGTCATATATGTTGACGAGGAGAAAAACCTCGTAGAGATAGCAATGAAGTCAGGGGTCGCACACTTTGCCTGACCACTCCCAATGAAAACATTTTCAACTCATCACACTCTAGTACGTTTAAATCCCTTAAATTGGGTTGCTTCTCCATTCACAATGTCATGAACTCTTCCCAACATGCCATCTCCAAGATTTGGAGTTTCAACATTTCTCCTTCATTCCACACTATACTCTCTACACCGAGGGACCACAGTTATAATCTCTCCAACACTTGAAAACCACCACCTAAAGCTTCACTCCTGATCTTCAAGGCCGGAAGTCCTTTAGTTCACTGCAATTGTACAAGCACAAGTTCTTCAGATTTTGAAACTGGCAAATGTAATCAGGTAGACTTCCCCCTAGATTATTGAATAAATGAAGACTCTGCAACTTCTTCATATTATGCATGTTTCGGGGAAGAATATCTAGCTCTGCATCATCTCAATTTGCACCTCTGTTGTCGAATAGTGATTTTAAAATTTATCATCTCTGACCAGGTACTCATTGAACTCCTTTCAATTTCTGGCTTTACTACCACTTCCATCTCAATCAGAATTGAGAGATTTGTGAGATCCTCCAGACTCATTGTAGTAGACCACATTGGCGAGATCAGTTTGTTCAATGAAGTGAGTTGACAGATATCATGTGAAACCACCCTAAATATCCTAACTTGACTCGTAAACTTTGATCCAAATTTGAGATGCTTTAGAGTTTTAAGCTCTCCTATTCTATCAGGAAAAAAATTTAGCTCTAGACATTCTTCATATCCAAAAATTGAAGACCATAAAGGTTACATATGCTATAATTGAAAACCAAAAAGGTTACATATGCTATAATGCAACTTCTTCAATTTCAAATTAAGAAACTCAAGTTGTTCGAGTTGGCTCATTGATGTTGGTAATGCTTGTATTGATGTATAGATCCAGAAACTTTAGAGACATGAAGTACAGATCCAAAACCTTGAGAGACATGAAATTTACAAAAAATCTCTCTGGAATTTCCTTCAACTCTCTATTTTGGGCCAACACCAAACTCACAAGTGTTGGACACTTCAATTATGTTGGTAGATCACTAATTTTGTTGTTAAAAAGGGATATTCTTTTGCAATCCCTGAGAAATTTTTGAGATGTTGACTTGCTTCAAATAACCAGTTATCCTCTCTTTGCCTATATAGATTTCCATATCATGAAAGACATCTGGAACTTTTATTTCCTCTTTTTCCATATCAACATAATCAAGAACCTGTCTACCAGTATATTCATGTATTCCTACCCAACATCCATGAAGTAAATTGTCCTCTTTTGGGTGCTCAACCCTTCGACATTCCACATTTCTGCCAGTGTCTCTACATCAATTTCTGCATCTTTGAAAAAGGTAACAAAAAATAGGAATCACATCTTTAGGTTATTGGGAAAATCATTATAGCTCAATCTCAACGACTGATAGATCTCTGCATCAGTGGTCCTGTGAGTGCTTGGGAAGGAAGGATCTACAAAATTCATCAAAACTATAGCGTGACTCCACTCATCTTAACCCTTTTTCCGATCCAGTGTGGCAGCAACTGTATTTATAGCCAATGACAAATCTTTACACTCCAAGGCAATTTGTTTAGCAATAACCTCTAGATTCTTCCAATAGTAGAAAAAAAATCATTTTCCAGAGATGCTGACAATTTCTGGTTCCACATATCAATATTAGAAATTTCCTTGAGATTAGAATTCCACGTGTCAACAATAGAAGCTTGCGAGTCTTTATCTTATACTTCTGAGAAATTGTAAACCAAATATCAGAATCAAAGTTACCACTCACCTCCTTGTAATTGTTGTAGATGAGTCAGAGTATTGTTGTCTTGGCAAAGCCGACCCTGCTATATAATCCAATCATGCAAGGCATGGGATGAGGTTTATTAAGCCATGGGAGCAGTTGATTCTGAGCAGGTATAATGCTGAAATCTAGCAAAGGTTGAAGAAGCACCTCTACGGATCCTGCTCTGGTCCCAAAATCCGTGGCCATATTAGCAAATGGAAAAGATGTGAAGATTGAAACAACAAAAGAAGCAAAAAGGAGGAAATAAAGTGTATTAGGATGGAACAAAAGAGCTATGTATGAGAGATAAGTGGGTTGGATGAATGCTATACATAATCCATGAATTAAATGGAAGAATGGTAAGATGGAAAAACTCTCTTAAAATTATAAAATAAATATAATACTAATACAAATTTAAGTTTGGATTTTTTCGTATCCAATCTTTATTGGGTAACATTCACCTATTTACATGCTCCAAGCCCACACTTGAAGCCTGGAAAATGGCCCTTAACTTGGTAGTAGGTGTTCTTTATTCCACATGGCAGAAATTATCTCCAAACAATATTTCCTTCTCCAACAAGCATTGCCCCGAGCCCCTGTTTTCTTGTTACATACTTCCAAAGCAGATATGTTTTTTCTTGAGCTTGCTGTCTTGCTACAATAGGGTCATTTTCAGCACTGGCAGCTCCACCTACAGTGGCACTTGCAGAAGATGGAGCAGTAACAATGATGGATGAACTTGGAGGAGGGGTAGCACCAACACTGGCATTCTTCCCTTTCCTTTGATCTTTACCAACTGCCTTTGATGATTGAGCCATGATTTAAAAGACTGTTGCTGGAGAAATGACAAAGTTGGTTTTTATCTTTCACCTACACAATGTTAGACAATTAGAGAATTTTCTCTATAGCTGAAACTAAAAATAAATAAGTGGAAATCGCTTTTTATCTCCCAATGAATTCCCTTTTTTGTGTGCCCGTGTTTGACATGTTGCGACACTAATAAGGCACGTGTTGGACATGCATTTGACATGTGTTCTTAAAAAGGACAGATGTCAAATGCATGTCCGACACATGTCCTAGCATATCATGCGTCTGACATGTGGGATATTGACACACAAGCCTTGGAGGACATGTCTCGTTTCTTAGCCAACAAGGCAACAAAATGCTACTTTGGATTCGAAAGGATAAGCTCAGCCATCAGAGGGACTGCAATCATCACATTCAGTTCCTGCAGGTCAACCCATGTCCCATGGAAATGTTCTCTCTATATTTCCTCCAACCCAAAGTGTGAAACTTGTGACTAATGTGTGTATATATTGCAAAGGTCTTTTTGTTTTGATCCTGTCTTATAGATGTATTTTATCTTCAGATCTTATGTGGTTCTACTGTTCAAGTTGCAGCCTTACCAAAAGGCTATGTTCCCTTGGCAAAAGTTGCATCTTGGTAGGTAAGGCCAATGTGTTGTATCCTAATTAGTAATCATGCTACAGATTTCATGTGAAAAATCCCCAACCCTAGGTGACTAAAGTCCTTATGATCTCAATAAAAAAAAGTAGATTGTTGAATTTAATTAATGCAGAAATCAATTTCAAACCATAGTAATAATCACACAATAGCTAGAAATCAAATAGTGGAAGCATAAAAATTAATTTCACACAATACAAGTAATTACTCCTTCAAAACTATATTTTCATTCCTTCGAAAAACTTACAAGGAAACCTTCACAAGCTGCCCAAAAAACAACACTGCATAGATACCAAAAAACACCTCCCACTGAGCAAAACAACTTGTTGGGAGAGTACGACCTATTGTACAGCTATATGGCCTATTCAAACACCGGTACATTTCTGTCTATATGATTGTATGGATCTGTGCGATACTATCCGTACGAATGTACATAACTCTTTCATACATTGTACAGACCTGCATGGTACTGTGTGTTGTTGAAAATGTCTCTTTCCTGGATACTTGCTCTCTCTCCATATTTGTCGTTCAACCTATTCAAGTGTGGATGAACTCTCTATATTGACCTATCTTTATAGTTTTAGTTAATACCAAAACCCTAATCTATTTCTAAGATTACTCCTAGTCTAAGTCATGCATGCATGAAATATACTTTTTAGGCTCAACTACTAAAAATAAGACTTTCACTTTTTAATTAAAGTGAATTGTAAAATAGAATTTACTTTTCAAAAATAGAATTACATTTCAAAAATATCTCGAACTACTTCTCGCACATTCACATGGAACTTGTACGGAAGTTCTTGTCCGAGCTATAATTCTCAACACTCCCTCTTAGCGAGGACTGAATTATGTACCAATCCAAGTTTGTCTCTAAATGCCTCAAACTTCCCTTTTCCTAAGGGATTTCTCATAATATCAACTACCTGTTGATCTGTCAAAATATACTAGAGTTTCACTGCTCCCTTTTGAATCTTGTCTTATATAAAGTGATATTTGCTCTCTGGTGAGCTAAGTGCCACAGAATTCTGCTTCCTGCTGAACCAAGATACCATCGTTGATCCCAAGCTAAAGAAACACCCTAAGGTTCTCTTCCTATCTGTTGCACTGCCTGCCTAATTTGAGTCTAAACACTCTTGCAACTTCACTTCATCAACTCCAAGATATCTCAAACAATACTCCATTGTGCCCCTCAATTACCTAAGAAAATGTTTTGTTGCTACCTAATGTTCCTGCCTTGGCTCCACCATGAATTGACTCAAGGTGTTCACTACAAAAAAAACATGGGACTCCTTCCCATTTACTTCAAAGCCCCGAGGTTTCTCTGTGTACCTGGCAACTAGAGAAAAATTATTCTCATAGTCCACTCCCTCTCTTTGGGAGAACCCTCTCGCCACAAACCTCGCTTTGAACTTCTCAATGCTGCCATATGCAACATGATTGATCTTGTAGAACCACCTAGAACTCACAACTGACTTCTCCTTTGACCTTGGCACTATGTCCCAAACATCATTCTTCATGACAGAGGTGTACTTCTCCACCATGGCTTCCCCCGATACCTACTGGTGTGTTGCCTCCTAAAAACTAGAAGGCTCAGAATCTAGAATGTTGTTCATCAATGCCATATAGTTTGGAAACTTCTTCGGAGGTCTGCTCTCTCTGAATGTGCTCCTAGGAGTCTCAACATGCTCCTAAGCATCCCTTAATTTCTGACTAAACCATTGAGGTCTCCTGAAAAAAGTGCAAGCGGATACCGTCTCCCATTCTCTACTTGAAGGGTGATGTATTGCTCTGGAAATCACTAATGATCCTATATCAAAATTTGGAGCTTTGTGCCCCTCATCCTTTATCACTAGGTCTAGAATCTTCGTAAACTTGCACTTGTTTCTTGGGAAAGAAACCTTGGCATGCTTGCCAAGCATGCACCCTCTACATACACTATGTTGCTCAACTCTGAACTCTGGAATACCTATGACTATCTCCCTCAGAATAGAAAATGCCTTATGATGCAGGTACCCCATCCTCTTGTGCCACAACTCACACAAGTTGTCATTATTATGCACCAAGGCTCAAATAGGTTCACTTTGCAACCTGTACAAATTACCTTCTCTAACCCCTATTACCTGAGTTTTATCTGGGCTAGATTCCTTCGATCTGATGAGAACTTGCTAGTTCTTGAAATCCACTACAAATCCCTTATCCTCCATAGCTAAAATTGAAAGCAAGTTCTTCCTGAGACCTGGTACAAACAAGACATCATCAAAATCTAAAGAATTATATGACTCGATCTGGAAGGGAATAGTACCAACTCCCACTACTAGGTACTTGGCATCATCACCAAGCTCAACATGTACTCCTGAGTCATGCTTCTTCAGACTAGAAAACAATTGCTGAGATGATGCCATAGGTTGAGAAGCCCCACTGTCCACATACCACATATTCCTTAGAATCATGTTGGTAGAAAGCGATATGCCAATGAGAAGTCCTTCTCGAACTTGGCAACAAACGCATTCATTTGAGTTTCTGTAGAGGTTTCTACTTGCTTTTGTTACTACTCCCCTTTACCCTTCTTTTTATTTAAACGTTGTGATGCATAATAACCACACTTATGACAACTGTAGCACTTGATTTTATTCAAGTTCTTCTTTCCTCATTGTGAGGTTGGCTCCTCACTATTTCCCTTACCCTTGTTGGGTTCTTTACCTCTACCCTTATTTGACTGACTAAATAGCGCTAGGTTCTCTTCACCATCCTCCTTGCTTTTGACTCCATCTAAGTCTCCTACTGGATACAATCATCCCAAAGCCTATCAAAGTCATGAAAGTTTTCCCAAGCATAGATACCTTTGACAAATGGTTCCCATGAAGCTAGGAATCCATTCAATGCCATGTTCACTAAATCTACATCTTCAACCTTCTCCTCAACTGCTGCAAGTTGATCACAAATATGTGTGATCTTCATAAGGTAACCAGTCATTGTGTTTGACTTGGTCATCACTATGGATCTGAGTTTGTTCCACAATACCATATTCATGTTTATGTTCTAACTCTTGTAGATACTAACCAAGGAATCTAACATCTCCTTCATTGTCTTCTTCTCGGATACATGAGGGATCAAATGATCCTTTATGGCATCCAAGATCATCTGCTTGGCCTTCACTTCCATCTTGTGAGCTACCAACTGCTGCGGGTCTGTAGGCAAAGCCTCAACATTCTTGATAATATCCCATAGATCATTCTCTTCTAGTAAGAGTGTAAACCTCACCTTCCATGATAAGAAATTCGAGGCACCATCCAATATGTTCTCAAACCTGAGGCACGCTGCAACCATCTCTAAGATTTACAACATAAATTCCAAATTTGAAAATAAAACTTTAAAACCCTCTCACTATTGGTCCTTCTTCCCTTGATTTACCAGTACAAATCATAGAGAATCTCAATCAAAGAAATAAGTTCTTATACCATGTGAAAAATCCCCAACCCTACGTGACTAAAGCCCTTATGATCTCAATCAAAAAAGTAGATTGTTGAATTTCATTAACGTAGAAATACATTTTAGACCATAGCATTAATCACACAATATCTAGAAATCAAATAGCGGAAGCATAAAAATTAATTTCATGTAACACAGGTAATTACTCCTTCAAAACTAGCTTTTCATTCCTTCGAAAAACTTCCAAGGAAATCTCCACAAGCTACCCAAAAAACAACATTGCATGGATACCAAAAACACCTTGAACAAAGCGAAACAACTTGTTGGGAGACTGTCGCCTATGTTATGGTTGTATGGCCTATTCAGACATGTTAGCACAAATTTCTGCACTTGCAAGAATGTAAAATAATTATGAATGAGCAAGTTAGAAATACGTGCAACTCTGGGAGAAGATGCCCCAAGTGCCACTAGAAAAAACTCATCTTCGTTTGGGCTAGTGTGTGCCAACCTCCGAGGGGTGTCCCTAGTGTTTTGTATGCACTATCTTCCCTGTAAATATGCAAAATAAACTCAAAATACGCACACAAGATGACCTTTGGCTATTGATCGAGCTACCAAAGGGGTTATTTGAATAGTTTTAAAATGAAGTGGTAGAATTTACTGCAACATTATCTTTAATACGTATGGAAAAAAGAGAAAATGAAAGCGCTACTAGAACGCTGAAAGCACCACAATAATAGGCTAAGAACTTCTAAACAATGCATAAATTTCAAACACAATACCAACAATCTTCGAAAGCTTCATATGAGCATAACAAAGTTTTATTCCTGTGCTTGCCAAAAAGCTAGTTGCACCATAGAAAACAAGTACAAGAACTAGTATAGTGATGACCCCTAAACAAAGACTAGAAGCTAGAAAATAGAAGAGAGAGAGAATGAGAGAGAGGTTGTTATTGTTGCTGAAGAAATTGACCCTTAACAATGAAGAGAAACCTCCAATATATAGAGTCTAGACCCATGAGGCACATAAGAGTGGAAAGAATAGGAGGGCACATGGTTAAGAATAGGAGGACGCATGATGGATAAAATAGGAGAGAAGGGGAATAAGGAAGAAAGGGGAGTGCACATGAATAAGAAGTAGAGTAGGATAGCACATGTGTGGGAGAAAAAAACACATGGGAAAGGGAAAGACAATGTGTATGCATGGAATGAATGTGTATGGAAAGGGATAAATAAGGAAGTTGCATGCATTGAGGAAGAATACACTAAGAAATAGGGAAATATGTGTTAGGAAATAAGGAGTGAGAAGAGAGTAAGGGAAATGTGCGTGGAGGAAAGGGAATATAAATGGAAAGAAGAGAGAGTTAAGTGGGAGAGAGGGGAAGATAAGTTCGAGTTAACTTGACCATGCCAACTAGAAATGCCAACCATGCGACAACTCATCTCAACTTGAAAGATGTGCCACATGTCCTCAAGTAAACCACCTAATATCCTCATGCATGTATGTGCCACATGTCAACTTTGAAGCTTCCAAATGTTGAAATCTGGACCTACCACTTGTCACCCTGCATGGCAACCACACCTGATAAATATATCCCTATTAAAAAAGACATGCTAAAAATAACAGTTTGATAAAAAAATATGAAAAAGACCAAATATGTCAGGGACTACTAGGAGAACCGTGCCAAATATAGTACGCCTAAAAATAGGCACTACTAAAAATAGAATCTCCTTGCACATCCATGATAACATACTCATCAGATTCTATTTTCGATAGGGAATCCAAATATGTGATCGGAATCAACATGCAACGACTGCTAAAAATAGACATGTCTTGGATGTCAATGAAATCAAGCTCATCATATTTGATTTTTTGTAAGAAACCCAAATATGTACTCAGAATCGTCATCTAAACCCTAGATCTCCAACTGCTATAAATAGTAAGTGCTCAGATGTCGTCCGGAAAAGGCTCACTAGAATCATGAGCTAGTAAGGACTCTCAATATGTGATCAAAACTGCCATGTGGACCTTCGATCTTTGTCTCCTAAAAAGTTGGGAACATGCTAAAAATAGACATCTCTCTCTATCCATGAAGACTTGTGAAAATTTTTGTCTCTAAAGCAAGGAACACCACTAAATCAATCCTATACCTGAACTCATACATGAACCAACCCTGGCTCACAACAAAGCTATCCCTAGGAAAAATATCTGAATGCTAGCCAAATAGAACATGTTGGCTCTTAACCTCAAGATTGAAATAAGAAGCCCGCGAGTCAACAATAGAAGCCCTGACCAACTAAGAGATTCATGACCAACCGAGTGCACTAGAAGCCTGATAAATGAATGGTACAACCCAAGGGACTGTGAGTAACAAAGGGGGTACATTCTTTAGGTTGTGCAGGTCGTGGGGAAGATATCTTGGTGGAATGGAACTATTGGAGTAGAGACTGGGTTTGGGGTTGTTGTGTGTGGAGAGTGTACAGTCACGAGGACCAGATCTCCTTATGGACTCATATATTCAGCTCGAGAGTGACCTGTTGTTGACAGAAAATGAACAACAATGCCTATGGCTGGGAGGTTCATCCTTCATATGTAGCTAGTTGGTTAATAATTAACATATAAGTGTTATGTTGTTTTTATTATGAATATTTCATTGTGTAAATGTTTTATATGAATGTTTTATGTTTGTTATGTGATTATTAGATTCATTCACATTTTTATAAATGTTGTTAGATGCATGGGTGAATCAATAGGTTCATTTGTTGTAATTTTTATGGGCATGTTTCCCCTTAGTTTTATTTTATATGCATGGTGCGCTTTTATATTCATATTAGTAGGCTAAGTCATTTTTGCAGTGATGGGACTCATATTGGGAATTTGGGTACATTATATAATGGTTTTAGAGCCACAATTTCAACACCGAGCCTGCATGGCCCAGAGCCATCACACAGAAGCTGGAATTACAGATTTAAAGTTCAAAGGATGTCTACAATCTGTTTGTCAAAATTTCTAAGCAAAATTCTGGGAAATTGCTTGTAATTTTGAAAAAAATGAGCTCAGGGGTTAAAACCCCAAATTTTATGCTCTGGTTGAATGTTTTTAGGCCTAGAATGGGTCGAAATTGAGATTTGCAGGATACCTATGGTGAAATTGGGCAAATGCCCCAATTCCTATAGTGAAATTCATTGAGAATTTGACGTGGGAATGTCAAATTTTAGGTGCATAGGTCGAATTGACATGCACAAGGCCAAAATTCACCATAAGCAACTTGATTTCAAAGATTCCATGGCGTTCGAGGAGGAAATTTTGAATTTAGGAATTTTTGAATATGTTGAAATCATAGAAAATTTGGGGATTTATCATACATGACGTCAGTGGTGATGTGGATTTCCACAGTGGCGAGCCTGATAGCTGACGTAGGTGTGATGTGGACAAGGTGGTATAGATCGATACCATAAGTGGTATCACATGGGTAACATAGCAGTTTTGAGAAATTTATTGGCAGTGTGAAACTAATGAGAATGTGACACACATCATTGGTGGTTTGTGGTATCGCATCCCGAAGGGTCATTTCTTGATGCATGGTAGCATCGGGCAGTTATTTTCGCACAGGTCTATGTGTCTAAACGTGTGGAAATTGTCCAAAACCTTCTATCCTTGAATTTACTTTAATTAAAGGACTTATTAAAGTAAATTGTTTTTATTAATTAATTAATTGAATTAATTTAGTTATTTAAGGATCTACTTCTTTGTTTTAATTATTAGTCCTAATATTTTTTTAGATATGAGTTGCATGGATTCCAATATTGATAACTTGTCACATGTTTATCCTTCATCACTGTCACAATACCTTATGGTCTATATGATCCTCTCTACAATGTGTGTGAGACCTTCCTTAGCCTTGGCCGAGGATTGATATGTCAGTGCTATGGGGTTTTTGTTGGAAAACTTTGGACAAACCCTCGGTCTAAAATCCCCAACGTTAATATGGATGTGTGCAAGCATGGATCAAAACACCCAAAATTTTCCTCAACATGAAAATTCCAC
This sequence comes from Picea engelmannii, assembly GCA_009831015.1. Taxonomy (NCBI): domain Eukaryota; kingdom Viridiplantae; phylum Streptophyta; class Pinopsida; order Pinales; family Pinaceae; genus Picea; species Picea engelmannii. Next base: position 840,776 of record ML780414.1, on the reverse strand, counting down.
CATAGACACACAACCCATTTTTACAAGAACACACGACACAATTTCAACATAAACATAGTCCAAAAATAGTTATCCTTAAGCACAACATGGTTGGTGCTCTTCTAAGCACTCAAATCTCCTCTTGCTTTCGAAAATCAACATGTAAAAAATTGTCCTATTTTTCCATTCAAATTTCCTTTTCTCCCATGCATGCTTGACTCTAACTCTTCCCAAGGTTGATTCTACCCATTACCATGCTTTCAATAACTAGGTGAGGTGACTTCCTCGCCCAACCTCTTACATACATTCAATGATTTAGTTTTTAATAATTCAAAGGCAAGGGTACTTGGTAATGAGAACATTAGTTGAAGAAATAACATAGGCTTTTCCCTTGGACTCCCCTTTATCCCCCTCTCTTGTGGAGTCATGCCCCCCCCATTGTTTTTGTCCCTCTTGTATTAATTATTATTTTATTAATAATTTCAATATATAGAATACATAACTTGTCCCTCAGCCATATTAATCAGTACAATCTCTTCGACCCAATTATATCTTCTCACTGTCCTAATTAACATTTACAATATTACTTTATAATTTATGGGGATTAAGATTGCGAATGTTACATAAAATATCATGCAAGATGAATCCCATGTATAAAGTGAAGTTCAAAGAAGTGTTGAATAAATAATTGAATGCAATTATTATCTACTGAAGGAAGGAAGGTGAATGGGTGTCCCTAGTAGTGGTTATGAAGAATAAAAGTGGAAACCTTCATAGTTGTGTAGACTTCCAAAGAATAAATAGGATGATCATTAGAGATGCATTCCTATCCTCATTCAAAGAGAATGTTCTTGAATTTGGATAGACTAATGAAAAATTTATTTATTCTTGGATAGTTATGTAGGGTATAAACATGTGTTCATCATAGAGAAAGACCAACCACTCATGAAATTTATAATAGAGTGGAAAATATCTTCATATAAAAGGACGTAATTTGGACAAATACAAGAACAAACATGTTTTTCTAGGACAATAATAAATATTTTTAAGGATTTCACCCTTCAATGCTTAGAGTTGTATTTAGACAATTGGGCATTATTCAGTTGTTTGAACCATAATTTGGTATATTTGAGAATGTAATTATTTAGTTGTATGAACCATTATTTGATATATTTGAGAATGAAGTTGAATAGATGTAGAGGGATAAGAGTGTCATTGAATCTAAATAAGTCTTATTAGTCCCTGCCGGAAGGCCAAGGGCAGGGACTATAGCGATGAGTTCATCGCTGACTTTCAATTAGTTGTTAGTTGACTTCGAAATTTTTGTACAAATGGTAATGTTTAACATAGGAAATATATAAACCTTATTTTTTTAATAATAAATTTGTGGATTTGTCACAATTT